>JBBDGP010004573.1:115000-130243 GCA_037952835.1 Lithobates septentrionalis | reverse complement strand
TTGAGATGGGGCTCAGGTAAGTATTAGGGGGCTTCTGCATAGAATGCATGCAGATAAAAAAAAAAAATAACCTGACTTTAGAACCACTTTAAACTTTATAAGAAGCAAATCTGTCCCTTTTTATTATACAAATTATTATTACTGTAGGTATTTCTCTAGCGCCGTCCATTTATGCAGCGCCACACACACACACACCTACCTCTATCTCATTCACATCAGTCCCTGCCCTCAGGGACCTTCGATTTTAAGCTCCTTATCTCACCATACGTACTTATACTAGAGCCCATTTGCACAAGAGTCAATGAACCTACCAGTGTGCCTTTGGAGTGTGGGAGGAAAACCGCACAGGGAGAACATGCAAACTCAAGGCAGGGAGTGTCTATAATTCAACCAACCAATAATGTCAAAGAACCACCTTGATGCTTATAATCCTCCCTATGTTAAAGATTCTTAGATCACTCACCCCGTGTAAAATAGAGACCTAGAATTTTTTTTTTTTTAATTCTTTCTGTTTCTCACACACACCTGTCCCCATTCTGGGGCACCTACCCCTACTTCTCCTCCTCCCTTTTTTTTTTTTTTAAACAATATAGCCCACCTCAACCAGTTCCCTCAGCTCCGATGATGCACAAAGATATCCACGGAGACCATACTGCAAAAAAATCAAAAAATTTCTCGTAGTTATCGCTTAACATTGTGCTCAATTCCTCCATTCTCTGCAGGTGTATTGCATTTCCTCCACTCCATTCCACCATTCCCCGGAGGGGGTCAGAGGATTTGCATTACTTTGGCATAACAGCCTTGGTGTAGTAGATTGCGATTATCTCATGTCGTCCTATATGTTTAGTTGTTTCGGAATGTGCTCTAATAACCTTCGTCTTTCTTCACAGGAGCAATGACGTCTGGGCACTGGATATGGAGCAATGGTCATGGTCAAAGCCAGTTATTTCTGGGACGTGTCCTTTTCCCCGAGGGGGACAATCTCAGGTATAAGTCACTCATCTTATCACCTCTCCAGCTCTCGGCAAACCCTCTTTTATGTGTTAGAGCTGCCATATGTGCCGTTCTCCGTGAGACTCCACAGGGGAAAAAAAAAGAATTCTGAGCTTCTTAAACTTTTTTTTTGTTTTCTGCAAATCCACTTCCAGTGCCTCCCACAGGCCCTTCTGCTGTGCCGTGACTCTCTCTCCGCTTCGTGTTCACACTTTAAGTACATTTCATTCCTTCATCTGTCTTAACGGGTTTCTCTTCCTCCTCGTAGATTGTTATTGACAACGAGACCATTCTCATCCTGGGCGGCTGCGGAGGACCAAATGCTGTGAGTAGACGCTGTGCTGAACATTAGAGCAGAAATGGTGAGCCAGAAGTGTTGTGTTCTTCTGTGACCTCCATCTGGTCATTGTTTCAGCTGCCCAGCCATGCTATCTACCATCCAGAGTAGTGACAAAGTCAGTCATTTTGTTGCTGGAACCTCGGCACTGCATGCTATCTGTGTAGGGGCTCCTAACATCAGATGAGGGGAGTATTCAGTAGAATAGGGATTAATGTGTAACTAAACCTAAAATTATAAACTAAAAATGTTTTTATTTTTTTATTAATCTAGAGGTATTCTAGTGACGGTGCTTAATGTGCAGGCGCAGAGTTGTCACTCTAGATTGCATGCTCCCAGCAGTAGATCCCCAGCACCATGCCCATCTTAACACACACACGCCTTGCCCATGCAGCACCTACTGGAGCGTGCCCCTCTCTGATGATGTTGAGGTACCGCAAGACTTTACACTACCTGTGGACTCCAAGCAGTGACTGATGATGCATTCATGTCTGCTAGGAGTCCACAGGTAGTGCCAAGGCCTTGGGGTACGCTCCTGAAGGTGAGGTGTGAGTGACGACAGTTTTTTAGATGGGGATCTACCACCACAAGGATCGGTATTGAAGACGTTCGCTAGGGACACTTTACAGCATGATAGGGAAAGATATGGTTGGGGTTTAGTTATATTTTTGCCAGGCCATGGGTTAGCTTAGTATTAGGGGTTCAGTGTATTGGGCATTGTTCTGGTTAGGCCAAAAAATATGTTCTAAATTGCGCAACATTATCACCGTTCACCCAAATCATGCCAGATAATCCTTGTAGTTAATGGATAGCTGTGTATAACCTCTCATCATATATTCTGTCCTGTGGCAGCTCTTTAAGGATGCCTGGCTTCTCCATATGGACACAACCCCTTGGACCTGGCAGCAGCTGAAGGTGGAGAATGAGGAGCATGGAGCGCCGGAGCTGTGGTGTCATCCGGCCTGTAGGGTGAGTCATAGAGATGGTCTATGTCAGTGATGGAGAACCTCGGCACCCCAGATGTTTTGGAACTACATTTTCCATGATGCACAACTACACTTCAGAGTGCATGAGCATCATGGGAAATGTAGTTCCAAAACATCTGGGGTGCCAAGGTTTGCCATCACTGGTCTATGTATTGTACAAACCTGCGGCACACGTTCCAGCACAGTATACCATTGTCTTTAATCATGGAATGACAGTTCTATGTTAGCAGGTGTGTTCAACTCTGGTCAAAAGAGGATTGTATCAAAGTCACCAGGAGTAATGGGAACAAAGCCCAGTAAAAGGTCTTCAGAAAGACACAGGTGAGCACATCCATCACCTACAGACACCACACACAAGGTAGACATGGTGGAGATGGTAGGGGTTATGTCTGGGTGGGGATTCTGGACGTTTTTAGCCAATGTACTGGCTATAAAATATATTGCACCTCAGCTTTCATTTTGAAGAAACATCTGATAGAATTTGGCTGTTACGAGAACAAACTTTCCATACAAGAGACTCATATGCAAAGTTTGTTCTTGTAACAACCAAATTTTATCCCGTTTCTTCAAAATGAAAGTTGAGCTGCAATACATTTTTGTAGTCAGTACATTGGCCAAAAATATTGAATCTCCACCAAGCCTCCCTTGTGTGCTGTCTGTAGGTGATGGATGGCCTCGCCTGTATTGCTCTGAAGACCTTTTACTGGGCTTTGGCCCCATTACTCCTGGTGCATCTGATGCTGAGATTTCACTCCAGAGCTCTGCAGAGCAGTTTCCTAACTGTATCGTGAGTCCTTGGACCTACTAATGTATCTGACTCCCAAGACCAGGTCGACTTTTTGGAATGTTGGATATCCAAGCGGATGATGGATACCGGAAAATCCTCTCTCCTGATTGGAGGTCTTGCCAGTCTGTTGGGCTGGGGAGGTGTTCTGGGGAACCTCTCGGTTTTTGGAACATGCTCTTCAGAGGGGACGTTGCTGATCAGAATCCTGGAACTTCAGGAGATTTTTAGCTGGCTTTAATCTTTTAGCTCATACATTTTCTATTCATATGATCAACATTTGCCTGCAGTTTTGCACAAGAATCATTTCCCCTTGTATAAACTATGAGGTGGTAATAAAGTTTTCAAGACTAGTTTTGTAACACACCAACAGATGGCAGCACAAGGCTGCACGCACAGATACAGGGAGTACCGACCTTCCTAAGTCAGTGTGACAAAAGATCTTGTCCTGTGTATATCGGGAGCTGTGCAACTGGTGCTATTCTGACTCTGTGTGTTACCACGTCTGTTATAACTAGCTGTCCATGGTGAAATCGCAAAGCGCAAATGTGAAATTCTGTGTGAAACTGGGCAAATCTGCCACAGAGACTTTTTTTTTGACATGATGCTGCAATGAGTCCTTCAGCCTGGGTTCACAGTATTGCGACTTGGATGAGGGTTTCTCCTCATCCAATTTGCATGACACTGTGACCGTTTATACATCTCCGGGGCGGCTGCAGAAGAGTCCTGTGCATCTTTGGCTCAGTTTTCAGGTCTTGATTCATCCCAAAATTTGGATCCAATTCAGACCTGAAACGGTGAATGGGGGGGGGACACATTGGGCCCCCTGCTGTGAGCTGCTCTGCACATAGTGTGAACCGAGTCTCAAGGTGTTTTGAGGGGCATGTGCGCTTCAAGAACGGAAGAACGTCGCTGGAAGACGACGAGAGATTAGGAACACCTTCAACGAGCTCAACACCAGAAAATGTTGAAACTATTTGTCAACTTGTACATATCGTTTGAGAACAATCCACAACATTGCTGCCATTGTTCGTGTGTCATATGGAACAGTCCAGGCAATCCTCATGTGTGATATGAACATTCTCTGTGTTGCTGCCAAGTTCCTCCCCAGGCTGCTGAGCCAGGAGCAGAAGGAACGACGCGCCGAAGTCTGCAAAGAACTCCGTTAGTGTGTCGTGGATGACTTGTCTGTTCTTCATATCAAGGATTGCTACTGGAGTCTAAACTTGGGTGTACGGGTATGACCCTGAGATGAAGCAACAGTCTTCACAGTGGATGGGAAAAAGGTGAGGCAGGTCCTCAGCTCGACCAAGTCCAGCTCAAGGGTTGCCATTTTTGACACCATTTCGGAGATCCTGCGTGAATAGCGGAAGGTTTTTAACACGCTTTGCAAAGAAGACTTCCAGGACACATTCCAGAAGTGTCAGGAACGCTGGGAGTGCTGTGCAAGGGGACCATTTTAAGGGTGAAGGAGTGTAAACTTAGATAAAGTACTTTCTTGTAGACAGAGCTAGTCTCAACTTTTTTTTTTTTTTTACACACACCACCTCATACCTGTTCTATGAGAAAATGGTAGGAAGTGTATTGGTTGCTGAGCGATGGAGTCGTGTTGGTTGTTTTTGCTGTAATGTTTCATACTCTGTTAAGCCCCTCCAGTAACCAAGCTCCCTTTTTTCTCTCTTGCAGGTTGGCCAATGTGTGGTGGTCTTCAGCCAAGCACCCAGTGGCCGTGCTCCTCTCAGTCCAAGTTTGAACTCTCGCCCATCTCCGATCAGCGCCACACCGCCTGGCCTGGCTCCAGAGCCTCGTGAATATCGCTCGCATTCACCCGTTAGAGCGCCGGATGAGGCCCCCTGCGTGAATGGCCGCTGGGGAACCCTAAGGCCCCGGGCACAGAGGCAGGCTGCCAGTGGATCGCGGGAAGGTAGCCTGTCTCCTGTCCTTAATGGGGGGAGCGTCTCCCCAGCAGCATCTCTGGACATCCCCCTGCAGGTCATCTCACCACCTGCCGCTGAGGGCGGTGACCACAAAGCTTCCCATCCGCTGTCTGCCCGAAGGGGATCTCTACCAGAGCAGAAGGAGCTATGTCTCGGGGCAGTAGAATGCACATGGAAGCAGGGGGACTTAGATGTGGATGCTGTGGGTAGGAACCCCCCGGCGCAGATCAATGGAGTTCACTCTCCTTCTCACATCACTAACACCTTATCTGCCGCTGTCTCACCAGGAGCACTTCGCCGGGGCCTTGAAGCTGTCCGAGCCCTTGTATCTTCTTCCTCCCCCTCATCTTCATCACCTAGCGGGGGAGCCAACCCCGTCAGCCCTCCAACCCTCCCTTCCCCAGGTTCACCCAGCAGTGGAGCCGAAGCAGTATCTGCCCGTCCGGTCTCAGGCCAGGGCGACGGCCACTCCCTCCCACCCATCGCCCGCCGTCTAGGACATCACCCGCCCCAGTCCCTGAATGTGGGAAAACCCTTATATCAAAGCATGAACTGCAAACCTATGCAGATGTACGCACTGGACATTCAAGACACCCGGGAACGGGGCCGGGTAAAATGGAAGATCTTCAACAGCAGTTCTGTGGTGGGCCCTCCAGAAACCAGTTTACACACGGTGGTTCAGGGCCGAGGGGAGCTCATCATTTTCGGAGGTCTCATGGACAAAAAACAGAACGTCAAATATTACCCCAAAACCAACGCCTTGTATTTTGTTCGAGCCAAAAGATAATGTGGAAACTGGACAAAACGGGAAACATCCCCCCCCCCCCGCCCTCGCGCCCTGAATTCCTTTTTACCCGTTTTACACTACTTAACCCTTTGTGGTTTTGTCCCAGGATTTCCAACATGAGCCAGTGTGAGCTAGCCCTGGAATAATAAAGCTTTGTGAAGGCTGATGTAATTGGAGAAGAGCCGACTTCTTGCTTTATTCCACCAGCAAGGAAGATGGCGGCTTTGACTTTGCGACATGCCCGCTCCATGTTTTCTCCAGATCACGTCCCCCCCCCGATGTCTGCTGGGAGCTCCTGCAACCTTATTGCAAAGCTGTTGACTCGGCAAAGGCGGTAGCACTTCTCACACACTTCAAAACTGAGCAATACAGTTTGCTTGGCTGGTTTGACTTTGATTCTTGCTGTTTCTCCTGCTAGATCTCCCTTTTTACAAAACCTTTTTGCCCCCACTCCCAGCAAGCCGGCCTACTACTCCGACTTCTCACGGTTATCATGAAGTTGTAGAGCAGTCATTGTAAGTTCTGAGACCTTCGAATGGTTGGGTAAACCCTGTCCTGCCAACTGTGGTGGCCTTGTAGTTTCTCTACCCACTAGGGGCATCAGGAGGGAGGATTTAGAGCAGCGTATGACTTCTGGTCCTGGACGAGGTGTTTGTCACTGTGCTTCCTTTAGTGCCTGGACTGCCCCTGCAGGAAAGAGTATTTGTTTTGTGGGATATAGTCACTGCAAGGCACCAGAGTAAACATGGCGACTGATACTGCAGATCAGAAGTCCTTGGTCTTTGGTGGTGATTTTGGAGAGTGCAGTGTCCTCATCGGAGTGCAGAG
Organism: Lithobates septentrionalis; assembly: GCA_037952835.1. NCBI lineage: Eukaryota > Metazoa > Chordata > Amphibia > Anura > Ranidae > Lithobates > Lithobates septentrionalis. Next base: position 123,591 of record JBBDGP010004573.1, on the reverse strand, counting down.
TTGCCAGCTAGCTATTGGTAAAGGGGGGGGGGAGAAATGTGTAGTTACTGAAGTGCCAGCGGGTGTAATGAACTCTGGCGGTGTAGCCAGGCAACAGTTGGGACCCTCGGGGATTACAGGGGGGGGTAATCTGATACTGAGGAGGGGTCGATGGGGGCCAAAGTTTAGGAAAATTCTGAGTAAGCAGAGGTGTAGGACTTTTTTGACGCTTTAAAAAAAATTTGAGGGGTGAGAATGGTGTTTGCTGGCATTTGATTGGCTTGCATTTACTCCACAGAGAGCGGAGTGCAGTGTCTGAAATTTGGGGAGCTGGCTGCATTCACGTCCTATAAAAAGCAATACTGATGATGCAGAATAAGTACAGATCAAACATCTAAACTCTGTGTAATCCTTAAAGGCTAAGTCCACCTTTTACATAAACTGTCCCCTGTGGACAAGGGGGCCCAGTAGTTAGAATTTTTTGTAATATGCAAAGCTATAAGTAATAAAAAAAAAAAAAACTGCTGTGCCATTTTTATATAAAAATAATCCTTAATGTAAGTTCCATAGCCATAGGCTGTTTCTGTCATCCGTGAAGCCTGTTCGAAATACTACCAATGGTTACATTGTGGACACAGCAGTCTATGGGTGTTCACCTCCATCATCGTGGGAGTGATTGCACTTCAAAGCTGCGCAGTGTGTGTTTTCCTTGGTGCTCACATCTCCACCAGGATTCTTACTCTGCTGTGACCCCTTCGCCTCCCCCCAACCCCCCCATATACTCTGGGCTACAACAAAAATGGGCTAAAGAGATTGTCACTTTAGTTCTTCTCAAAGAAGAAGGCTCAGGGGCAACAATGTATTTTAAAGCTATTGGATGCACCCCCTCCTTTGTCTGCATGGGTCCAGGGCCGGTGCTACCACTAGGCAGCCGCCTGCTGCAGCGCACGTCTGCATGCGCTGCAGGCTGCAGAATGTAACTAACTCAGTCCAACCGGTAGTGTAATTAGAGGTGCAGCACTGGAGCCAGCGCTAGAGGAAGCAGAGCCAATGCTTCCTGTATAGCAGCGTCCTCTGTCACATGGGCAAATGGGGTGGAGTCAGGGGTGGGGCCAATGGGGGCGGCAAAATGAGGTTTTGCCTAGGGTGTCAAATCCTTGCACCGGCGCTGCATGGGTCAGTTTATGTAAAATGTGAACTTGGCAATACCAAAATCCAAAGCCTCCCCCGTGTCCTCCTGGAAGAGTGGATTTTTGTTTTAGCAGACCTGGGTATTGGCATTATACAAGGATTGGGGGGAGGGGAGGCTCACGCTCTCTGTTCTTCCAAGTTATGCCAATCTGGGCGCTGGAATATTTATTAAAGTTTTGTTTCTACCTAAAGACTTTTTGTGTCACAACGTCTCTTAATTTTTAGATGGCATCTAGCGCAGGGGTAGGCAACCCGGAGCCCTCCAGCTGTTGTGGAACTACATTTCCCATGAGGCATTGCAAGGCTGGCAGTTACAATTACTCCCAGAGGCATGATGGGACTTGTAGTTCTGCAACAGCTGGAGATCCCCCAGGTTGTCTACCCCTGACCAAGCGCATCTCATGATTGGGCTCTACATGCTCTAGAAGGGGATTTAGGTTTTATCCTGGAAGTGTTCAGGCCGCAGTGATGCCGTTTGCTTGCGGAGCAGCCATCTTGTGCTGAGTGGGGGCAAATTTATCAATATGTTTTGGGGGGACCATTAACTCTTCAGACCCACAAAAAGCTGCTTGAGTCTTACAGTGCCTGAGTCAACACCAATGGACACCATTAAACTATGATGAGATAGTGTTTCACAAGTCCTGGCTCTGCGTCTTATTTCTGAGGGGGGGGGGGGGGGAGTGGGGTTCGCTGTATGATGATCAGTCTATCACCGGAGACATCCTTTAATATCGGCTCTTATCTAAGATCAGCTGATTTCCTATTGCATTTAGACTTGGTTCACACTGCTTCAGTGAGATTATGTAGTGATACTTGGATAAGGTTTGTAAATTCTATAGGACCGGAATCGCACCAACGTAGTTCAGGAACCTTTTCCAAAATTGCTCCATGCTGAATCGTTATGATGCAAACGGATAACATTGAAACCAATAGGATTTCCATTGTCTGTGCGCCTCAAGTTACATCTGATATGTGAACTGAGCCTTAAAGGGCTGTTCTGCCAAAATCAAAATATAGTGCCCACCCCCGCAGCATTCCATGGTTCCTTCCTCTGAACTTCATGTCTATAGCCACATAATGCCACGAAGGTTGGAGGAAGGAACCATTGAAGTGGTTGTAAAGGCTGGAAGTTTTACATTCTCCTTCAATATTCTTATTAAGGTTTACAATGAGATATACATAACAATCTGTAGGCTTATACATGGGAAACAGTCAAATCATGAATAATAAAAAAATGAGTATAAGTCGCACTATGTTCAACAGGAATTATATCTGAAAATAAAACTTATAATATAGGTATTCCAAACATAGATTACACATGCCATTTATATTAGATCAATAATATAAGAATTAAGAGAAGTATCAGATAAAATAAAATAAAAAAAGTCAGTGCTTGTCAATTTCAAAATATAAAACCAAAGAGAGATTTCCCTTATCCGTCGAGATGAGAAAAGATAGGAAGAAGTGAGCAAGAGAAGCGGCCCACACCCAAAAAATGCATATCGTTAATAAAAAAATTACATCCTATGCATGAAGGTAAAAAAAACCTCTGTGTGCCAGCCCCCCCCTAATACTTACCTGAGCCCCATCTTGATCCAGTGATGTGCATGGGAGCCTTGGCTCTCTAGGGACTCTCCCCCCTCATTGGCTGAGACCGCAGCAGGAGCCATTGGCTTCCACTGCTGTCAGTCACAGCCAGTTAGCCAATGAGGGGGGAGAGAGGGGTGGGGCTGAGCAGCGGCTGTGTGTGTGTGTGTGTGAATGGACACACAGGGCAGTGGCTCGGGAGCGCACCTGCTTGCTCTGGGGGCACTCACCAGGAGGGAGGGGCCAGGAGCACTGGCGGGGGACCCCAGAAGAGGAGGATTGGGGCTGCTCTGTGCAAAACAATTACAGAGCAGGCAAGTATAACATGTTTGTTATTTTATTCTTAATTTGCCTTTTAATCTCTTATGGACCCACCCTATCCAGATGCAGGGCGGCCCTCCTGTGCGAAATCACATTCCTGTACGTGATTTCGTGCACGGGGGGGGGGGGGGGGGGGGGCGCTGCAAGCGACCTATTTCCGCTGTGATTGCACACAGCGGGAGCCAATCGGTGGGTCCAGCCGACTCTATGTCAGCTGGGGACCTGCCGATTGTTCTCAGGAGAGGCAGAACTCCAGTCTACTTATGTAAACAAGGCAGACTGCTGCTCTGTGAGGGGAAGATGGGAGATCTTGTGTTTCTGCTATACAGAAACACAGATCTCAGTTTTCCCCTAGTCAAAGCACCTCCCACAGTTAGAAAGCGCCCCCCCCAGCACATTTAACCCTTTGATCGCCACTGATGTTAACCCCTTCCCTGCCAGTGTCATTTAGTACAGTGACAGTGCTTTTTTTTTTTCTTTTTAAAGCACTGATCACTGTATTATTGTATTAAAAGCTGAGACACAGACCTGTTGAGAGGATCCCCTTTTTTTTTCTTATCGATCTATATGTGAGTGTACCCAACGATCGTGGATGCTAAGGAGAGAACGCAGGATAAAGAGCTGACTCCATTGTGAGGCCTTTTACCCCCGCAGGGGTACATCCCTCTGGTGAGTGCGGACCTGAGAGGGCGGCACGTGTGAAGAGTCACCTATTTTGCTGATTAGAAATCTCTTCACTTCACCATCAATATTTATGAACTTTATAAATTGAGTGGACTTTTTATGAAAAATATTTTTTGCTGATACGTTGAGGTGTTTGTTGTTTTGTTGTTTTGTTTTGTTTTGTTGTTTTGTTTTTTTGTTTTGTTTTTTTGTTTTGTTTTTTTTGTTTTGTTTTTTTGTTTTGTTTTTTTGTTTTGTTTTTTTGTTTTGTTGTTTTGGTTTTTTTGTTTGTTTATGGACACATTTTGGATACACATTTATTGATTAGCACTAGAACACTTTACACATTGTGGTTGCACATACAATTTATTTGCACTTTATATGATGTAGAGATCGCACACTTTTTATAGAAGTTTTCAAATTCTTATGAAGTTTTGTTACACCGTTATCACTTAGCAGCGCCAATTCATCCGTATACTTTTTCCGTATCCCTTCAATGATCCCACATCTGTGGGTACAGCTGGGGAGGGCTGCAGCTATATTTAGTTCCTTCCGCGGAAAACTATATCTTTTTTTTTTTACTGATCACTGTATTAGTGTCCGATTTGTCTGCCGCAATGTCACAGTCCTGCAAAAAAAAAAATCGCTGATCGCGACCATTACTAGTAAATGTTAAAATTAATAAAAATTCCATTACTATATCCCATAATTTGCTTTGTGCAAATGTTGCAACGTCCACAATCAATATACGCCTGTTGGGATTTTTTTTTACCAAAAATATGTAGCAGAATACATATCGGCCTAAATTTTTGAAGAAATTTTATTTATTTATTTTAGTGAATATCATTTATAGCAGAAAGTAAAAAATATTATTTATTTATTTTTTCACAAAAAGTCATGGTTTGCTACACTTCCTTACCTGAATGTTGCAGAGCATTTTGGCCCAGTTCACAGTTGGGGTTTCCTTGCATCCAATTCGCATGACAGTGTGACCGCCTCTCAGGCTGGGTTCACACTGCTGTGCAAATCACATGCGATGCAAATTCAGCCATACAGATTGTAAGGCTGCATTCACATCGAATTCGGACCAAAGTCTAGTGGGAGTCCTTCTCTTTTTTTTTTTTTGGGCTGCACCAGAATCGGATTGCATGCGTCTTCACACCCATGTGATCTGATTTCTGTCCGAATTGACAGTTCGCAGTGCGATATGCGAACCGATCTGGGGGTGTCATTAACTTTGTATTGACACTCCCAGTGGTTCACATAGCATAGTGTGATCTGCCTGCGAGTCGAGGGTGCTGCGGGAACCCACAATGGATTTGCAGGGTTTCCCCGCATCAATGTGAACTGAGCCTCCATGGAGCCGGATCACACAGCTCTGGGGTTGCTACGATCCGCATTTAAAAATGGTCCTGTGCATCTTTGGTTCTGATTTAGGTGTGAATTCAGGCAAAAATTCGGCCCTGAATCTATGAACAGGGACGCACCGGACCCCCTGCTGGGCACTGCGGTCACAGCATGTTTGAACCCGGCCTTTGTGATGATCCAGAAGTGGCAGAAAGAATGTTTCTGGAATGAGAGCTCTGGAGGGAAAAGCTGCTCCCACTTTCATTCTAGTCCTCCTTTAATGCCATAAAGTATTTTTAATGTATTAAGGGCCCCTCGGGCATGCCGGGGTGTCTTTGGGGCCCCTCGGGCATGCCGGGGTGTCTTTGGGGCCCCTCGGGCATGCCGGGGTGTCTGTGGGGCCCCTCGGGCATGCCGGGGTGTCTGTGGGGCCCCTCGGGCATGCCGGGGTGTCTGTGGGGCCCCTCGGGCATGCCGGGGTGTCTGTGGGGCCCCCCGGGCATGCCGGGGTGTCTGTGGGGCCCCCCGGGCATGCCGGGGTGTCTGTGGGGCCCCCCGGGCATGCCGGGGTGTCTGTGGGGCCCCCCGGGCATGCCGGGGTGTCTGTGGGGCCCCCCGGGCATGCCGGGGTGTCTGTGGGGCCCCCCGGGCATGCCGGGGTGTCTGTGGGGCCCCCCGGGCATGCCGGGGTGTCTTTGGGGCCCCGCTGGCCTGCCGGGATGGGTTTTGTCATCCTTGTAGCATTTGGAAAAGATTTCTTCTCACAATATCTGCACATTGCACTTTTGCTCTCAGTAGAAATCGCACTTTGGAAATGTTCTCAGGACTCGGGTCTGGATGTTGGTCTTGTGGTTTTACAGAGAGGAGGAAATGAAAAACAACTTACTGAGCGGACTATAGGGAACAATGATGATGGTGCGATGGTGGAGAACATTCATAAGAATCATTTAAAGGTTATAAAGATAAACTAATGTGTGAGGAGGACTTTTCCAAATCTTCCATGTAGATGGACCCCCCCCCCCCCCCCCACTAGTGAGCCTCTTTCTGCCCCTCCCCCAGTCTGGGTGAATATAGAGATATTGGGGGTCTAGGAGAGATTGCCAAACCGGCAGAGTGTATGAGGCCCGACAGAGGAGATTATCAAGTGAAAGCTGGCTGTGATCCCCCTCCCCAATAAAGGATCCTCCATGCAGCCTAACACCAAATCTTCCATGTAGATGGCCCCCACCCTACTAGTGAACCCCCTTCTGCTCCTCCCCATATATAGGGAGGTCTGGGTGTATATAGAGATATTGGAGTATATATAGGGGGGGTATGGGTGTATATAGAGATATTGGGGGAGGGTCTGGGGGTATATGGGGGTATATAGGGGGTCTGAGTGTATATAGAGATATTGGGGTATATGGGGGGGGGGGGGGGTATGGGTGTATATAGAGATATGGGGGAGTCTGGGCGTATATATAGAGATATTGAGGGGGGAGAAGAGAGAGATGGGAGATTCGTGTCCCCACTGGGGAAATGTCCCTTCACTTCCTGTTCTGGTGACAACCACAAATTTAGGATTTGCTTTTACTTTTGATGGTAAACAGGTCAAAGAGGAAGAATCTCTTTAATGAGGACACAGACAGCATAAAAACTGACCGGGGCTCTGATCCCCCCTCCCCCCTCGGCTCTTCTCGTTATTTTGTGTATTTCTGTGACTTTGAAGCTTCTATCTCCCTCTCTGCACCCAAGAAATTGGAGGGGCTTAATGACCCATATGGGCGTGGTTTCTGCTGCGTTCCACCGGAGCTGTTCACGTGATTTCCTGTCCTCTCTCTGACGTCATCCAATTGCGACCCACCCGGAAGTGCTGCTAGGAGACGCAATGCATCGCTTCCCTTTCCCCAAACCCGGGAGTCTCATCGTCCCCGACTGGCAGCAGAGCGAGGAGGGGAGAGACTACCTGAGCTGCATCCTACGGAAGAGGAAACGGCGGCTGTTCGGTGAGTCACGTGTCCACGAGAGCGGCGAGAATACCGGACCGACCGAACTGCCACCTCTACAGCGCCACCTGCCGGACACACCGCTGTCCTTACATCTATATATACACAGCGCCGCCTGCTGGGCACACCGCTGTCCTTACACCTATATATACACAGCGCCACCTGCTGGGCACACCGCTGTCATTACATCTATATATACACAGCGCCACCTGCCGGGCACACCGCTGTCATTACACCTATATACACACAGCGCCACCTTCCGGGCACACCGCTGTCATTACACCTATATATATATATATCTATATATATATTATTATTATTATTATTATACGAGATTTATATAGCGCCAACAGTTTACTCAGCGCTTTACAATGTATAAGGGGGACAACACAATTACAGTACAATACAAAAGGTACAGGAGGGCCCTGCTCGTAGAGCTTACATTCTAAAAGGGAGGGGGTGGTGGTACAAAAGGTAATAGCTGCAAAGAATGATTTGATGGGGGTGGCTCAGGGACAGTTATGTGGGTGTGGGATAGGCTTCCCTGAATAAATGAGTTTTCAAGGATCTCCTAAAGGTGGATAGGGTAGGGTCTGATCGGACATACTGGGGCAGGGAATTCCAGAGGATGGGAGAGGCTCTGGAGAAGTCCTGAAGGCGAGCATGGGAGGAGGTAACAAGGGAGCTAGAGAGCAGGAGGTCCTGGGAGGAGCGGAGGGGGCGATTTGGGCGATATCTGCAGATGAGGTTGGTGATGTAGATGGGGGCGATGTTGTGAATGGCCTTGTATGTTATGGTTAGCATTTTGAATTTTACACGGTGGGGGGAGGGGAAGCCAGTGAAGGGATTGGCAGAGAGGGGCGGCAGTCACGGATCGATTAGTGAGGTGTATTAGTCTAGCAGCAGCATTCATAATAGACTGAAGGGGGGATAGCCTGCTTAAGGGTAGGCCATTAAGGAGAGAGTTGCAATAGTCGAGGCGGGAAATAATCAAAGAGTGAATAAGTTGTTTTGTGGTGTCATTAGTCAGAAAGGGTCGAATTTTGGAGATGTTGCGGAGGTTAAGGCGGCAGGATTTAGCCAGTGATTGGATATGGGGGCTGAAGGAGAGGTCAGAGTCAAGGATTACACCCAGGACTCTGGCATGTGTGGAGGGACCAATGGTTGTGTTGTTGATGTTAATGGTGAAGTCACAGGAGGGGGACCGTGAAGGAGGAAATATAACAAGCTGAGTTTTAGAAAGATTAAGTTTGAGGAAGTGGTGTGACATCCATACCGATATGTCATTCAGCAAGTTTGAGATCCGTGAGGAGATAGTGGGGGTGAGTTGGGGAGTGGAGAGATAGATCTGTGTGTCATCGGCATAGAGATGGTATTGGAAGCCATGGGAGGTGATCAACTGGCCCAGGGAAGAGGTATAGAGTGAGAAAAGGAGAGGCCCAAGGACAGAGCCTTGGGGTACCCCAACAGAAAGAGGAAGGGGAGCGGAGGAGGTGGAGTTGTAAGTGACGCTGAGAG
>JBBDGP010004573.1:0-112500 GCA_037952835.1 Lithobates septentrionalis | reverse complement strand
CATCTATATATACACAGCGCCGCCTGCTGGGCACACCGCTGTCCTTACACCTATATATACACAGCGCCACCTGCTGGGCACACCGCTGTCATTACATCTATATATACACAGCGCCACCTGCCGGGCACACCTCTGTCATTACACCTATATACACACAGCGCCACCTTCCGGGCACACCGCTGTCATTACACCTATATATATATATATCTATATATATATTATTATTATTATTATACAAGATTTATATAGCGCCAACAGTTTACTCAGCGCTTTACAATGTATAAGGGGGACAACACAATTACAGTACAATACAAAAGGTACAGGAGGGCCCGGCTCGTAGAGCTTACATTCTAAAAGGGAGGGGGTGGTGGTACAAAAGGTAATAGCTGCAAAGAATGATTTGATGGGGGTGGCTCAGGGACAGTTATGTGGGTGTGGGATAGGCTTCCCTGAATAAATGAGTTTTCAAGGATCTCCTAAAGGTGGATAGGGTAGGGTCTGATCGGACATACTGGGGCAGGGAATTCCAGAGGATGGGAGAGGCTCTGGAGAAGTCCTGAAGGCGAGCATGGGAGGAGGTAACAAGGGAGCTAGAGAGCAGGAGGTCCTGGGAGGAGCGGAGGGGGCGATTTGGGCGATATCTGCAGATGAGGTTGGTGATGTAGATGGGGGCGATGTTGTGAATGGCCTTGTATGTTATGGTTAGCATTTTGAATTTTACACGGTGGGGGGAGGGGAAGCCAGTGAAGGGATTGGCAGAGAGGAGCAGCAGTCACGGATCGATTAGTGAGGTGTATTAGTCTAGCAGCAGCATTCATAATAGACTGAAGGGGGGATAGCCTGCTTAAGGGTAGGCCATTAAGGAGAGAGTTGCAATAGTCGAGGCGGGAAATAATCAAGGAGTGAATAAGTTGCTTTGTGGTGTCATTAGTCAGAAAGGGTCGAATTTTGGAGATGTTGCGGAGGTTAAGGCGGCAGGATTTAGCCAGTGATTGGATATGGGGGCTGAAGGAGAGGTCAGAGTCAAGGATTACACCCAGGACTCTGGCATGTGTGGAGGGACCAATGGTTGTGTTGTTGATGTTAATGGTGAAGTCACAGGAGGGGGACCGTGAAGGAGGAAATATAACAAGCTGAGTTTTAGAAAGATTAAGTTTGAGGAAGTGGTGTGACATCCATACCGATATGTCATTCAGCAAGTTTGAGATCCGTGAGGAGATAGTGGGGGTGAGTTGGGGAGTGGAGAGATAGATCTGTGTGTCATCGGCATAGAGATGGTATTGGAAGCCATGGGAGGTGATCAAAAGGAGAGGCCCAAGGACAGAGCCTTGGGGTACCCCAACAGAAAGAGGAAGGGGAGCGGAGGAGGTGGCGTTGTAAGTGACGCTGAGAGTGCGCTGAGATAGGTAGGAGGAGAACCAGGATAATGCAGAATCACGGAGGCCAAGGGAGTGTAATTTGCTGAGGAGCAGCAGGTGGTCAACTGTGTCAAAGGCAGCAGAGAGGTCTAAAAGTATGAGTATGGAGTAGTGGCCATTGGTATATATATATACCATATATATACACAGCGCCACCTGCTGGGCACACCGCTGTCATTACATCTATATATACACAGCGCCACCTGCCGGGCACACCGCCGTCATTACATCTATATATACACAGCGCCGCCTGCTGGGCACACCGCTGTCCTTACACCTATATATACACAGCGCCGCCTGCTGGGCACACCGCTGTCCTTACACCTATATATACATAGCGCCACCTGCTGGGCACACCGCTGTCATTACATCTATATATACACAGCGCCACCTGCCGGGCACACCGCTGTCATTACACCTATATACACACAGCGCCACCTTCCGGGCACACCGCTGTCATTACACATATATATATGTATATATATATACACAGCGCCACCTGCTGGGCACACCGCTGTCATTACATCTATATATACACAGTGCCACCTGCCGGGCACACCGCTGTCCTTACACCTATATATACACAGTGCCACCTGCCGGGCACACCGCTGTCCTTACACCTATATATACACAGCGCCACCTGCTGGGCACACCGCTGTCATTACATCTATATATACACAGCGCCACCTGCCGGGCACACCGCTGTCATTACACCTACATACACACAGCGCCACCTTCCGGGCACACCGCTGTCATTACACCTATATATATATATATACACAACGCCACCTGCTGGGCACACCGCTGTCATTACATCTATATATACACTGCGCCACCTTCCGGGCACACCGCTGTCATTACACATATATATACACAGCGCCACCTGCTGGGCACACCGCTGTCATTACACCTATATATATACACAGTGCCACCTGCTGGGCACACCGCTGTCATTACACCTATATATACACAGCGCCACCTGCCGGGCACACCGCTGTCATTACACCTATATATATATATATATATATATATATATATATATATATATATATATATATATATATATACACAGCGCCACCTGCTGGGCCTACCGCTGTCATTACACCTATATATACACAGCGCCACCTGCTGGGCACACCGCTGTCATTACACCTATATATATACAACGCCAGCTGCTGGGCACACCGCTGTTATTACATCTATATATACACAACGCCACCTGCTGGGCACACCGCTGTCATTACACCTATATATATATATATATATATATATATATATATATATATATATATATATATATATATATATATATATATATATATACACAGCGCCACCTGCCGGACACACCGCTGTCATTACACCTATATATACACAGCGCCACCTGCTGGGCACACCGCTGTTATTACATCTATATATATATATATATACATACACAGCGCCACCTGCCGGACACACCGCAGTCATTACATCTATATATACACAGCGCCACCTGCTGGGCACACCGCTGTTATTACATCTATATATGTATATATACACAGCGCCACCTGCCGGACACACCGCTGTCATTACACCTATTTATATACAGCGCCACCTGCCGGGCACACCGCTGTTATTACATCTATATATAAATATATATATACACAGCGCCACCTGCTGGGCACACCGCTGTCATTACATCTATATATACACAGCGCCACCTGCCGGGCACACCGCTGTCATTACACCTATATACACACAGCGCCACCTTCCGGGCACACCGCTGTCATTACACCTATATATATATATATACACAGCGCCACCTGCCAGGCACACCGCTGTCATTACACCTATATATACACAGCGCCACCTGCTGGGCACACCGCTGTTATTACATCTATATATGTATATATACACAGCGCCACCTGCCGGACACACCGCTGTCATTACACCTATTTATATACAGCGCCACCTGCCGGGCACACCGCTGTTATTACATCTATATATATATATATATATATATATATATATATATATATATATATATATATACACAGCGCCACCTGCTGGGCACACCGCTGTCATTACATCTATATATACACAGCGCCACCTGCCGGGCACACCGCTGTCATTACACCTATATACACACAGCGCCACCTTCCGGGCACACCGCTGTCATTACACCTATATATATATATATATACACAGCGCCACCTGCTGGGCACACCGCCGTCATTACATCTATATATACACAGCGCCGCCTGCTGGGCACACCGCTGTCCTTACACCTATATATACACAGCGCCACCATCTATATATACACAGTGCCACCTGCCGGGCACACCGCTGTCATTACACCTATATACACACAGCGCCACCTTCCGGGCACACCGCTGTCATTACACCTATATATATATATATATATATATATATATACACACAGCGCCACCTGCTGGGCACACCGCTGTCATTACATCTATATATACACAGCGCCACCTGCTGGGCACACCGCTGTCATTACATCTATATATACACAGCGCCACCTTCCGGGCACACCGCTGTCATTACACCTATATATATATATATACACAGCGCCACCTGCTGGGCACACCGCTGTCATTACATCTATATATACACTGCGCCACCTTCCGGGCACACCGCTGTCATTACACATATATATACACAGCGCCACCTGCTGGGCACACCGCTGTCATTACACCTATATATATACACGGTGCCACCTGCTGGGCACACCGCTGTCATTACACCTATATATACACAGCGCCACCTGCCGGGCACACCGCTGTCATTACACCTATATATATATATATATATATATATATACACACACAGCGCCACCTGCTGGGCCTACCGCTGTCATTACACCTATATATACACAGCGCCACCTGCTGGGCACACCGCTGTCATTACACCTATATATATATACAACGCCACCTGCTGGGCACACCGCTGTTATTACATCTATATATACACAACGCCACCTGCTGGGCACACCGCTGTCATTACACCTATATATATATATATATATATATATATATATATATATATACACAGCGCCACCTGCCGGACACACCGCTGTCATTACACCTATATATACACAGCGCCACCTGCTGGGCACACCGCTGTTATTACATCTATATATATATATATATATATATATATATATATATATATATATATATATATACACACAGCGCCACCTGCCGGACACACCGCAGTCATTACATCTATATATACACAGCGCCACCTGCTGGGCACACCGCTCTTATTACATCTATATATGTATATATACACAGCGCCACCTGCCGGACACACCGCTGTCATTACACCTATTTATATACAGCGCCACCTGCCGGGCACACCGCTGTTATTACATCTATATATATATATATATATATATATATATATATATATATATATATATATATATATATATATATATATATATACACAGCGCCACCTGCTGGGCACACCGCTGTCATTACATCTATATATACACAGCGCCACCTGCCAGGCACACCGCTGTCATTACATCTATATATACACAGCGCCGCCTGCTGGGCACACCGCTGTCCTTACACCTATATATAAACAGCGCCGCCTGCTGGGCACACCGCCGTCATTACATCTATATATACACAGCGCCGCCTGCTGGGCACACCGCTGTCCTTACACCTATATATACACAGCGCCACCTGCTGGGCACACCGCTGTCATTACATCTATATATACACAGCGCCACCTGCCGGGCACACCGCTGTCATTACACCTATATACACACAGCGCCACCTTCCGGGCACACCGCTGTCATTACACCTATATATATATATATATCTATATATATATTATTATTATTATTATTATTATACGAGATTTATATAGCGCCAACAGTTTACTCAGCGCTTTACAATGTATAAGGGGGACAACACAATTACAGTACAATACAAAAGGTACAGGAGGGCCCGGCTCGTAGAGCTTACATTCTAAAAGGGAGGGGGTGGTGGTACAAAAGGTAATAGCTGCAAAGAATGATTTGATGGGGGTGGCTCAGGGACAGTTATGTGGGTTTGGGATAGGCTTCCCTGAATAAATGAGTTTTCAAGGATCTCCTAAAGGTGGATAGGGTAGGGTCTGATCGGACATACTGGGGCAGGGAATTCCAGAGGATGGGAGAGGCTCTGGAGAAGTCCTGAAGGCGAGCATGGGAGGAGGTAACAAGGGAGCTAGAGAGCAGGAGGTCCTGGGAGGAGCGGAGGGGGCGATTTGGGCGATATCTGCAGATGAGGTTGGTGATGTAGATGGGGGCGATGTTGTGAATGGCCTTGTATGTTATGGTTAGCATTTTGAATTTTACACGGTGGGGGGAGGGGAAGCCAGTGAAGGGATTGGCAGAGAGGGGCGGCAGTCACGGATCGATTAGTGAGGTGTATTAGTCTAGCAGCAGCATTCATAATAGACTGAAGGGGGGATAGCGCCTGCTTAAGGGTAGGCCATTAAGGAGAGAGTTGCAATAGTCGAGGCGGGAAATAATCAAGGAGTGAATAAGTTGCTTTGTGGTGTCATTAGTCAGAAAGGGTCGAATTTTGGAGATGTTGCGGAGGTTAAGGCGGCAGGATTTAGCCAGTGATTGGATATGGGGGCTGAAGGAGAGGTCAGAGTCAAGGATTACACCCAGGACTCTGGCATGTGTGGAGGGACCAATGGTTGTGTTGTTGATGTTAATGGTGAAGTCACAGGAGGGGGACCGTGAAGGAGGAAATATAACAAGCTGAGTTTTAGAAAGATTAAGTTTGAGGAAGTGGTGTGACATCCATACCGATATGTCATTCAGCAAGTTTGAGATCCGTGAGGAGATAGTGGGGGTGAGTTGGGGAGTGGAGAGATAGATCTGTGTGTCATCGGCATAGAGATGGTATTGGAAGCCATGGGAGGTGATCAACTGGCCCAGGGAAGAGGTATAGAGTGAGAAAAGGAGAGGCCCAAGGACAGAGCCTTGGGGTACCCCAACAGAAAGAGGAAGGGGAGCGGAGGAGGTGGAGTTGTAAGTGACGCTGAGAGTGCGCTGAGATAGGTAGGAGGAGAACCAGGATAATGCAGAATCACGGAGGCCAAGGGAGTGTAATTTGCTGAGGAGCAGCAGGTGGTCAACTGTGTCAAAGGCAGCAGAGAGGTCTAAAAGTATGAGTATGGAGTAGTGGCCATTGGTATATATATATACCATATATATACACAGCGCCACCTGCTGGGCACACCGCTGTCATTACATCTATATATACACAGCGCCACCTGCCGGGCACACCGCCGTCATTACATCTATATATACACAGCGCCGCCTGCTGGGCACACCGCTGTCCTTACACCTATATATACACAGCGCCGCCTGCTGGGCACACCGCTGTCCTTACACCTATATATACACAGCGCCACCTGCTGGGCACACCGCTGTCATTACATCTATATATACACAGCGCCACCTGCCGGGCACACCGCTGTCATTACACCTATATACACACAGCGCCACCTTCCGGGCACACCGCTGTCATTACACATATATATATATATATATATATATATATATATATATATATATATGTATATATATATATATACACAGCGCCACCTGCTGGGCACACCGCTGTCATTACATCTATATATACACAGTGCCACCTGCCGGGCACACCGCTGTCCTTACACCTATATATACACAGTGCCACCTGCCGGGCACACCGCTGTCCTTAAACCTATATATACACAGCGCCACCTGCTGGGCACACCGCTGTCATTACACCTATATATATATATATATATATATATATATATATATATATATATATATATATATATATATATACACAGCGCCACCTGCTGGGCACACCGCTGTCATTACATCTATATATACACAGCGCCACCTGCCGGGCACACCGCTGTCATTACACCTACATACACACAGCGCCACCTTCCGGGCACACCGCTGTCATTACACCTATATATATATATATATACACAGCGCCACCTGCTGGGCACACCGCTGTCATTACATCTATATATACACTGCGCCACCTTCCGGGCACACCGCTGTCATTACACATATATATACACAGCGCCACCTGCTGGGCACACCGCTGTCATTACACCTATATATATACACAGTGCCACCTGCTGGGCACACCGCTGTCATTACACCTATATATACACAGCGCCACCTGCCGGGCACACCGCTGTCATTACACCTATATATATATATATATATATATATATATATATATATATATATATATATATACACAGCGCCACCTGCTGGGCCTACCGCTGTCATTACACCTATATATACACAGCGCCACCTGCTGGGCACACCGCTGTCATTACACCTATATATATACAACGCCACCTGCTGGGCACACCGCTGTTATTACATCTATATATACACAACGCCACCTGCTGGGCACACCGCTGTCATTACACCTATATATATATATATATATATATATATATATATATATATATATATATATATATATATACACAGCGCCACCTGCCGGACACACCGCTGTCATTACACCTATATATACACAGCGCCACCTGCTGGGCACACCGCTGTTATTACATCTATATATATCTATATATATACATACACAGCGCCACCTGCCGGACACACCGCAGTCATTACATCTATATATACACAGCGCCACCTGCTGGGCACACCGCTGTTATTACATCTATATATGTATATATACACAGCGCCACCTGCCGGACACACCGCTGTCATTACACCTATTTATATACAGCGCCACCTGCCGGGCACACCGCTGTTATTACATCTATATATAAATATATATATACACAGCGCCACCTGCTGGGCACACCGCTGTCATTACATCTATATATACACAACGCCACCTGCTGGGCACACCGCTGTCATTACATCTATATATACACAGCGCCACCTGCCGGGCACACCGCTGTCATTACACCTATATACACACAGCGCCACCTTCCGGGCACACCGCTGTCATTACACCTATATATATATATATGCACAGCGCCACCTGCCAGGCACACCGCTGTCATTACACCTATATATACACAGCGCCACCTGCTGGGCACACCGCTGTTATTACATCTATATATGTATATATACACAGCGCCACCTGCCGGACACACCGCTGTCATTACACCTATTTATATACAGCGCCACCTGCCGGGCACACCGCTGTTATTACATCTATATATATATATATATATATATATATATATATATATATATATATACACAGCGCCACCTGCTGGGCACACCGCTGTCATTACATCTATATATACACAGCGCCACCTGCCGGGCACACCGCTGTCATTACACCTATATACACACAGCGCCACCTTCCGGGCACACCGCTGTCATTACACCTATATATATATATATACACAGCGCCACCTGCTGGGCACACCGCCGTCATTACATCTATATATACACAGCGCCGCCTGCTGGGCACACCGCTGTCCTTACACCTATATATACACAGCGCCACCTGCTGGGCACACCGCTGTCATTACATCTATATATACACAGCGCCACCTGCCGGGCACACCGCTGTCATTACACCTATATACACACAGCGCCACCTTCCGGGCACACCGCTGTCATTACACCTATATATATATATATATATATATATATATATATATATATATATATATATATATATATATATATATACACACAGCGCCACCTGCTGGGCACACCGCTGTCATTACATCTATATATACACAGCGCCACCTGCTGGGCACACCGCTGTCATTACATCTATATATACACAGCGCCACCTTCCGGGCACACCGCTGTCATTACACCTATATATATATATATACACAGCGCCACCTGCTGGGCACACCGCTGTCATTACATCTATATATACACTGCGCCACCTTCCGGGCACACCGCTGTCATTACACATATATATACACAGCGCCACCTGCTGGGCACACCGCTGTCATTACACCTATATATATATACACAGTGCCACCTGCTGGGCACACCGCTGTCATTACACCTATATATACACAGCGCCACCTGCCGGGCACACCGCTGTCATTACACCTATATATATATATATATATATATACACACACAGCGCCACCTGCTGGGCCTACCGCTGTCATTACACCTATATATACACAGCGCCACCTGCTGGGCACACCGCTGTCATTACACCTATATATATATACAACGCCACCTGCTGGGCACACCGCTGTTATTACATCTATATATACACAACGCCACCTGCTGGGCACACCGCTGTCATTACACCTATATATATATATATATATATATATATATATATATATATATATATATATATATATATATATATATATACACAGCGCCACCTGCCGGACACACCGCTGTCATTACACCTATATATACACAGCGCCACCTGCTGGGCACACCGCTGTTATTACATATATATATATATATATATATATATATATATATATATATACACACAGCGCCACCTGCCGGACACACCGCAGTCATTACATCTATATATACACAGCGCCACCTGCTGGGCACACCGCTCTTATTACATCTATATATGTATATATACACAGCGCCACCTGCCGGACACACCGCTGTCATTACACCTATTTATATACAGCGCCACCTGCCGGGCACACCGCTGTTATTACATCTATATATATATATATATATATATATATATACACAGCGCCACCTGCTGGGCACACCGCTGTCATTACATCTATATATACACAACGCCACCTGCTGGGCACACCGCTGTCATTACATCTATATATACACAGTGCCACCTGCCGGGCACACCGCTGTCATTACATCTATATATACACACAGCGCCACCTTCCGGGCACACCGCTGTCATTACACCTATATATATATATATATATACACAGCGCCACCTGCCAGGCACACCGCTGTCATTACACCTATATATACACAGCGCCACCTTCCGGGCACACCGCTGTCATTACACCTATATATATATATACACAGCGCCACCTGCCAGGCACACCGCTGTCATTACACCTATATATACACAGCGCCACCTGCTGGGCACACCGCTGTTATTACATCTATATATGTATATATACACAGCGCCACCTGCCGGACACACCGCTGTCATTACACCTATTTATATACAGCGCCACCTGCCGGGCACACCGCTGTTATTACATCTATATATATATATATATATATATATATATATATATATATATATATATATATATACACAGCGCCACCTGCTGGGCACACCGCTGTCATTACATCTATATATACACAGCGCCACCTGCTGGGCACACCGCTGTCATTACATCTATATATACACAGCGCCACCTGCCGGGCACACCGCTGTCATTACACCTATATACACACAGCGCCACCTTCCGGGCACACCGCTGTCATTACACCTATATATATATATATACACAGTGCCACCTGCTGGGCACACCGCTGTCATTACACATATATATACACAGCGCCACCTGCTGGGCACACCGCTGTCATTACACCTATATATATACACAGCGCCACCTGCTGGGCACACCGCTGTCATTACACCTATATATACACAGCGCCACCTGCCGGGCACACCGCTGTCATTACACCTATATATATATATATATATATATATATATATATATATATATATATATATATATATACACACACACAGCGCCACCTGCTGGGCCTACCGCTGTCATTACACCTATATATACACAGCGCCACCTGCTGGGCACACCGCTGTCATTACACCTATATATATATACAAGGCCACCTGCTGGGCACACCGCTGTTATTACATCTATATATACACAACGCCACCTGCTGGGCACACCGCTGTCATTACACCTATATATATATATATATATATATATATATATATATATATATATATATATATATATATATACACAGCGCCACCTGCCGGACACACCGCTGTCATTACACCTATATATACACAGCGCCACCTGCTGGGCACACCGCTGTTATTACATCTATATATATATATATATATATATATATATATATATATATATATATATATATACACAGCGCCACCTGCCGGACACACCGCAGTCATTACATCTATATATACACAGCGCCACCTGCCGGACACACCGCTGTCATTACACCTATATATACACAGCGCCACCTGCCAGGCACACCGCTGTCATTACACCTATATATACACAGCGCCACCTGCTGGGCACACCGCTGTTATTACATCTATATATGTATATATATATACACAGCGCCACCTGCCGGACACACCGCTGTCATTACACCTATTTATATACAGCGCCACCTGCCGGGCACACCGCTGTTATTACATCTATATATATATATATATATATATATATATATATATATATATATATATATATATATATATATATATATATACACAGCGCCACCTGCTGGACACAACGCTGTCATTACACCTATATATATATATATATATATATATATATATACACACAGCGCCACCTGCCAGGCACGCCGCTGTCATTACATCTATATATACACAGCGCCACCTGCCGGACACACCGCTGTCATTACATCTATATGTACACAGCGCTGCCTGCTGGGCACACCGCTGTCATTACATCTATATATACACAGCGCCGCCTGCCGGCACACCGCTGTTATTACATCTATATATACACAGCGCCACCTGCCGGACACACCGCTGTCATTACATCTATATATACACAGCGCCGCCTGCCGGCACACCGCTGTTATTACATCTATATATACACAGCGCCACCTGCTGGACACACCGCTGTCATTACACCTATATATATATATATATATATATATATATATATACACACACAGCGCCACCTGCCGCCCGCTCAGCTATCATTACATCTATTTATACACAGCGCCACCTGCTGGACACACCGCTGTCATTACACCTATATAAACACAGCGCCACCTGCCGGGCACACCGCTGTCATTACATCTATTTATATACAGCGCCACCTGCCGGCCGCTCAGCTGTCATTACACCTCTATATACACAGCGTCACCTATCAACAATTTCGCTGTCATTACAATTGTTTTGTGTACACAGCGCCATCATTACACCTGTTTGTATTTCTGTGCGTAAATAGCGCCACCTGGTGGCCCTTTTCTGTCATTACACCTTCTGTATATTTTTGTGTGTGAGCACAACGCCCTCTGGTGGCTATACCATCACTTTGCATTCCTGTATGTCCACAGCACCACCTTGTGGTCGCTTTGCTATATTTCCTATTGCGGACACTGCCTTTTCTGGTTATTGGCTGTAATTGCAGCTTGCTATGTGCCTTGCGGTTACATCTTCTGGCGGTTTTATTATGTTATTCCATCGGCTATCACTTGTTACTTGCTGCTAAGCTCACATATTTTTACAGTTAACCTCTAAGCCCCTCCCAGCTTTTTTACCTGCACTCTTGATATGTTGTGTCTCTATGACATCAGATGATGTATTTATGATGTCATCGATGGGACTCTCCCCCCCCTGCAGGTCTCATAGAACAGCCGGTGTTGCCTCCGCAGCTTCCCTCCGACATCGCCAGCTACAAAATTTTTGTTTGTGGAAAAAGTGGAGTTGGGAAAACGGCTCTGATCGCTAAACTGTGCGGACTGGAGGTTCCCAGCATGCACCACGAGACAACAGGTGAGACGGAGACAATTCTTCCCTTCTGTCTCCAAATGTGTAAATTCACTCGCTCGCTATTCGTAAATGTTCCCTTCCCCCTCCTCCTACTTATCACTTTGTATGAGAAAGTTCAAAGTACTTACCTTTTTTTTTTATCCTGCCCAGTCACATGATCCCGCAGCTCTGGCTTCCCGGTGACCTTTAGATTTACCTTCAACCATGTAGTGCGAGGGCCGGCCTGACTGCATACAATATAGAAGTGTCGAGGTTTGACCTCCATATTATATGGTTTTGGTTAATCGAAAGGAAATTTGTACAAGGAAAATTGTATAGTGTGTAGCCAGCTTTACACAGAGGAGACACAGCTGCTGGATCACGTGAGCGGACCAAAAAAATAAGATCGGTAGGCGGAGGGGTTATTTGGCTGATTTCCGGCAGCAGATTCAGTATTTTGCTGCTATTTAATGCACAGAATGTGGATGAATTGTGTTGAATTTTGTGTTTCCCACCAGGAATCCAGACCTCTCGTGTGTACTGGCCGGTCCGTCCCCGGGACAGCCAGCGCCCCATCATCTTTTGCTTCCAGTTTTGGGATTGTGGTGAATCCTCGTTAAAGAAGTTTGATCACATTTTGCTGGTATGTCTTGTCGTGTTTTGTCTCCTTTCATCTCCTTTCATCTCTCCCCAGATTGTCAGCAAACCCCTCCCAGTCTGGCTGGCTCCGCCTGTGGGGCTCCTAATCTGGGAAGGCTGGGACTCTGCGGGGGTGGGATGAAGGAGGGGCTTGCAGATGAGGTCAAAATACCTTCACTTTGTATGTATCCTTTAATTCTGTCCCTCTTCATTCCCTTTTCTTCCCATTAACCTCTTTTCTTCCCTCTTTGTTCTTTTCTTTTACATCTCACATCTTATTTTCTCCCCCTTTTTTACCCCTTCTTTTCTCTCCCCCATTTCTTCTCTTTCCTCACCTTCACTTTTCTACCATTTCCTTCTCATCCCTTTCCTTTCACTTTTCTTCTTTTCTTTTCCCTTGCCTCCTCCTCCCTCTACCTTTTTTCCTTTTTTCCCCTCTATCTTTTCTTCCTTCATCTTCCCTATCCCTGCCCTTCTCTTCCCTCTCCCTGCCCTTCTCTTCCCTCTCCCTGCCCTTCTCTTCCCTATCTCTGCCCTTCTCTTCCCTCTCCCTGCCCTTCTCTCTCCCTTCCCTTCTCTCTCCCTTCCCTTCTCTCTCTCTGCCCTTCTTTTCCCTCTCCCTGCCCTTCTCTCCCCTCTCCCTTCCCTATCCCTGCCCTTCTCTTCCCTCTCTCTGCCCTTCTCTCCCCTATCCCTGCCCTTCTCTCCCCTCTCCCTTCTCTTCCCTCTCTCTGCCCTTCTCTCCCCTATCCCTGCCCTTCCCTTCCCTCTCCTTGCCCTTCTCTCCCCTCTCCCTTCCCTATCCCTGCCCTTCTCTTCCCTCTCCCTGCCCTTCTCTCCCCTCTCCCTTCCCTATCCCTGCCCTTCTCTTCCCTCTCCCTGCCCTTCTCTCCCCTCTCCCTTCCCTATCCCTGCCCTTCTCTTCCCTCTCCCTGCCCTTCTCTCCCCTATCCCTGCCCTACCCTTCCCTCTCCCTGCTCTTCTCTCCCTTCCCTTCCCTCTCCCTTCCCTTCTCTTCCCTCTCCCTGCCCTTCTCTTCCCTCTCCCTGCCCTTCTCTTCCCTCTCCCTGCCCTTCTCTCTCCCTTCCCTTCTCTCTCCCTTCCCTTCTCTCTCTCTCTGCCCTTCTCTTCCCTCTCCCTGCCCTTCTCTCCCCTCTCCCTTCCCTTCCCTATCCCTGCCCTTCTCTTCCCTCTCTCTGCCCTTCTCTCCCCTATCCCTGCCCTTCCCTTCCCTCTCCTTGCCCTTCTCTCCCCTCTCCCTTCCCTATCCCTGCCCTTCTCTTCCCTCTCCCTGCCCTTCTCTCCCCTCTCCCTTCCCTATCCCTGCCCTTCTCTTCCCTCTCCCTGCCCTTCTCTTCCCTTTCCCTGCCCTTCCGGTGGGACGGTCTGCTGTGTGACAGCGCAGTGACTGCAGATGGACAGGGGCGGAGTCTGACAATCAAACCAGACCGAACAATCTGCGAAACGCAATCCATAGCCGTGGGCGTGACCCAGATTCTGTCATGTGACATGACTCCTCCCTCTAAGGGCGGCCATGGGGGGGATAAAAGGTGTCACATGACAGAATGCGGGTCACGCCGCGGCTATGGATGCGTTTTGCAAATTGTTCGGTTGTTTGTTTTTTTTCAGACTCCGCCTCTTATGGATTCAATAACTTAATCTCTTCCCTTCCCCCGCAGGCCTGTAAGGAGAAGGCCGACGCTGTCCTCTTCCTCTTCTCCTTCACCGATCGATCATCGTTTGAGGACGTCCCGGCGCTGATTTCCCGCACGCTGAGCCAGGAGGAGGGCGCGGCTCGGGTGGTGATCGGCACCAAGTATCCTATTCAGGGAATATTCCAGAATGTTCCGCCATTCCTCAAAATGGGATGAAATCATCCGATCCAATTGCTTGCATTTCATTGGTTGCTGAGGACCCATAAAGAGGACCTGTCAGAATGGTTGTCACCCCCGAGGTTCCCGTCCTGTTCTGGGGGCGGGGCCATGGTGGTTCCTCGCAGTGCCATATTCTCATCCCAGAACTATTAAAACAAGTGATTCCGCGCTACAGTAAATTCAGATAAAAATAAATATAAATAAAAAAGGTGATCACAAAGTGCATCCAATCAATAGGGCATAAAGACCTCACAAGAGGAATAAATAATCTATCAAATATTAAATATGACTGGGATAATAGTAAAAGTGTAGTCTCTGAAATAACCTCAGCAAGAAGGAAAATAAACTGGAGTTGTGTCCTAAAACCATCTATAAACTAGTGCTAAGCAAGAGGTAGACACAGAGCTCTCACCTTTATAAAATGTCCAAAGGGTAAATATATCCAAAGGGTAAATAAATAAGTGATCTAAATCCGTAATAAAAGTTAATAAATTATCCACCACTAGGGGGTGTTCTGTGTCGACAACGATGCAGTAAAAACTCAATCCAAAATGTCAGCCATTAGCCATAAGTATAAAGATGTCTTTCGTTGATATTTGTTTCCACCACTAGGAGGTCCTCTCCTTCATCCACAAAGTCTCCCAGTCAGTGCTGCACTTCCAAGCCTCTTCATATACTTGGCCCCTTTACAGAAACATGGAGGTCACCACTTCCTGCAGTCCTGGTGTCGACCTTAAAATCAGCAGTTACTCCAATCCGGACACCTTTGAGCTGCATGCCACATTCGCGAGCGCGACAAGTGTTTGGGTTGCAGGCTTTTTTCTTCCTACAGGTGAAGTCGTGCTGGAAGTTTGTTGTATGCAGTAATACAGCTTATCAATGCATGTCTTTACAGAATGGAGAAACATAAACACAGGAACAAGGAGCATCCAAGACCATCCTATGCATTGATAAGCTGTATTACTGCATACAACAAACTTCCAGCATGATTTCAATACTCTGCTAACTGGGGGATTGTGTCACAGCTCAGTCAGAGCTCATCACAGTATCAGACAGTTTTCTCCTTTGTTCCTGGACTTCACCTGTAGGAAGAAAAAAGCCTGCAACCCAAACACTTGTCGCGCTCGCGAATGTGGCATGCAGCTCAAAGGTGTCCGGATTGGAGTAACTGCTGATTTTAAGGTCGACACCAGGACTGCAGGAAGTGGTGACCTCCATGTTTCTGTAAAGGGGCCAAGTATATGAAGAGGCTCGGAAGTGCAGCACTGACTGGGAGACTTTGTGGATGAAGGAGAGGACCTCCTAGTGGTGGAAACAAATATCAACGAAAGACATCTTTATACTTATGGCTAATGGCTGACATTTTGGATTGAGTTTTTACTGCATCGTTGTCGACACAGAACACCCCCTAGTGGTGGATAATTTATTAACTTTTATTACGGATTTAGATCACTTATTTATTTACCCTTTGGATATATTTACCCTTTGGACATTTTATAAAGGTGAGAGCTCTGTGTCTACCTCTTGCTTAGCACTAGTTTATAGATGGTTTTAGGACACAACTCCAGTTTATTTTCCTTCTTGCTGAGGTTATTTCAGAGACTACACTTTTACTATTATCCCAGTCATATTTAATATTTGATAGATTATTTATTCCTCTTGTGAGGTCTTTATGCCCTATTGATTGGATGCACTTTGTGATCACCTTTTTTATTTATATTTATTTTTATCTGAATTTACTGTAGCGCGGAATCACTTGTTTTAATATTACTGTGAGTGGATTGTGATACACTTTAGGTTCTGCTGCAGGCAGGCACGTTTACTTTATATCAACACTTATGCATTTTAGGCTCTTTAGGGTTTGAACACTTTATTTATCACTGTATTTTGCACACTTTTATCATAGTAGCGCGAGGGCCTTGCATCCGCACTCATCCCAGAACTAGCACTGAATTCTGCAGCCAAAAAAATGGCCGCCTCCAGCGTCCAATGGGAGCCTGTGCTGCGTCTGACAGCCTCCGCTCTGACCGGTCCTCTTTGGGGGACGTCCCGGGTTGTTTTATCTTTTTACTTTTATCTGTGAGGTTTAATGGCCGCACACAGGAGCTTTAATCACTTCCCCATCCCCCATCTCCAGCATTTCTGTGACCTGTTGTGGGAGGAGGCGGAGCCTAGCGCTGAATGCACCAATCACAAGCAATTCTCTATTTTGAGGGTTCCTAATTGACGTTCTGCTCCTGGCTCCCTCCAGTGCTGGACCAAGGCACGCAGTCACATGACCTCTGATCTGAGGTTAATCAGAGACCCTCCCACATGTGGGCGGTGCTGGAGCGAGTCCGGAGCAGCACTTCCTCCATTGTGCTGTAAATATTGGAGATCGGCTCCCCATCAGTCTGCAGAGTTTTACCCCCATGTGACACCATGATAGACGCCATGTTTGTCTGCCCCTCCCCCATCCCCATGGGGGGGAGGGGCTCCCTGTTCCGTCCTTAACTCCCGAGCAGATTGGACCAGTTCATGCACACGGACGTCACGGATCAGGACATCAGCGACTTCCAGCAGACGTGGCAGCTGCCGGTGATGCGGGTGAGGAGCGTGAACGGGCCGCGGCTCAGTGACGGGATCAGTCTGGACGGTCGGGCGGAATTGTCGGACGCGGCTCCGGTGCTGAACGGCCTGGCGGAGATCCTGTGGCACCGCGACCAATTAACGGCGGGACTGATCGCCATCCATGTCTGATCACCGCGAGACCGATTAGATTGGACGCCATAACTTATATATTTATTAATATTTATTACTGAAACGCCATCTTCATTTCTTCCGCCAACTGAGGGAGACTTCTGGGCTGGTCGGATATTTCTCCTCCATAATGAGGAAGGAAGCGGGATTTACCGGGGAGGAATGTCACTGAGTGTTATGGAGCAGCACAGACAGTTCTCATTTCAGAAATCATCTGTGTGACCGATGGGGACCGATGTCACTACAAGTCCAGCTGAGCCACAAATTTGTAGCAAGAAACAGATATTGCTGGTGACCTGGACCTCACTTCCTGTCCCAGTGACACCTCACTTCCTGTCCCAGTGACACCGCGTTTCCTGTCCCAGTGACACCAGACTTCCTGTCCCAGTGACACCACGTTTCCTGTGCCACTAACACCGTGTTTCCTGTCCCAGTGACACCACACTTCCTGTCCCGGTGGCACTGCGTTTCCTGTCCCAGTGACACCACACTTCCTGTCCCAGTGACACCGCATTTCCTGTCCCAGTGACACTGCGTTTCCTGTCCCAGTGACACCACACTTCCTGTCCCGGTGACACCACACTTCCTGTCCCGGTGACACCACACTTCCTGTCCCGGTGAAACCGCGTTTCCTGTCCCAGTGATACCACACTTCCTGTCCCAGTGATACCACACTTCCTGTCCCGGTGACACCGCTTTTCCTGTCCCGGTGACACCACACTTCCTGTCCCGGTGACACCACACTTCCTGTTCCGGTGAAACCGCGTTTCCTGTCCCAGTGATACCACACTTCCTGTCCCGGTGACACCGCTTTTCCTGTCCCAGTGACACCGCGTTTCCTGTCCCGGTGACACCACACTTCCTGTCCCGGTGACACCGCATTTCCTGTCCCAGTGACACCACACTTCCTGTCCCGGTGACACCGCATTTCCTGTCCCAGTGACATCGCATTTCCTGTCCCAGTGACACCACACTTCCTGTCCCGGTGACACCCCGTTTCCTGTCCCAGTGACACCGCGTTTCCTGTCCCAGTGACACAGCGTTTCCTGTCCCAGTGACACAGCGTTTCCTGTCCCAGTGACACCACGTTTCCTGTCCCAGTGACATCGCATTTCCTGTCCCAGTGACACCACACTTCCTGTCCCGGTGACACCCCGTTTCCTGTCCCAGTGACACCGCGTTTTCTGTCCCAGTGACACAGCGTTTCCTGTCCCAGTGACACCGCGCTTTCTGTCCCAGTGACACCGCGCTTCCTGTCCCAGTGACACCGCGCTTCCTGTCCCAGTGACACCGCGTTTCCTGTCCCGGTGACACCACACTTCCTGTCCCGGTGACGCCGCATTTCCTGTCCCAGTGACACAGCGTTTCCTGTCCCAGTGACACAGCGTTTCCTGTCCCAGTGACACAGCGTTTCCTGTCCCAGTGACACAGCATTTCCTGTCCCAGTGACACCACACTTCCTGTCCCAGTGACACCACATTCCCTACCCTCAGAAGTGGTGTCACTTAGTCAGAAGGTGACAGGAAATCTGTTCAGTCGGATCACAGAATGTAATACAAACTTTACAGTGTCTGTAAACCCTCCAATCATCTTCTGTGCTCCTTTCAGTCTCTTATCTATCGATATGAAATCATTCCGTTATATCTGATCAATAAGTGCAGAAAAACCTTCTGATCAGAAATCTTGTGATATCTTCCTGTGTTACTTACAGGACAACCTCTCCTATGCTATGGTGATGAAGAGAGGGGGAGGTGTTCTGTAGTCCAAGGGTGACAATGCTGCACCTCCATAGATACAGTAAATGAGTGTTGTCACCTAGGACAGGAATTCTGTTCCCAGAAGGATCACCAGATGAAAGGAAAGGGGAAAATCCTACAACAAAGAAAACGAATGCAGCCGCCACATCTGAGGACTGGAGAGCTGAATTATAAGATGTTTGGATACATTGTAACTGATCTGCGAGCCTTATACTGAATGATCTGTGTGTGATGTTCAATGATTTGTTACTCAATAAAGTTTGATTTGTACACATTCGTTTTAATGTCCTTTAACCACTTGCCATCCGGCTGTTTATTAACAATAGCCCTATACCATGTGATCTCTGTGACCAATCACAACAACCACACATGTGAACAAAGGAGGTTTGCTGCCAGCTCTCTGTTTCCTCTCTTACTAACTGGCTGTGTGACATAATACAGTGTCCCTTAACACCGCCACACCAGTCCCAGTGCAGCCAGCCAGTGTCCCTGATCACCGCCATGCCAGTCCCAGTGTCACCAGACCAGTGCAGCCAGCCAGTGTCCCTGATCACCGCCATGCCAGTCCCAGTGTCACCAGACCAGTGCAGCCAGCCAGTGTCCCTGATCACCGCCACGCCAGTCCCAGTGTCACCAGACCAGTGCAGCCAGCCAGTGTCCCTGATCAGCGCCACACCAGTCCCAGTGTCACCAGACCAGTGCAGCCAGCCAGTGTCCCTGATCACCGCCATGCCAGTCCCAGTGCAGCCAGCCAGTGTCCCTGATCACCGCCACGCCAGTCCCAGTGTCACCAGATCAGTGCAGCCAGCCAGTGTCCCTGATCACCGCCACGCCAGTCCCAGTGTCACCAGACCAGTGCAGCCAGCCAGTGTCCCTGATCACCGCCACGCCAGTCCCAGTGTCACCAGATCAGTGCAGCCAGCCAGTGTCCCTGATCACCGCCACGCCAGTCCCAGTGTCACCAAACCAGTGCAGCCAGCCAGTGTCCCTGATCACCGCCACGCCAGTCCCAGTGTCACCAAACCAGTGCAGCCAGCCAAGTGTCCCTGATCACCGCCATGCCAGTCCCAGTGTCACCAGACCAATGAAATCAGCCAGTGTCCCTGATCACCGCCACGCCAGTCCCAGTGTCACCAAACCAGTGCAGCCAGCCAGTGTCCCTGTTCACCGCCATGCCAGTCCCAGTGTCACCAGACCAATGCAACCAGCCAGTGTCCCTGATCACCGCCACGCCAGTCCCAGTGTCACCAGACCGGTGCAGCCAGCCAGTGTCCCTGATCACCGCCACGCCAGTCCCAGTGTCACCAGACCAGTGCAGCCAGCCAGTGTCCCTGTTCACCGCCACACCAGTCCCAGTGTCACCAGACCAGTGCAGCCAGCCAGTGTCCCTGATCCCCGCCACACCAGTCCCAGTGCAGCCAGCCAGTGTCCCTGATCACCGCCATGCCAGTCCCAGTGTCACCAGACCAGTGCAGCCAGCCAGTGTCCCTGATCACCGCCACACCAGTCCCAGTGTCACCAGACCAGTGCAGCCAGCCAGTGTCCCTGATCACCGCCACGCCAGTCCCAGTGTCACCAGACCAGTGCAGCCAGCCAGTGTCCCTGATCACCGCCACACCAGTCCCAGTGCAGCCAGCCAGTGTCCCTGATCACCGCCATGCCAGTCCCAGTGTCACCAGACCAGTGCAGCCAGCCAGTGTCCCTGATCACCGCTATGCCAGTCCCAGTGTCACCAGACCAGTGCAGCCAGCCAGTGTCCCTGATCACTGCCACACCAGTCCCAGTGCAGCCAATCAGTGTCCCTGATCACCGCCACACCAGTCCCAGTGTCACCAGACCAGTGCAGCCAGCCAGTGTCCCTGATCACCGCCACGCCAGTCCCAGTGTCACCAGACCAGTGCAGCCAGCCAGTGTCCCTGATCACCGCCACACCAGTCCCAGTGCAGCCAGCCAGTGTCCCTGATCACCGCCATGCCAGTCCCAGTGTCACCAGACCAGTGCAGCCAGCCAGTGTCCCTGATCACCGCTATGCCAGTCCCAGTGTCACCAGACCAGTGCAGCCAGCCAGTGTCCCTGATCACTGCCACACCAGTCCCAGTGCAGCCAATCAGTGTCCCTGATCACCGCCACACCAGTCCCAGTGTCACCAGACCAGTGCAGCCAGCCAGTGTCCCTGATCACCGCCATGCCAGTCCCAGTGTCACCAGACCAGTGCAGCCAGCCAGTGTCCCTGATCACCGCTATGCCAGTCCCAGTGTCACCAGACCAGTGCAGCCAGCCAGTGTCCCTGATCACTGCCACACCAGTCCCAGTGCAGCCAATCAGTGTCCCTGATCACCGCCACACCAGTCCCAGTGTCACCAGACCAATGCAACCAGCCAGTGTCCCTGATCACCGCCACGCCAGTCCCAGTGTCACCAGACCGGTGCAGCCAGCCAGTGTCCCTGATCACCGCCACGCCAGTCCCAGTGTCACCAGACCAGTGCAGCCAGCCAGTGTCCCTGTTCACCGCCACACCAGTCCCAGTGTCACCAGACCAGTGCAGCCAGCCAGTGTCCCTGATCCCCGCCACACCAGTCCCAGTGCAGCCAGCCAGTGTCCCTGATCACCGCCATGCCAGTCCCAGTGTCACCAGACCAGTGCAGCCAGCCAGTGTCCCTGATCACCGCCACACCAGTCCCAGTGTCACCAGACCAGTGCAGCCAGCCAGTGTCCCTGATCACCGCCACGCCAGTCCCAGTGTCACCAGACCAGTGCAGCCAGCCAGTGTCCCTGATCACCGCCACACCAGTCCCAGTGCAGCCAGCCAGTGTCCCTGATCACCGCCATGCCAGTCCCAGTGTCACCAGACCAGTGCAGCCAGCCAGTGTCCCTGATCACCGCTATGCCAGTCCCAGTGTCACCAGACCAGTGCAGCCAGCCAGTGTCCCTGATCACTGCCACACCAGTCCCAGTGCAGCCAATCAGTGTCCCTGATCACCGCCACACCAGTCCCAGTGTCACCAGACCAGTGCAGCCAGCCAGTGTCCCTGATCACCGCCACGCCAGTCCCAGTGTCACCAGACCAGTGCAAGACTGGTCGAGGGATACTCCTGCGCTATCACTGGAAGTGGAAAAAAAACAATGTATAGAACAGCTGCTGCAAACACCGATAGGTGAATCCGTGACCAATGAGTGTATGTGTATAATAAGTGATGCTGTGCTGTTGGTGAAGTGTAACCAATGGGGGGAATTTACTAAAAGTGGTACATACAAAATCTGGTGCAGCTGTGCATGGCGGCC
The DNA here is from genome assembly GCA_037952835.1 of Lithobates septentrionalis. NCBI lineage: Eukaryota > Metazoa > Chordata > Amphibia > Anura > Ranidae > Lithobates > Lithobates septentrionalis. Next base: position 89,122 of record JBBDGP010004573.1, on the reverse strand, counting down.
AATCAGCTTCTAACTTCAGCTTGTTCATATAAGCTTTGACAATAAAACCTGGAAGCTGGTTGGTTTCTATGCAGAGCTGCACCAGATTATGTGTGCTCCAGTTTTAGTAAATCTCCCACAATGTGTCACAAAATAACGAACGTACTAAAAATGAAAAGAAAATAATAAAGGTGTGCACAAGGGGGCAGTGTAAACCAAACCAGGTATTGTATAAAACAATGGTGGGTGATTAGTCAATCGATGCTCATCAAGCTGATCAGCATACACTGAACGGTGAAGTGAAGGTGAGACACATAACAAGTCTCTGAAGAAATCTTCAGTGTGGTGCTCCAGTCTTAGCCGTGCAAAGTGATAAATATATCAATGGGTGCCTCTTCATTCCACACAATGATCCCTCTGTGTGAAGTGGCCTCTCACCTAACTGCTGTAAGGTAACAGCATTGGAAAATCGGTGATTGCAATATCTTTACATGAAAAGCTGATGGTTTTAAAAAGATCCCAATTTCCTTACTGGGTCCTCCTCTTGTTGTCCCAAGAGTCAATGCTGAATGGTGGACGGTGATTCCTCTATAATGTAATCTCACCCTCACCCAGAGGGGGATGTAGAGGGAAGAAGGGGAATGCCCATATTGTGTTGTATATAATGAAATATTTATTCATAAAAACAAGCACTAAAACACTCACATTTAGCAAGATGGAACACAATAGATCATCCACAAGTGTCAAGCTCGTTCCCATGTCACTTCCAGTGTGTCTGTCAGCCAATCCCGACGCGTACCGTCATATTCACGTGACTTCATCAGGGGATTGGCTGACCGGCACACCGGAAGTGACGTGGGAACGAGCTCAAAGCTCGTGGATGATGTATTGTGTTCCATATTGCTAAATGTGAGCGTTTTAGTGTTTGTTTTTTTTTAGTACGTTTTAGGTGAGAGGGAAGGCATAGAGATGACAAGTGAAAGTTAGGGGCGGAGATGACAGGTGAGGGGGGGGTGACAGGTGGGAGGGGGTGGAGATGACAGGTGAGAGGGGGGCAGAGATGTATAGGTGAGAGGGAGGCGGAGATGACAGGTGAGCAGAGATGTACAGGTGCGTCGCTGTGGCTGTAGGAGCCGCTGGTCCGCAGTAGTGGGAGGGGGTGGAGATGACAGATGCCCCTGCAGAGCTTTATGGACCCCCTGAGGAAGACCATGACTCTACAAGGTTGAAATGCATTGGGGTCTTCTCTAAATACCAAGCATCAATATACTTACAACTTTCCAGGAAGTAGCCTCTTGTATACCCCCTGTAACCTACTGCACATTTATTTACTGTTCCTTCTGTACAATTTACCTAGTATGTCTCGTTCTTTGTAAAACCGGAGCTCATTTTTTTAAAGTCTTGTATTTTCTAAAATCACGAAGGGGTATTCTTATCCAAAAATTCAAATCTCGGTCTGAATACCGCTTTAATCCCCCCCCCCCAGGGACAGTCATACATGGGATGGGGGGGGGGTCATACAGAGTATTATGGGGTATTAATCCCCCCCCCCCAGGGACAGTCATACATGGGATGGGGGGGGGGTCATACAGAGTATTATGGGGTATTAATTCCCCCCCCCCAGGGATAGCCATAGATTGGGGGGGTATATTATACATATATATATATATATATATAATACACTGTTGCCCCCATATTTGGTGGGGGTGTCAATAACCGTTTTTTGCCCCTTTATAGACTCCTTTGTCCCGCCCCGAGTCTCTGCAGGGGTCCCCAAAGGGGAGGGGAGGCCCTCTGGGTACCCAGATGTAAGGTGATGTAAGCGGGGGGCTTATACACACGTATATTACTGTATATACATGTGTATACCCGCCCAAGCGTATGACTTTCTTTACTACGCTGCTATGGACTCTAGCCCCAGATCTTTTGTAGACCTAGCAACGCCCCTGCCCCGGTGTGTCCAGAATGAGAAGTCCTAGACCCCGGTGTGTCCAGAATAAGAGGTTGTAGACCCCGGGGTGTCCAGAATGAGAGGTCCTAGACCCCGGGGTGTCCAGAATGAGAGGTCCTAGACCCCGGTGTATCCAGAATGAGAGGTCCTAGACCCCGGGGTGTCCAGAATGAGAGGTCCTAGACCCCGGGGTATCCAGAATGAGAGGTCCTAGACCCCGGTGTATCCAGAATGAGAGGTCGTAGACCCCGGGGTGTCCAGAATGAGAGGTCGTAGACCCCGGTGTGTCCAGAATAAGAGGTCGTAGACCCCGGGGTGTCCAGAATGAGAGGTCCTAGACCCCGGGGTGTCCAGAATGAGAGGTCCTAGACCCCGGTGTATCCAGAATGAGAGGTCCTAGACCCCGGGGTGTCCAGAATGAGAGGTCCTAGACCCCGGTGTGTCCAGAATAAGAGGTCGTAGACCCCGGGGTGTCCAGAATGAGAGGTCGTAGACCCCGGGGTGTCCAGAATGAGAGGTCCTAGACCCCGGTGTATCCAGAATGAGAGGTCCTAGACCCCGGGGTGTCCAGAATGAGAGGTCCTAGACCCCGGGGTATCCAGAATGAGAGGTCGTAGACCCCGGTGTATCCAGAATGAGAGGTCGTAGACCCCGGGGTGTCCAGAATGAGAGGTCGTAGACCCCGGTGTGTCCAGAATGAGAGGTCGTAGACCCCGGGGTGTCCAGAATGAGAGGTCCTAGACCCCGGGGTGTCCAGAATGAGAGGTCCTAGACCCCGGTGTATCCAGAATGAGAGGTCCTAGACCCCGGGGTGTCCAGAATGAGAGGTCGTAGACCCCGGGGTGTCCAGAATGAGAGGTCCTAGACCCCGGTGTGTCCAGAATGAGAGGTCCTAGACCCCGGTGTGTCCAGAATGAGAGGTCCTAGACCCCGGTGTGTCCAGAATGAGAGGTCCTAGACCCCGGTGTGTCCAGAATGAGAGGTCCTAGACCCCGGTGTGTCCAGAATGAGAGGTCCTAGACCCCGGTGTGTCCAGAATGAGAGGTCGTAGACCCCGGTGTGTCCAGAATGAGAGGTCGTAGACCCCGGTGTGTCCAGAATGAGAGGTCCTAGACCCCGGGGTGTCCAGAATGAGAGGTCCTAGACCCCGGTGTATCCAGAATGAGAGGTCGTAGACCCCGGTGTGTCCAGAATGAGAGGTCCTAGACCCCGGGGTGTCCAGAATGAGAGGTCCTAGACCCCGGTGTATCCAGAATGAGAGGTCCTAGACCCCGGTGTATCCAGAATGAGAGGTCCTAGACCCCGGTGTGTCCAGAATGAGAGGTCCTAGACCCCGGTGTGTCCAGAATGAGAGGTCCTAGACCCCGGTGTGTCCAGAATGAGAGGTCCTAGACCCCGGTGTGTCCAGAATGAGAGGTCCTAGACCCCGGTGTGTCCAGAATGAGAGGTCCTAGACCCCGGTGTGTCCAGAATGAGAGGTCCTAGACCCCGGTGTGTCCAGAATGAGAGGTCCTAGACCCCGGTGTGTCCAGAATGAGAGGTCCTAGACCCCGGTGTGTCCAGAATGAGAGGTCCTAGACCCCGGTGTGTCCAGAATGAGAGGTCCTAGACCCCGGTGTGTCCAGAATGAGAGGTCCTAGACCCCGGTGTGTCCAGAATGAGAGGTCCTAGACCCCGGTGTGTCCAGAATGAGAGGTCCTAGACCCCGGTGTGTCCAGAATGAGAGGTCCTAGACCCCGGTGTGTCCAGAATGAGAGGTCCTAGACCCCGGTGTGTCCAGAATGAGAGGTCCTAGACCCCGGTGTGTCCAGAATGAGAGGTCCTAGACCCCGGTGTGTCCAGAATGAGAGGTCCTAGACCCCGGTGTGTCCAGAATGAGAGGTCCTAGACCCCGGTGTGTCCAGAATGAGAGGTCCTAGACCCCGGTGTGTCCAGAATGAGAGGTCCTAGACCCCGGTGTGTCCAGAATGAGAGGTCCTAGACCCCGGTGTGTCCAGAATGAGAGGTCGTAGACCCCGGTGTGTCCAGAATGAGAGGTCGTAGACCCCGGTGTGTCCAGAATGAGAGGTCGTAGACCCCGGTGTGTCCAGAATGAGAGGTCGTAGACCCCGGTGTGTCCAGAATGAGAGGTCGTAGACCCCGGTGTGTCCAGAATGAGAGGTCGTAGACCCCGGTGTGTCCAGAATGAGAGGTCGTAGACCCCGGTGTGTCCAGAATGAGAGGTCGTAGACCCCGGTGTGTCCAGAATGAGAGGTCGTAGACCCCGGTGTGTCCAGAATGAGAGGTCGTAGACCCCGGTGTGTCCAGAATGAGAGGTCGTAGACCCCGGTGTGTCCAGAATGAGAGGTCGTAGACCCCGGTGTGTCCAGAATGAGAGGTCGTAGACCCCGGTGTGTCCAGAATGAGAGGTCGTAGACCCCGGTGTGTCCAGAATGAGAGGTCGTAGACCCCGGTGTGTCCAGAATGAGAGGTCGTAGACCCCGGTGTGTCCAGAATGAGAGGTCGTAGACCCCGGTGTGTCCAGAATGAGAGGTCGTAGACCCCGGTGTGTCCAGAATGAGAGGTCGTAGACCCCGGTGTGTCCAGAATGAGAGGTCGTAGACCCCGGTGTGTCCAGAATGAGAGGTCGTAGACCCCGGTGTGTCCAGAATGAGAGGTCGTAGACCCCGGTGTGTCCAGAATGAGAGGTCGTAGACCCCGGTGTGTCCAGAATGAGAAGTTATGTGATTACCTGGGTGGAGCCAATAAGTTTTGGTGTATCCAGAATAAGTCAGGAATGGTATATAGACTCGGCTGTAGTTTCCCGGAGGCGGGTCTTATTGTTACATCCGTGTATCCAGAATAATCTGGTGAGCGGGTCACATGATCAAGCAATGGATGTTTATCTAGAATCAGTGCGGTGTCAGGAATGGGTGTCCCCTCCCCCTCTGTAAGGCTCGGTGTACTTTTGTCCCGTCATTCACACTGAGATTTGAGTTAATTGGATTAATATTAGCCGAGTTTTGTAAATGATTCGCCCCCCCCCCCCCCCCGACACACAGACAACACTCTGCTGATTGCTCAATCCAGAGATGTCCGGATCTGGGAGGAGTTTTATTACTATGACCTCATTGGGGAGAATATCATTTACTTGCTGCTGAAGTGAATTGGGGGGAGGGGTTATCACAGGAAGGCGGAGCCAGCAATAAAACATTGTCAGAGGTTCTCACCCCTCCCCCAATTTGCTACAAAGGTGGCTTGGTCTGTGTCCCCGCTGGAGACATTTCCCTTTATTTCCTGTCCTAACAGGAAGTGGGGGGGGGGGGGGCGGGACGACACTGGCTGTGTGATAACAGTACAAAGTGGCTCATACTGTAATTGGTTTTATTTCGGGGGAAGGCCAGCAAAGCGCTCCGATATCACCTGCCTGAGATAGAGCCGCCAGGATTTTACTCCTTGGTAAAAAAGCCTGAAATCTGGGGCAGCAAAGGGGCAGCAATCTGGGACAGCAAAGGTGCGGTATTCTGGGGCAGCGATATGACCATCACACAGGATCTGTAATGTCAATGTTCCATCTCTCTGGCAGTGAAATTGGCTACGAAGGCCAACCCCTTTGAGGGGAAGACGCTGAGAGCGCAGAGCGTGCGCCAGCAACTGGAGACCTCCCTCCAAAGACTGCGGACCCCCAGCGTCCAGCTCTTCTACCTGCACCTCCCGGACCACCAGACCCCGGTGGAGGAGACCCTGGCGGCCTGCCAGCAGCTGTACCAGGAGGTGAGAGGCATCATGGGTAACCCCTCCTCGGGCCTGTCATGTTTGGTATCCATTTCCTCGCTGCACCCCCCCCCCCCCCCATCTTTTATAATTTAACCATAAAACTTGGGGATAATAATTGTTTGTTTTGCATTAAAGTTTCATTTTTGTGTATTTTTTTTTTTTTTTCTGAAAATATGTATTTGTTAAAAAACTGCACAATTATCCTACAACATAAACAATGGTGAGTGCCGCCACTTTATTCTCCGGGGTCTCTGCTGTCAGAAAACAAATTGCATGCAAAAAATAAAAAGTGAAATATTCACAACAAGAGGCAAAAGACAATAGTTGCTGCCTTGTGATTGGCTGATTATTAATTTGTGTTCCCGAGCAATTGAACAATTTGTACCTAATAAAGTTTCTGGGGAGTGTATATTGTACATTCACCAGTGTCTGCCCCCAAGGAGCTTACGATCTAATACCCCCAACTCACATATATACACATACTGGAGACAATTCTCCTCCATGTCTTTGGAGTGTTGAGGTAAGCGGAGGAAACCCGCACAGGGAGAACATGCGCTCTCCAGGCAGGTAGTGCCGTGGTTGGGATGCATTCGGACAACCCCAGTGCTGCCGGGCGGAAGTGCCGACCACTCAGCCGCTGTACTGCCGGGTTATTCTTCATCTCCCAGAAGAGTGCGGCTTTTCTGCATCTTTCCTGTCCCCGGCATTCAGTGTCAGCAGAGCTCAGACCGCGCGTCCCCGGAGATTTCTTCATCTGAACTCTCCCTCCCTGAACTTTGTACTCCACAACCGCCCAACAAAAGATTGTTCACAGAATAATAAATCACATCTTATCTTCCACACAGAAACGCCCAAATCTTACATTCTGACCGGTCACCATATATATAGGGCCATTGTTCAGAAAAGCTCCACCTTTTAGCATTGCAAAGCCGTCCTTCAGCTCCAGTCACTGACTGTGCCCGGGCTGAGATGATGTCATCAGTCTGCTGCAGGCAAGAGCAAGCATTTTCTCAGTCTCCTCCCCCCCCCTCCAGTGGCCAGACTGCAATATTGTAACTTTGCCTAGACTCAGATATGGTTATCAGTCTGCTGCAGGCAGGAGGAGTCATTTCCTCAGTCTCCCCTCCCCCAGTGATCAGACTGTACATTGTAACTTTGTAATAGGAGGAGGAGTAATTTCCTCAGTCTCCCCGCCCCTAGTGATCAGACTGTACATTGTAACTTTGTAGAAGGAGGAGGAGTCATTTCCTCAGTCTCCCCTCCCCCAGTGATCAGACTGTACATTGTAACTTTTTGTTTTTTTTATCTTCCAGGGCAAGTTCAAAGAGCTGGGCCTTTCCAATTACGCTTCCTGGGAGGTGATGGAGGTGTACTGCATCTGTAAGAAGAATAACTGGGTGCTGCCGACCGTGTACCAGGTACCCCTTGCATGTCCATTCTGTCCGCCCGTCTCTGGGCTCTGCTGGTCCATGATGGGACGATGAGGTCTTTTTCTGAAGGGTGTTCCTGTGGCAGGAAAGTTGTCCACGTTCCGTGTCATTATCCACCACGTCACTCCAAAGACAAAGGAGTGACGGCGGGTCTGTGAATGACATCACCTGTGGGCGGCTCTCCAGAATACTTGGTTGTCCTATTGGCTGGGTGAGGAGGTCTTTATGGTCTAGATCAGCTACGCCCACCTCCGATCACCAGGTGGAATTATGAGGACTGAATCTTTGGGGGGGGCCCTTTGTGAATCACCTACTTAAAAAGGGGACACCGGGCATTCCATACCCACCTACCCACTGAAGGTCACAGAGGAGGAGCAAGAGGGCCCATAAAGCACCGGGCCTACATGGTGAAGGGCGACCCAACAAAGAATGGCACATGGGCCTCTCTTCTCAGAGATCCTCTGACTTATGATTGATGGGATGTTCTAGATCAGCTTTCCTCATTCCTTTAGACATGGGGGAACCCTGGAATTAATGTTCAGGTCTCGGGGAACCCCCTGCTAAAAAGAACTACAGCTCATAGTGCATTAGCCACAGCACACTGGTGGTCATGGCGAGAGGGGCAGGGCCAATACTAGGAGGGGGAGGGGATTTGGAAGGGCACCTGCCCTGAGCGCTGTTTGAGGGGTGGGGGGGTTGCTGGGCTCGTCCTGCTCCTGACTGACAGGAGTGGCTGCAGTGTCACTCCTGTCAGAAGGAGCAGTGGCAGATAGCTGCTGCTGGGGGGAGGATTCAGCTTTCTCCTCCCACCAACCTGCATGAGGTGGAAAAGATCCGGCGCTGAGACAGGGAACTGTCCTCAGTCTCAGCGCCACTCTGCTGGGGAAAGAGGGCGGAATGTGTCCTTCCACTTTCCCCATAATGTGACCGGTCATGTGATGAGCAGGGTGGAGATGCTGTGAGTACCAATCTCCCAGTACAACGGGGGAAAAGGGGGCGGGTGCAACAACTTAGGAGCATGGGGACACCTCATGTAAAAGGGGCTCTATTGGGGGCACCTTATATAAAGGAGGAGTCTACGGGGACTCCACTTGGCAGGGGGGGGGGGTGCAATTTGCCATCTCCTTGCCATCATTCCTTAGACTGGTAGTCAGTAGACAGAATGAACAGTGTTGCCAGAACATTGGGGGCACCATCAGGCAGGAGATCAATTCATCAGAGCTTAAGGAGCCCCTGGTAACTTCTGAAGGAACCCCGGTTGAGAATGGCTGTTCTAGATGATTGTAGTGCGTGTTTATCGATTAATTCACATTAAATATATAGTAGACAAAAGCCAGGTGATGAGGTCCATGTACCTGGTCACTGATGTCCATCTGATCTGGACCTTTGGGGGCGCTTTACTTCAACCATGGTTGATTTGTGCTATCTTGGGTCCATCGTCCATTTACTGGTTCTCTGGCGGGGGTGGGGGGGGGGGGTGGCTTCTTACACAACTAATGGTTGATTTCTACTATCTTGGGTCCATCATCCATTCACTGGACTCCTGGGGAGGAGGAGGAGGAGAACTTCTTACACCATCCATAGTTGATTTCTGCTATCTTAGGTCTCTCATCCCTTCATTGACATCTATATGTAGACATCTGAGTCATGTCACTATAAACTCTGACAATTGCTCCCTCCTCAGGGTATGTACAACGCCACCACGCGCCAAGTAGAGACGGAGCTGCTCCCATGCTTGCGCCAACTCGGAATCCGGTTCTACGCATACAACCCGCTGGCAGGTGAGATGGTGCGCACTTGATAGTCTATCATGGCAACGAATACTCTACAATGTAAATATTATGGGCGAATTTCGGCCCCAAGGAGCTTAGGAGCAGTTTGGGTCTGCAAAGTTAAACTTTCACCTGCCTTCACCCAGCGCTTTAGTTGAACACCCTAAATGTATTCTTTAGGAATAATATTGGCCTAAACTTTATATCGAAAAAATGGTGTACCCCTGACCATCACACCTATATGAGCTTACTGGACATCTCATTCTCAATCCATGGGCATTTATATGGAGTTGATGCCCCCTCCTACGACCATTAATATGGAGTTGCCCCCCCCCTCCCCTCTCCCTACAACCATTAATATGGAGTTGCCCCCCTTCTCCCTACAACCATTAATATGGAGTTGCCCCCCTTCTCCCTACGACCATTATTATGGAGTGTCCCCCCTTTGTGGCTACAACATCATGCACTCTTCTAGGAAGTTTTTCAACAAGATTTTAGAGGGTATCTGTGGGACTTTGTGCCCATTTGTGAGGTCAAGTACTGATGTCTGATAAAGACCTGGCTAATGTTGGGCTCCAAAAAAAAAAAAGACCGGGCCTACAGTCAATGTTCCAGTTAATCCCAAAGGTCTTTGGTAGGGTAGAGGTCCGGGCTCTGTGCAGGACACGAGTTCCTCAACCCATCACACCTATGTGAGTTTGTTGGACATCTATTTCAAAATTATGGCCATTAATACTGATGTTGGATGAAAAGACGGGGACCTCATGTTGGGCACCAAAAAAAAAAAGACCTGGCTTGCAGTCACTGTTCCAATTCATCCCAACGGTGTTCAGTAGGATTGAGGTTAGGGCTTTGTGCAGGACACTGGAGTTCCTCCACCCATTACACCTATGAGCTTGTGGATATCCATTCCAAAACCATAGCCATTATGGAGTTGCTACCTCTCACCCCCCAAGGCCATTAATATGGAGTTCCCCCCCCTTTGTGGCTATCACATCCTCCACTCTGTGAGGTCAGGTGCTGATGCTGGATGAGAAGACCGGACCTCATGTTAGGCACCAAAAAAAAACTTAGCTTGCAGTTAATGTTCCAGTTCATCCCAGAGGTGTTCAGTAGGGTTGAGGTCAGGGCTCTGTACAGGACACTCCAGTTCCTCCACACCAAACTGGTCACCCCATGTCTTTATGGAGCGGGCCCAAACTGGTCACCTCATGTCTTTATGGAGCGGGCCCAAACTGGTCACCCCATGTCTTTATGGAGCGGGCCCAAACTGGTCACCTCATGTCTTTATGGAGCGGGCCCAAACTGGTCACCCCATGTCTTTATGGAGCGGGCCCCAACTGGTCACCCCATGTCTTTATGGAGCGGGCCCCAACTGGTCACCCCATGTCTTTATGGAGCGGGCCCCAACTGGTCACCCCATGTCTTTATGGAGCGGGCCCCAACTGGTCACCCCATGTCTTTATGGAGCGGGCCCCAACTGGTCACCCCATGTCTTTATGGAGCTGGTCAACCCGCTCAGTCATGGTGGAGCAGAAAAGGGTCTTCACCAAATTGTTACCACAAGGTTGGAAGAGCACAATGGTCTCCAATGTCTTTTGTATGATGGAATATTACAAGGATCTTTCACTAGAAACCCCTGAACATCATCATTGGGGAGAGAAGTTGATATACGTATAGCCATGTAATATATGTCAGTCTATATCCATTCACTAGAAATATTGCTCTAGTATTATACTTGCAGAATTGTAGATAAAAGGTCCTAGGACTGGGTGGTATTACTGAGGCAGATTATGAAATGTACTCTTGTTTTTTGTCTTCTGTCACCAGGGGGGCTTCTAACCGGGAAGTACCAGTATGAAGACCAGGACAAGACGCAAGAAGCTTCCAGATTTTTCGGGAACAGCTGGGCAGAAGTCTACCGGAATAGGTGACTCTCATCCCCCTCTCCTGTCTGACCTGGCTTGCATCTTTCATTGGATGTGGGAGTTATGTAAGGCAGCCCACTGCTTGAATCAGGACTGGGGACTCTGGAGAGGAGTACTGAGGCAGGGTGTTGTGATGGTTTCAGGAAGCCCCTCCCACCAGCCATGATCTGCCTGCATTGCATAGAGGAACAGAAAGACCCAGTGATGACATCATTGTGTCTAAAATAAGATACATAAAACCGATTTTATTAAAAAAATGTCATTAGCATGTTGGTAAGGGGGAGGGATCAGGGAGGGCAGATTACACTTCAGCTTTAACTCTAATGTGTGTTGTGTATATGAATAACAATGAAGGTATAAGAGGAGTCACTGTGCTGCTTAGCTTATTGCCCCGTGTTATGTTGGTGATGTAAAGCGCAGAGGGGTGATTGATGGAGGAGTGGGAGGAGCAGAGGGATGATGTAGGGGTGGGAGGAGCCCATGGATGATTGGGTGGGGTGGGAGGAGCCAATGGATGATTGATGGGTGGGGTGGGACTAGCAGAGGGATGATGAATGGGGTGGGAGGAGCCGAGGGATTATTGATGGAGGGGTGGGAGGAGCAGAGGGATGATTGATGGAGGGGTGGGAGGAGCAGAGGGATGATTGGTGGAGGGGTGGGAGGAGCAGAGGGATGATTGATGGAGGGGTGGGAGGAGCCGAGCGATGATGTAGGGGTGGGAAGAGCCGATGGATGATTGATGGGTGGGGTGGGAGGAGCCGATGGATGATTGATGGGTGGGGTGGGACTAGCAGAGGGATGATGAATGGGGTGGGAGGAGCCGAGGGATGATTGGTGGAGGGGTGGGAGGAGCAGAGGGATGATTGATGGAGGGGGGTGGGAGGAGCAGAGGGGTGATTGATGGAGGGGGGTGGGAGGAGCAGAGGGGTGATTGATGGAGGGGGGCGGGAGGAGCAGAGGGGTGATTAATGGAGGGGGTGGGAGGAGCAGAGGGGTGATTGATGGAGTGGTGGGACGAGCCGATGGATGATTGATGGGTGGGGTGGGACTAGCAGAGGGATTATTGATGGATGGGGAGGGAGGAGCCAAGGGGTGATTGATGGATGGGGTGGGAGGAGCCGCGGGATGATTCATGGATGGGTTGGGAGGAGCCAAGGGATGATTGATGGAGGGGTGGGAGGAGTAGAGGGATGATTGATGGAGGGGCGGGAGGAGCAGAGGGATGATTGATGGGAGGGATGGGAGCAGCCGAGGGATGATTGATGGGTGGAGTGGGAGGAGCCAAGGGATGATTGATGGGTGGGGTGGGAGGAGCCTAGGGATGATTGATGGAGAGGTGGGAGGAGCAGAGGGATAATTGATGGAGGAGCCAAGGGATGGATGGGGTGGGAGGAGCAGAGGGGTGATTGATGGAGGGGGTGGGAGGAGCTGAGGGGTGATTGATGGAGGGGTGGGAGGAGCCAGGGGATGAATGATGGAGGAGCAGAAGGGATCATTAATGGTGTGTGTCTGTGGCAGGTATTGGAAGAAGCATCACTTTGAAGCCATCGATTTGGTACGCCGATCTCTGGAGGAGATGTACAGCGCCGATGTCAGACCGAGTCTGACCGCAGCCGCACTACGTTGGATGTACCACCACTCCAAGCTGCAGGTTAGTTCATTAAAGAGACCCTGTCCTCAACACTTGCAGGCATTTTTTCATGCACTTGCTGTGTGCCTTGGCCCTTTTCACTACTCGGAGTATCCTATTACTGTCTGTGCTGGCCCAGCTCCTCACACAACATTTTATATCGCTGCTGTGGGAGGAATGAAGGAGGATACTATAGATCAGGCTTTTTACTCCCAAGGAACCCCTGGAGAAATGTTCAGGTCTCGGAACTCTTGCTAAGATGAATTCATTGGTAGTCTTTGGGAAGATGCCCCCTTAGTTATGCCATTGGCTCTATCAAGTGGTGTTGGATGTAGGAGATGGGGGCACCATCAGATTGGAGGTCAGCAGGCCAGAGCACAAGGAACTCCTAGCTACCTCGGCAGGAACCCCTGGCTGCTAAAGAATGTCGCTTGAGTGATGGCTCTTGGATCCTCTGGGGGTACTGCCATCCCATGTGAGAGCATGGCGGCTTGCATCTGAGGCTTCTCACACAGGCATTGCAGGTTTTCTTTCAGACCAAAAGCTTTGAATGTATTCTGACACGAGTCTCTTGTCCCCTCAGGGAAGTCGGGGTGACGCGGTGATCTTGGGGATGTCCAGCACGGAGCAGCTGGTGAACAACTTGGCCGGAGCGGAGGGAGGGCCTCTCCTGTCCCCGGTGGTCGATGCGTTCAACAACGCCTGGAACCTGGTCGCCCACGACTGTCCCAACTACTTCCGCTAGAAGGAAATCTCTGACTGTCTCAGTGATTATTTACTTAATTCCGGCTGTGCCTCTGATTAAAGCAGAACTCCAGACAAAACAATAACTGTTTTTAGCCATGCTCCTGATTCACATTGAAAAGGGGGGGGGGGGGGGGTGATGCCAGTGTCAGGAGAAGGTCAAAGTGCGCCCCTTCCCATGAGCTGTGCACTACTTCAGCAGCAAAGAAGGTTGCAGGTTCTTCCCTTTTTAGTGCCCCCCCCCCCCCCCCCCCTACCACAGATGGCTGCTGTATCTACATACCCCTCAGCGACAGCGCTCCTCCTGTCACTTTTATTCTAATGGTATGATAAAATGTGCTGCTCTCCTGCTCCTAGTGCCTGAAACATGTTAGATATCAGCCCTATTCAAAGCAGCAGAGCTTAGCTGATTGACTTATACAGACACTCCCTCTAACAGCCTGATGTTGCCTGTGCTGGGTGACTGTAGGACAGACCCAAAACTGGACCAAATGCGGCTCTTTATATGTGGCTGATTTTATAGGAAACCACTCGAGTAGACCCATATGTTGCCAACATCCCAATTTGAACAATATTATAAAGTAAGTACCCCCCAAGGAATACTAGGGACTTTTTAGGCAACTAATGAACTATTGAAATTTATTATTATAAAAAAAAAAAATAGGTGCATATAGGACCAAAAATAGAATTTTACATATACAGCATAAACAGGATCATATAAGAGACATGGATCTATAAATGCAGATCCTTCAATGCTGCTCCCAACACGTTTCTGCACCTCTGTAGAGTCCTTTCTTCAGGGGTACATTGTATGAGGGAACACGGCTGTATTGGTATTTTACAATGAGACAAAATCGCATATAAAATTCATGTTCTCAGCAGACTATATATGTAAAATTCTTTTTTTTTTTTTTTGTTCTATATGCACCTATTTTTTTTATAATAATCGATTTCAATCTTTTTATCAATCATTAGTTGCCTGACAAGTCCCTAGTATTCCTTGGGGGGGGGGGGGGGGGGGGGTACTTTCTTTATAATATTATATATGGCTGAAGTTTTGCAAAGTTCAGGCTATGTACTTTTTTTTTTTTTTTTTTTTTTTTTTTTTTTTACAGTAGTAAGCTTTATTAACACCAGAAAAGAAAGTAAGGGAATGATGGTATATCAACGTGTTTCACCCACAGTGCAGGTTTAGTCATAGGAGAATAAAATACATTGGAGTGGCATTTTGTCACGTTGCCTGGTGTTAATAAAGATTATTGCAGTTTAGGAAAAAAAAAAAAAACCATTGGGGGGTAGCTTGTTGTTTTTGAATATTCGGTGTGGGAGCCGAGCACCCCCAGCCGGTTAGCCGGTTGTTGGTTGCCAGGAGCTGAGTGCTGTTTGAAGTTCTGGTTGACGCACCGCCCTTCAATGTATGAAACCGATCGTTCTTTATCTAAATCCAGATTGTGAATTTGTAAATGATTAAATATTTGATTAATAAAATCTGAATGCAAAGTATCTGTCTGTTCATTGCAGAAATCACTGAATGGCGGGTTATGGGCTGTTACATGGGATGGGGGGTCATACAGAGTATTGTGGGGTATTAATCCCCTCCCCCCAGGGACAGTCATACATGGGATGGGGGGGTCATACAGAGTATTATGGGGTATTAATACCCTCCAGGAACAGTCATACATGGGGGGGGGGGGGGGTGGGTCATACAGAGTATTATGGGGTATTAATCCCCTCCCCAAGAGACAGTCATACATGGGATGGGGGGTCATACAGAGTATTATGGGGTATTAATCCCCTCCCCCAGGGACAGTCATACATGGGATGGGGGGGTCATACAGAGTATTATGGGGTATTAATCACCTCCCCCCCAGGGATAGCCATAGATTGGGGGGGGGGGTATATTATACACATATATATAATACACTGTTGCCCCCATATTTGGTGGGGGTGTAAATAATAGTTTTTTTGTCCCTTTATAGACTCCTCTGCCCCTCAGTGTATGGACAGGGGGCGGGGCAGGTTCAGGGGGCGGGTTTAGCAGTCTCTGGGCCGCTCAGAGACGGGGGCGGGGCATGCTCAGGGATGGGGGCGGGGTTAGCAGTCTCTGGACCGCCTTTCCCCCTCCCCTCTCCCGCTCGGACAGGGGTCGGGCACAGTGATATGTAGGCGGGGCTAGTATTAGCATATAACGGGCCGGCGCATGCGCGCTCCCGCCATGCTGTCACTGTCCCGGCGGCTCCTGTCTTCTTCTCCTCTCCAGCAGTACCGGACCGTCATGTCTCGTTCTCCGCCCACCGCCCCGCCCCCTCCGGGACTCCCGCGCACCGTGCTGGGCACTATGGAGTTCGGGCGGAGGATGGACGCGGAGCAGAGCGGGGAGGCGGTGCGCGAGTTCCTGAGGCGCGGGCACGATGAGCTGGACACCGCTCACATGTACGCGGATGGAGAGACCGAGAGAGTGCTGGGGGGGCTGGGCCTGAGCGCCGGAGGTAAGAGGGGGCGGGGCTAAGCCTGGCCAACCAGAGGCCGAGGGGGCGGGGTTACTGGTGTATCCAGAATAAGAGGTCCTAGACCCCGGTGTATCCAGAATAAGAGGTCCTAGACCCCGGTGTATCCAGAATAAGAAATCCTAGACCCCGGTGTATCCAGAATAAGAAATCCTAGACCCCGGTGTATCCAGAATAAGAAATCCTAGACCCCGGTGTATCCAGAATAAGAAATCCTAGACCCCGGTGTATCCAGAATAAGAAATCCTAGACCCCGGTGTATCCAGAATAAGAAGTCCTAGACCCCGGTGTATCCAGAATAAGAAATCCTAGACCCCGGTGTATCCAGAATAAGAAATCCTAGACCCCGGTGTATCCAGAATAAGAAATCCTAGACCCCGGTGTATCCAGAATAAGAAATCCTAGACCCCGGTGTATCCAGAATAAGAGGTCCTAGACCCCGGTGTATCTAGAATAAGAGGTCCTAGACCCCGGTGTATCCAGAATAAGAAATCCTAGACCCCGGTGTATCCAGAATAAGAGGTCCTAGACCCCCGGTGTATCCAGAATGAGAAGTCCTAGACCCCGGTGTGTCCAGAATAAGAAGTCCTAGACCCCGGTGTATCCAGAATAAGAGGTCCTAGACCCAGGTGTATCCAGAATAAGAGGTCCTAGACCCCGGTGTATCCAGAATAAGAAATCCTAGACCCCGGTGTATCCAGAATAAGAAATCCTAGACCCCGGTGTATCCAGAATAAGAAATCCTAGACCCCGGTGTATCCAGAATAAGAAATCCTAGACCCCGGTGTATCCAGAATAAGAGGTCCTAGACCCCGGTGTATCTAGAATAAGAGGTCCTAGACCCCGGTGTATCCAGAATAAGAAATCCTAGACCCCGGTGTATCCAGAATAAGAGGTCCTAGACCCCCGGTGTATCCAGAATGAGAAGTCCTAGACCCCGGTGTGTCCAGAATAAGAAGTCCTAGACCCCGGTGTATCCAGAATAAGAGGTCCTAGACCCAGGTGTATCCAGAATAAGAGGTCCTAGACCCCGGTGTATCCAGAATGAGAAGTCCTAGACCCCGGTGTATCCAGAATAAGAGGTCCTAGACCCCGGTGTATCCAGAATAAGAAATCCTAGACCCCGGTGTGTCCAGAATAAGAAGTCCTAGACCCCGGTGTGTCCAGAATAAGAGGTCCTAGACCCCGGTGTGTCCAGAATAAGAGGTCCTAGACCCCGGTGTGTCCAGAATAAGAAGTCCTAGACCCCGGTGTATCCAGAATAAGAGGTCCTAGACCCCGGTGTATCCAGAATAAGAAATCCTAGACCCCAGTGTATCCAGAATAAGAAATCCTAGACCCCGGTGTATCCAGAATAAGAAATCCTAGACCCCAGTGTATCCAGAATAAGAGGTCCTAGACCCCGGTGTATCCAGAGTAAGAAGTCCTAGACCCCGGTGTATCCAGAATAAGAGGTCCTAGACCCCGGTGTATCTAGAATAATAAGTCCTAGACCCCGGTGTATCCAGAATAAGAAATCCTAGACCCCGGTGTATCCAGAATAAGAAATCCTAGACCCCGGTGTATCCAGAATAAGAAATCCTAGACCCCAATGTATCCAGAATAAGAGGTCCTAGACCCCGGTGTATCCAGAGTAAGAAGTCCTAGACCCCGGTGTATCCAGAATAAGAGGTCCTAGACCCCGGTGTATCTAGAATAAGAGGTCCTAGACCCCGGTGTATCCAGAATAAGAAATCCTAGACCCCGGTGTATCCAGAATAAGAGGTCCTAGACCCCGGTGTATCTAGAATAAGAGGTCCTAGACCCCGGTGTATCCAGAATAAGAAATCCTAGACCCCGGTGTATCCAGAATAAGAGGTCCTAGACCCCGGTGTATCCAGAGTAAGAAGTCCTAGACCCCGGTGTATCCAGAATAAGAGGTCCTAGACCCCGGTGTATCTAGAATAAGAAGTCCTAGACCCCGGTGTATCCAGAATAAGAAATCCTAGACCCCGGTGTATCCAGAATAAGAGGTCCTAGACCCCCGGTGTATCCAGAATGAGAAGTCCTAGACCCCGGTGTGTCCAGAATAAGAAGTCCTAGACCCCGGTGTATCCAGAATAAGAGGTCCTAGACCCGGGTGTATCCAGAATAAGAGGTCCTAGACCCCGGTGTATCCAGAATGAGAAGTCCTAGACCCCGGTGTATCCAGAATAAGAGGTCCTAGACCCCGGTGTATCCAGAATAAGAAATCCTAGACCCCGGTGTGTCCAGAATAAGAAGTCCTAGACCCCGGTGTGTCCAGAATAAGAGGTCCTAGACCCCGGTGTGTCCAGAATAAGAGGTCCTAGACCCCGGTGTGTCCAGAATAAGAAGTCCTAGACCCCGGTGTATCCAGAATAAGAGGTCCTAGACCCCGGTGTATCCAGAATAAGAAATCCTAGACCCCAGTGTATCCAGAATAAGAAATCCTAGACCCCGGTGTATCCAGAATAAGAAATCCTAGACCCCAGTGTATCCAGAATAAGAGGTCCTAGACCCCGGTGTATCCAGAATAAGAGGTCCTAGACCCCGGTGTATCCAGAATAAGAGGTCCTAGACCCCGGTGTATCCAGAATGAGAAATCCTAGACCCCGGTGTATCCAGAATAAGAAATCCTAGACCCCGGTGTATCCAGAATGAGAAATCCTAGACCCCGGTGTATCCAGAATAAGAAATCCTAGACCCCGGTGTATCCAGAATAAGAAATCCTAGACCCCGGTGTATCCAGAATAAGAAATCCTAGACCCCGGTGTATCCAGAATAAGAGGTCCTAGACCCCGGTGTATCTAGAATAAGAGGTCCTAGACCCCGGTGTATCTAGAATAAGAAGTCCTAGACCCCGGTGTATCTAGAATAAGAGGTCCTAGACCCCGGTGTATCCAGAATAAGAAATCCTAGACCCCGGTGTATCCAGAATAAGAGGTCCTAGACCCCCGGTGTATCTAGAATAAGAAGTCCTAGACCCCGGTGTATCCAGAATAAGAAATCCTAGACCCCGGTGTATCCAGAATAAGAGGTCCTAGACCCCGGTGTATCCAGAGTAAGAAGTCCTAGACCCCGGTGTATCCAGAATAAGAGGTCCTAGACCCCGGTGTATCTAGAATAAGAAGTCCTAGACCCCGGTGTATCCAGAATAAGAAATCCTAGACCCCGGTGTATCCAGAATAAGAGGTCCTAGACCCCCGGTGTATCCAGAATGAGAAGTCCTAGACCCCGGTGTGTCCAGAATAAGAAGTCCTAGACCCCGGTGTATCCAGAATAAGATGTCCTAGACCCAGGTGTATCCAGAATAAGAGGTCCTAGACCCCGGTGTATCCAGAATGAGAAGTCCTAGACCCCGGTGTATCCAGAATAAGAGGTCCTAGACCCCGGTGTATCCAGAATAAGAAATCCTAGACCCCGGTGTGTCCAGACTAAGAAGTCCTAGACCCCGGTGTGTCCAGAATAAGAGGTCCTAGACCCCGGTGTGTCCAGAATAAGAGGTCCTAGACCCCGGTGTGTCCAGAATAAGAAGTCCTAGACCCCGGTGTATCCAGAATAAGAGGTCCTAGACCCCGGTGTATCCAGAATAAGAAATCCTAGACCCCAGTGTATCCAGAATAAGAAATCCTAGACCCCGGTGTATCCAGAATAAGAAATCCTAGACCCCAGTGTATCCAGAATAAGAGGTCCTAGACCCCGGTGTATCCAGAGTAAGAAGTCCTAGACCCCGGTGTATCCAGAATAAGAGGTCCTAGACCCCGGTGTATCTAGAATAATAAGTCCTAGACCCCGGTGTATCCAGAATAAGAAATCCTAGACCCCGGTGTATCCAGAATAAGAAATCCTAGACCCCGGTGTATCCAGAATAAGAAATCCTAGACCCCAATGTATCCAGAATAAGAGGTCCTAGACCCCGGTGTATCCAGAGTAAGAAGTCCTAGACCCCGGTGTATCCAGAATAAGAGGTCCTAGACCCCGGTGTATCTAGAATAAGAGGTCCTAGACCCCGGTGTATCCAGAATAAGAAATCCTAGACCCCGGTGTATCCAGAATAAGTGGTCCTAGACCCCGGTTTATCTAGAATAAGAGGTCCTAGACCCCGGTGTATCCAGAATAAGAAATCCTAGACCCCGGTGTATCCAGAATAAGAGGTCCTAGACCCCCGGTGTATCTAGAATAAGAGGTCCTAGACCCCGGTGTATCCAGAGTAAGAAGTCCTAGACCCCGGTGTATCCAGAATAAGAGGTCCTAGACCCCGGTGTATCTAGAATAAGAAGTCCTAGACCCCGGTGTATCCAGAATAAGAAATCCTAGACCCCGGTGTATCCAGAATAAGAGGTCCTAGACCCCCGGTGTATCCAGAATGAGAAGTCCTAGACCCCGGTGTGTCCAGAATAAGAAGTCCTAGACCCCGGTGTATCCAGAATAAGAGGTCCTAGACCCGGGTGTATCCAGAATAAGAGGTCCTAGACCCCGGTGTATCCAGAATGAGAAGTCCTAGACCCCGGTGTATCCAGAATAAGAGGTCCTAGACCCCGGTGTATCCAGAATAAGAAATCCTAGACCCCGGTGTGTCCAGAATAAGAAGTCCTAGACCCCGGTGTGTCCAGAATAAGAGGTCCTAGACCCCGGTGTGTCCAGAATAAGAGGTCCTAGACCCCGGTGTGTCCAGAATAAGAAGTCCTAGACCCCGGTGTATCCAGAATAAGAGGTCCTAGACCCCGGTGTATCCAGAATAAGAAATCCTAGACCCCAGTGTATCCAGAATAAGAAATCCTAGACCCCGGTGTATCCAGAATAAGAAATCCTAGACCCCAGTGTATCCAGAATAAGAGGTCCTAGACCCCGGTGTATCCAGAGTAAGAAGTCCTAGACCCCGGTGTATCCAGAATAAGAGGTCCTAGACCCCGGTGTATCTAGAATAATAAGTCCTAGACCCCGGTGTATCCAGAATAAGAAATCCTAGACCCCGGTGTATCCAGAATAAGAAATCCTAGACCCCGGTGTATCCAGAATAAGAAATCCTAGACCCCAGTGTATCCAGAATAAGAGGTCCTAGACCCCGGTGTATCCAGAGTAAGAAGTCCTAGACCCCGGTGTATCCAGAATAAGAGGTCCTAGACCCCGGTGTATCTAGAATAAGAAGTCCTAGACCCTGGTGTATCCAGAATAAGAAATCCTAGACCCCGGTGTATCCAGAATAAGAGGTCCTAGACCCCCGGTGTATCCAGAATGAGAAGTCCTAGACCCCGGTGTGTCCAGAATAAGAAGTCCTAGACCCCGGTGTATCCAGAATAAGAGGTCCTAGACCCGGGTGTATCCAGAATAAGAGGTCCTAGACCCCGGTGTATCCAGAATGAGAAGTCCTAGACCCCGGTGTATCCAGAATAAGAGGTCCTAGACCCCGGTGTATCCAGAATAAGAAATCCTAGACCCCGGTGTGTCCAGAATAAGAAGTCCTAGACCCCGGTGTGTCCAGAATAAGAGGTCCTAGACCCCGGTGTGTCCAGAATAAGAGGTCCTAAACCCCGGTGTGTCCAGAATAAGAGGTCCTAGACCCCGGTGTATCCAGAATAAGAAGTCCTAGACCCCGGTGTGTCCAGAATAAGAGGTCCTAGACCCCGGTGTATCCAGAATAAGAAGTCCTAGACCCCGGTGTATCCAGAATAAGAAATCCTAGACCCCGGTGTATCCAGAATAAGAAGTCCTAGACCCCGGTGTATCCAGAATAAGAAATCCTAGACCCCGGTGTATCCAGAATAAGAGGTCCTAGACCCCGGTGTGTCCAGAATAAGAGGTCCTAGACCCCGGTGTGTCCAGAATAAGAGGTCCTAGACCCCGGTGTATCTAGAATAAGAGGTCCTAGACCCCGGTGTATCCAGAATAAGAAATCCTAGACCCCGGTGTATCCAGAATAAGAGGTCCTAGACCCCCGGTGTATCTAGAATAAGAGGTCCTAGACCCCGGTGTATCCAGAGTAAGAAGTCCTAGACCCCGGTGTATCCAGAATAAGAGGTCCTAGACCCCCGGTGTATCCAGAATAAGAGGTCCTAGACCCCGGTGTATCCAGAATAAGAAATCCTAGACCCCGGTGTATCCAGAATAAGAAATCCTAGACCCCGGTGTATCCAGAATAAGAAATCCTAGACCCCGGTGTATCCAGAATAAGAAATCCTAGACCCCGGTGTATCCAGAATAAGAAATCCTAGACCCCGGTGTATCCAGAATAAGAGGTCCTAGACCCCCGGTGTATCTAGAATAAGAGGTCCTAGACCCCGGTGTATCTAGAATAAGAGGTCCTAGACCCCGGTGTATCTAGAATAAGAAGTCCTAGACCCCGGTGTATCCAGAATAAGAGGTCCTAGACCCCGGTGTATCTAGAATAAGAAATCCTAGACCCCCGGTGTATCCAGAATGAGAAATCCTAGACCCCGGTGTATCCAGAATAATAAGTCCTAGACCCCGGTGTATCTAGAATAATAAGTCCTAGACCCCGGTGTATCCAGAATAAGAAATCCTAGACCCCGGTGTATCCAGAATAAGAAATCCTAGACCCCGGTGTATCCAGAATAAGAAATCCTAGACCCCGGTGTATCCAGAATAAGAAATCCTAGACCCCGGTGTATCCAGAATAAGAGGTCCTAGACCCCCGGTGTATCTAGAATAAGAGGTCCTAGACCCCGGTGTGTCCAGAATAAGAGGTCCTAGACCCCGGTGTATCTAGAATAAGAAGTCCTAGACCCCGGTGTATCCAGAATAAGAGGTCCTAGACCCGGGTGTATCCAGAATAAGAGGTCCTAGACCCCGGTGTATCCAGAGTAAGAAGTCCTAGACCCCGGTGTATCCAGAATAAGAGGTCCTAGACCCCGGTGTATCTAGAATAAGAAGTCCTAGACCCCGGTGTATCCAGAGTAAGAAGTCCTAGACCCCGGTGTATCCAGAATAAGAGGTCCTAGACCCCGGTGTATCTAGAATAAGAAGTCCTAGACCCCGGTGCATCCAGAATAAGAGGTCCTAGACCCCCGGTGTATCCAGAATGAGAAGTCCTAGACCCCGGTGTGTCCAGAATAAGAAGTCCTAGACCCCGGTGTATCCAGAATAAGAGGTCCTAGACCCGGGTGTATCCAGAATAAGAGGTCCTAGACCCCGGTGTATCCAGAATGAGAAGTCCTAGACCCCGGTGTATCCAGAATAAGAGGTCCTAGACCCCGGTGTATCCAGAATAAGAGGTCCTAGACCCCGGTGTATCCAGAATAAGAAATCCTAGACCCCGGTGTGTCCAGAATAAGAAGTCCTAGACCCCGGTGTGTCCAGAATAAGAGGTCCTAGACCCCGGTGTGTCCAGAATAAGAGGTCCTAGACCCCGGTGTGTCCAGAATAAGAAGTCCTAGACCCCGGTGTATCCAGAATAAGAGGTCCTAGACCCCGGTGTATCCAGAATAAGAAATCCTAGACCCCAGTGTATCCAGAATAAGAAATCCTAGACCCCGGTGTATCCAGAATAAGAAATCCTAGACCCCAGTGTATCCAGAATAAGAGGTCCTAGACCCCGGTGTATCCAGAATAAGAGGTCCTAGACCCCGGTGTGTCCAGAATAAGAAGTCCTAGACCCCGGTGTATCCAGAATAAGAGGTCCTAGACCCCGGTGTATCCAGAATAAGAAATCCTAGACCCCAGTGTATCCAGAATAAGAAATCCTAGACCCCGGTGTATCCAGAATAAGAAATCCTAGACCCCAGTGTATCCAGAATAAGAGGTCCTAGACCCCGGTGTATCCAGAGTAAGAAGTCCTAGACCCCGGTGTATCCAGAATAAGAGGTCCTAGACCCCGGTGTATCTAGAATAATAAGTCCTAGACCCCGGTGTATCCAGAATAAGAAATCCTAGACCCCGGTGTATCCAGAATAAGAAATCCTAGACCCCGGTGTATCCAGAATAAGAAATCCTAGACCCCAGTGTATCCAGAATAAGAGGTCCTAGACCCCGGTGTATCCAGAGTAAGAAGTCCTAGACCCCGGTGTATCCAGAATAAGAGGTCCTAGACCCCGGTGTATCTAGAATAAGAAGTCCTAGACCCCGGTGTATCCAGAATAAGAAATCCTAGACCCCGGTGTATCCAGAATAAGAAGTCCTAGACCCCCGGTGTATCCAGAATGAGAAGTCCTAGACCCCGGTGTGTCCAGAATAAGAAGTCCTAGACCCCGGTGTATCCAGAATAAGAGGTCCTAGACCCGGGTGTATCCAGAATAAGAGGTCCTAGACCCCGGTGTATCCAGAATGAGAAGTCCTAGACCCCGGTGTATCCAGAATAAGAGGTCCTAGACCCCGGTGTATCCAGAATAAGAAATCCTAGACCCCGGTGTGTCCAGAATAAGAAGTCCTAGACCCCGGTGTGTCCAGAATAAGAGGTCCTAGACCCCGGTGTGTCCAGAATAAGAGGTCCTAAACCCCGGTGTGTCCAGAATAAGAGGTCCTAGACCCCGGTGTATCCAGAATAAGAAGTCCTAGACCCCGGTGTGTCCAGAATAAGAGGTCCTAGACCCCGGTGTATCCAGAATAAGAAGTCCTAGACCCCGGTGTATCCAGAATAAGAAATCCTAGACCCCGGTGTATCCAGAATAAGAAGTCCTAGACCCCGGTGTATCCAGAATAAGAAATCCTAGACCCCGGTGTATCCAGAATAAGAGGTCCTAGACCCCGGTGTGTCCAGAATAAGAGGTCCTAGACCCCGGTGTGTCCAGAATAAGAGGTCCTAGACCCCGGTGTATCTAGAATAAGAGGTCCTAGACCCCGGTGTATCCAGAATAAGAAATCCTAGACCCCGGTGTATCCAGAATAAGAGGTCCTAGACCCCCGGTGTATCTAGAATAAGAGGTCCTAGACCCCGGTGTATCCAGAGTAAGAAGTCCTAGACCCCGGTGTATCCAGAATAAGAGGTCCTAGACCCCCGGTGTATCCAGAATAAGAGGTCCTAGACCCCGGTGTATCCAGAATGAGAAGTCCTAGACCCCGGTGTGTCCAGAATAAGAAGTCCTAGACCCCGGTGTGTCCCGAATAAGAGGTCCTAGACCCCGGTGTGTCCAGAATAAGAGGTCCTAGACCCCGGTGTGTCCAGAATAAGAGGTCCTAGACCCCGGTGTATCCAGAATAAGAGGTCCTAGACCCCGGTGTGTCCAGAATAAGAGGTCCTAGACCCCCGGTGTATCTAGAATAAGAGGTCCTAGACCCCGGTGTATCCAGAGTAAGAGGTCCTAGACCCCGGTGTATCCAGAATAAGAGGTCCTAGACCCCCGGTGTATCCAGAATAAGAGGTCCTAGACCCCGGTGTATCCAGAATGAGAAGTCCTAGACCCCGGTGTGTCCAGAATAAGAAGTCCTAGACCCCGGTGTGTCCAGAATAAGAGGTCCTAGACCCCGGTGTATCCAGAATAAGAAATCCTAGACCCCGGTGTATCCAGAATAAGAAATCCTAGACCCCGGTGTATCCAGAATAAGAGGTCCTAGACCCCGGTGTGTCCAGAATAAGAGGTCCTAGACCCCGGTGTATCCAGAATAAGAAGTCCTAGACCCCGGTGTATCCAGAATAAGAAATCCTAGACCCCAGTGTATCCAGAATAAGAGGTCCTAGACCCCCGGTGTATCTAGAATAAGAGGTCCTAGACCCCGTTGTATCCAGAGTAAGAAGTCCTAGACCCCGGTGTATCCAGAATAAGAGGTCCTAGACCCCGGTGTGTCCAGAATAAGAAGTCCTAGACCCCGGTGTGTCCAGAATAAGAGGTCCTAGACCCCGGTGTGTCCAGAATAAGAGGTCCTAGACCCCGGTGTGTCCAGAATAAGAGGTCCTAGACCCCGGTGTATCCAGAATGAGAAGTCCTAGACCCCGGTGTGTCCAGAATAAGAAGTCCTAGACCCCGGTGTATCCAGAATAAGAAGTCCTAGACCCCGGTGTATCCAGAATAAGAGGTCCTAGACCCCGGTGTATCCAGAATAAGAAATCCTAGACCCCAGTGTATCCAGAATAAGAAATCCTAGACCCCAGTGTATCCAGAATAAGAGGTCCTAGACCCCCGGTGTATCTAGAATAAGAGGTCCTAGACCCCGGTGTATCCAGAGTAAGAAGTCCTAGACCCCGGTGTATCCAGAATAAGAGGTCCTAGACCCCGGTGTATCTAGAATAAGAAGTCCTAGACACCGGTGTATCCAGAGTAAGAAATCCTAGACCCCGGTGTATCCAGAATAAGAGGTCCTAGACCCCCGGTGTATCCAGAATGAGAAGTCCTAGACCCCGGTGTGTCCAGAATAAGAAGTCCTAGACCCCGGTGTATCCAGAATAAGAGGTCCTAGACCCGGGTGTATCCAGAATAAGAGGTCCTAGACCCCGGTGTATCCAGAATGAGAAGTCCTAGACCCCGGTGTATCCAGAATAAGAGGTCCTAGACCCCGGTGTATCCAGAATAAGAAATCCTAGACCCCGGTGTATCCAGAATAAGAGGTCCTAGACCCCGGTGTGTCCAGAATAAGAGGTCCTAGACCCCGGTGTGTCCAGAATAAGAGGTCCTAGACCCCGGTGTATCCAGAATAAGAAGTCCTAGACCCCGGTGTGTCCAGAATAAGAGGTCCTAGACCCCGGTGTATCCAGAATAAGAAGTCCTAGACCCCGGTATATCCAGAATAAGAAATCCTAGACCCCCGTGTATCCAGAATAAGAAGTCCTAGACCCCGGTGTATCCAGAATAAGAAATCCTAGACCCCGGTGTATCCAGAATAAGAGGTCCTAGACCCCGGTGTGTCCAGAATAAGAGGTCCTAGACCCCGGTGTGTCCAGAATAAGAGGTCCTAGACCCCGGTGTATCTAGAATAAGAGGTCCTAGACCCCGGTGTATCCAGAATAAGAAATCCTAGACCCCGGTGTATCCAGAATAAGAGGTCCTAGACCCCCGGTGTATCTAGAATAAGAGGTCCTAGACCCCGGTGTATCCAGAGTAAGAAGTCCTAGACCCCGGTGTATCCAGAATAAGAGGTCCTAGACCCCCGGTGTATCCAGAATAAGAGGTCCTAGACCCCGGTGTATCCAGAATGAGAAGTCCTAGACCCTGGTGTGTCCAGAATAAGAAGTCCTAGACCCCGGTGTGTCCAGAATAAGAGGTCCTAGACCCCGGTGTGTCCAGAATAAGAGGTCCTAGACCCCGGTGTGTCCAGAATAAGAGGTCCTAGACCCCGGTGTATCCAGAATAAGAAGTCCTAGACCCCGGTGTATCCAGAATAAGAGGTCTTAGACCCCGGTGTGTCCAGAATAAGAGGTCCTAGACCCCGGTGTATCCAGAATAAGAAGTCCTAGACCCCGGTGTATCCAGAATAAGAAATCCTAGACCCCAGTGTATCCAGAATAAGAGGTCCTAGACCCCCGGTGTATCTAGAATAAGAGGTCCTAGACCCCGTTGTATCCAGAGTAAGAAGTCCTAGACCCCGGTGTATCCAGAATAAGAGGTCCTAGACCCCGGTGTGTCCAGAATAAGAAGTCCTAGACCCCGGTGTGTCCAGAATAAGAGGTCCTAGACCCCGGTGTATCCAGAATAAGAGGTCCTAGACCCCGGTGTCCAGAATAAGAAGTCCTAGACCCCGGTGTATCTAGAATAAGAGGTCCTAGACCCCGTTGTATCCAGAGTAAGAAGTCCTAGACCCCGGTGTATCCAGAATAAGAGGTCCTAGACCCCGGTGTATCCAGAATAAGAAGTCCTAGACTCCGGTGTATCCAGAATAAGAAATCCTAGAACCCGGTGTATCCAGAATAAGAAGTCCTAGACCCCGGTGTATCCAGAATAAGAAATCCTAGACCCCGGTGTATCCAGAATAAGAGGTCCTAGACCCCGGTGTGTCCAGAATAAGAGGTCCTAGACCCCGGTGTGTCCAGAATAAGAGGTCCTAGACCCCGGTGTATCTAGAATAAGAGGTCCTAGACCCCGGTGTATCCAGAATAAGAAATCCTAGACCCCGGTGTATCCAGAATAAGAGGTCCTAGACCCCCGGTGTATCTAGAATAAGAGGTCCTAGACCCCGGTGTATCCAGAGTAAGAAGTCCTAGACCCCGGTGTATACAGAATAAGAGGTCCTAGATCCCGGTGTATCCAGAATAAGAGGTCCTAGACCCCGGTGTGTCCAGAATAAGAAGTCCTAGACCCCGGTGTGTCCAGAATAAGAAGTCCTAGACCCCGGTGTGTCCAGAATAAGAGGTCCTAGACCCCGGTGTATCCAGAATAAGAGGTCCTAGACCCCGGTGTCCAGAATAAGAAGTCCTAGACCCCGGTGTATCTAGAATAAGAGGTCCTAGACCCCGTTGTATCCAGAGTAAGAAATCCTAGACCCCGGTGTATACAGAATAAGAGGTCCTAGATCCCGGTGTATCCAGAATAAGAGGTCCTAGACCCCGGTGTGTCCAGAATAAGAGGTCCTAGACCCCGGTGTGTCCAGAATAAGAAGTCCTAGACCCCGGTGTGTCCAGAATAAGAAGTCCTAGACCCCGGTGTATCCAGAATAAGAGGTCCTAGACCCCGGTGTATCCAGAATAAGAAGTCCTAGACCCCGGTGTATCCAGAATAAGAGGTCCTAGACCCCGGTGTGTCCAGAATAAGAGGTCCTAGACCCCGGTGTATCCAGAATAAGAAGTCCTAGACCCCGGTGTATCCAGAATAAGAAATCCTAGACCCCAGTGTATCCAGAATAAGAGGTCCTAGACCCCGGTGTGTCCAGAATAAGAAGTCCTAGACCCCGGTGTGTCCAGAATAAGAGGTCCTAGACCCCGGCGTATCCAGAATAAGAGGTCCTAGACCCCGGTGTATCCAGAATGAGAAGTCCTAGACCCCGGTGTGTCCAGAATAAGAAGTCCTAGACCCCGGTGTGTCCAGAACAAGAGGTCCTAGACCCCGGTGTGTCCAGAATAAGAGGTCCTAGACCCCGGTGTGTCCAGAATAAGAGGTCCTAGACCCCGGTGTGTCCAGAATAAGAGGTCCTAGACCCCGGTGTATCCAGAATAAGAAGTCCTAGACCCCGGTGTATCCAGAATAACAGGTCCTAGACCCCGGTGTGTCCAGAATAAGAGGTCCTAGACCCCGGTGTATCCAGAATAAGAAGTCCTAGACCCCGGTGTATCCAGAATAAGAGGTCCTAAACCCCCGGTGTATCTAGAATAAGAGGTCCTAGACCCCGTTGTATCCAGAGTAAGAAGTCCTAGACCCCGGTGTATCCAGAATAAGAGGTCCTAGACCCCGGTGTGTCCAGAATAAGAAGTCCTAGACCCCGGTGTGTCCAGAATAAGAGGTCCTAGACCCCGGTGTGTCCAGAATAAGAGGTCCTAGACCCCGGTGTATCCAGAATGAGAAGTCCTAGACCCCGGTGTGTCCAGAATAAGAGGTCCTAGACCCCGGTGTGTCCATAATAAGAGGTCCTAGACCCCGGTGTATCCAGAATAAGAGGTCCTAGACCCCGGTGTGTCCAGAATAAGAAGTCCTAGACCCCGGTGTGTCCAGAATAAGAGGTCCTAGACCCCGGTGTGTCCAGAATAAGAGGTCCTAGACCCCGGTGTGTCCAGAATAAGAGGTCCTAGACCCCGGTGTATCCAGAATAAGAAGTCCTAGACCCCGGTGTATCCAGAATAAGAAATCCTAGACCCCAGTGTATCCAGAATAAGAGGTCCTAGACCCCCGGTGTATCTAGAATAAGAGGTCCTAGACCCCGGTGTATCCAGAGTAAGAAGTCCTAGACCCCGGTGTATCCAGAATAAGAGGTCCTAGACCCCGGTGTGTCCAGAATAAGAAGTCCTAGACCCCGGTGTGTCCAGAATAAGAGGTCCTAGACCCCGGTGTGTCCAGAATAAGAGGTCCTAGACCCCGGTGCATCCAGAATAAGAAGTCCTAGACCCCGGTGTATCCAGAATGAGAAGTCCTAGACCCCGGTGTGTCCAGAATAAGAAGTCCTAGACCCCGGTGTGTCCGGAATAAGAGGTCCTAGACCCCGGTGTATCCAGAATAAGAGGTCCTAGACCCCGGTGTATCCAGAATAAGAAGTCCTAGACCCCGGTGTATCCAAAATAAGAAGTCCTAGACCCCGGTGTGTCCAGAATAAGAAGTCCTAGACCCCCGGTGTATCCAGAATAAGAGGTCCTAGACCCCGGTGTATCCAGAATAAGAAGTCCTAGACCCCGGTGTATCCAGAATAAGAGGTCCTAGACCCCGGTGTGTCCAGAATAAGAAGTCCTAGACCCCGGTGTATCCAGAATAAGAAGTCCTAGACCCCGGTGTGTCCAGAATAAGAAGTCCTAGACCCCGGTGTATCCAGAATAAGAGGTCCTAGACCCCGGTGTGTCCAGAATAAGAAGTCCTAGACCCCGGTGTATCCAGAATAAGAGGTCCTAGACCCCGGTGTGTCCAGAATAAGAGGTCCTAGACCCCGGTGTATCCAGAATAAGAGGTCCTAGACCCCGGTGTATCCAGAATAAGAAGTCCTAGACCCCGGTGTATCCAGAATAAGAAGTCCTTGACCCCGGTGTGTCCAGAATAAGAAGTCCTAGACCCCCGGTGTATCCAGAATAAGAGGTCCTAGACCCCGGTGTATCCAGAATAAGAAGTCCTAGACCCCGGTGTATCCAGAATAAGAGGTCCTAGACCCCCGGTGTATCCAGAATAAGAAGTCCTAGACCCCGGTGTATCCAGAATAAGAAGTCCTAGACCCCGGTGTGTCCAGAATAAGAAGTCCTAGACCCCGGTGTGTCCAGAATAAGAGGTCCTAGACCCCGGTGTATCCAGAATAAGAAGTCCTAGACCCCGGTGTATCCAGAATAAGAGGTCCTAGACCCCGGTGTATCCAGAATAAGAGGTCCTAGACCCCGGTGTATCCAGAATGAGAAGTCCTAGCCCCTGGTGTATCCAGAATAAGAGGTCCTAGACCCCGGTGTGTCCAGAATAAGAAGTCCTAGACCCCGGTGTATCCAGAATAAGAGGTCCTAGACCCCGGTGTATCCAGAATAAGAGGCCCTAAACCCCGGTGTATCCAGAATAAGAAGTCCTAGACCCCGGTGTGTCCAGAATAAGAAGTCCTAGCCCCTGGTGTATCCAGAATAAGAGGTCCTAGACCCCGGTGTGTCCAGAATAAGAAGTCCTAGACCCCGGTGTATCTAGAATAAGAGGTCCTAGACCCCGGTGTATCCAGAATAAGAGGTCCTAGACCCCGGTGTATCTAGAATAAGAGGTCCTAGACCCCGGTGTATCCAGAGTAAGAAGTCCTAGACCCCGGTGTATCCAGAATAAGAGGTCCTAGACCCTGGTGTGTCCAGAATAAGAAGTCCTAGACCCCGGTGTGTCCAGAATAAGAAGTCCTAGACCCCGGTGTGTCCAGAATAAGAGGTCCTAGACCCCGGTGTATCCAGAATAAGAAGTCCTAGACCCCGGTGTGTCCAGAATAAGAAGTCCTAGACCTCCTGTGTATCCAGAATAAGAGGTCCTAGACCCCGGTGTATCCAGAATAAGAAGTCCTAGACCCCGGTGTATCCAGAATAAGAGGTCCTAGACCCCGGTGTATCCAGAATAAGAAGTCCTAGACCCCGGTGTATCCAGAACAAGAAGTCCTAGACCCCGGTGTGTCCAGAATAAGAAGTCCTAGACCCCGGTGTATCCAGAATAAGAGGTCCTAGACCCCGGTGTATCCAGAATAAGAAGTCCTAGACCCCGGTGTATCCAGAATAAGAGGTCCTAGACCCCGGTGTATCCAGAATAAGAGGTCCTAGACCCCGGTGTATCCAGAATGAGAAGTCCTAGCCCCTGGTGTATCCAGAATAAGAGGTCCTAGACCCCGGTGTGTCCAGAATAAGAAGTCCTAGACCCCGGTGTATCCAGAATAAGAGGTCCTAGACCCCGGTGTATCCAGAATAAGAGGTCCTAGACCCAGGTGTATCCAGAATGAGAAGTCCTAGACCCCGGTATATCCAGAATAAGAGGTCCTAGACCCCGGTGTATCCAGAATAGAAATCCTAGACCCCGGTGTATCCAGAATAAGAGGTCCTAGACCCCGGTGTATCCAGAATAAGAAGTCCTAGACCCCGATGTGTCCAGAATAAGAAGTCCTAGCCCCTTGGTGTATCCAGAATAAGAGGTCCTAGACCCCGGTGTGTCCAGAATAAGAAGTCCTAGACCCCGGTGTATCTAGAATAAGAGGTCCTAGACCCCGGTGTATCCAGAATAAGAGGTCCTAGACCCCGGTGTATCTAGAATAAGAGGTCCTAGACCCCGGTGTATCCAGAGTAAGAAGTCCTAGACCCCGGTGTATCCAGAATAAGAGGTCCTAGACCCCGGTGTATCCAGAACAAGAAGTCCTAGACCCCGGTGTTTCCAGAATAAGAAGTCCTAGACCCCGGTGTATCCAGAACAAGAAGTCCTAGACCCCGGTGTGTCCAGAATAAGAGATCCTAGACCCCGGTGTGTCCAGAATAAGTGGTTCTAGACCCCGGTGTATCCAGAATAAGAGGTCCCAGACCCCGGTGTATCCAGAATAAGAAGTCCTAGACCCCAGTGTGTCCAGAATAAGAGGTCCTAGACCCCGGTGTGTCCAGAATAAGTGGTTCTAGACCCCGGTGTATCCAGAATAAGAGGTCCTAGACCCCGGTGTGTCCAGAATAAGAAGTCCTAGACCCCGGTGTGTCCAGAATAAGAAGTCCTAGACCCCGGTGTGTCCAGAATAAGAAGTCCTAGACCCCGGTGTGTCCAGAATAAGAGGTCCTAGACCCCGGTGTATCCAGAATGAGAAGTCCTAGACCCCGGTGTGTCCAGAATAAGAAGTCCTAGACCCCGGTGTGTCCAGAATAAGAGGTCCTAGACCCCGGTGTGTCCAGAATAAGAGGTCCTAGACCCCGGTGTATCCAGAATAAGAAGTCCTAGACCCCGGTGTGTTCAGAATAAGAAGTCCTAGACCCCGGTGTGTCCAGAATAAGAGGTCCTAGACCCCGGTGTATCCAGAATGAGAAGTCCTAGACCCCGGTGTGTCCAGAATAAGAAGTCCTAGACCCCGGTGTGTCCAGAATAAGAGGTCCTAGACCCCGGTGTGTCCAGAATAAGAGGTCCTAGACCCCGGTGTGTCCAGAATAAGAGGTCCTAGACCCCGGTGTATCCAGAATAAGATGTCCTAGACCCCGGTGTGTCCAGAATAAGAGGTCCTAGACCCCGGTGTGTCCAGAATAAGATGTCCTAGACCCCGGTGTGTCCAGAATGAGAATCCCTAGACCCTGGTGTATCCAGAATAAGAGGTCCTAGACCCCGGTGTGTCCAGAATAAGAAGTCCTAGACCCCGGTGTATCTAGAATAAGAGGTCCTAGACCCCGGTGTATCCAGAATAAGAGGTCCTAGACCCCGGTGTATCTAGAATAAGAGGTCCTAGACCCCGGTGTATCCAGAGTAAGAAGTCCTAGACCCCGGTGTATCCAGAATAAGAGGTCCTAGACCCCGGTGTATCCAGAACAAGAAGTCCTAGACCCCGGTGTTTCCAGAATAAGAAGTCCTAGACCCCGGTGTATCCAGAACAAGAAGTCCTAGACCCCGGTGTGTCCAGAATAAGAGATCCTAGACCCCGGTGTGTCCAGAATAAGTGGTTCTAGACCCCGGTGTATCCAGAATAAGAGGTCCCAGACCCCGGTGTATCCAGAATAAGAAGTCCTAGACCCCAGTGTGTCCAGAATAAGAGGTCCTAGACCCCGGTGTGTCCAGAATAAGTGGTTCTAGACCCCGGTGTATCCAGAATAAGAGGTCCTAGACCCCGGTGTGTCCAGAATTAGAAGTCCTAGACCCCGGTGTGTCCAGAATAAGAAGTCCTAGACCCCGGTGTGTCCAGATTAAGAAGTCCTAGACCCCGGTGTGTCCAGAATAAGAGGTCCTAGACCCCGGTGTATCCAGAATGAGAAGTCCTAGACCCCGGTGTGTCCAGAATAAGAAGTCCTAGACCCCGGTGTGTCCAGAATAAGAGGTCCTAGACCCCGGTGTGTCCAGAATAAGAGGTCCTAGACCCCGGTGTATCCAGAATAAGATGTCCTAGACCCCGGTGTGTCCAGAATAAGAGGTCCTAGACCCCGGTGTGTCCAGAATAAGATGTCCTAGACCCCGGTGTGTCCAGAATGAGAATCCCTAGACCCCGGTGTATCCAGAATAAGAGGTCCTAGACCCCGGTGTATCTAGAATAAGAGGTCCTAGACCCCGGTGTATCCAGAGTAAGAAGTCCTAGACCCCGGTGTGTCCAGAATAAGAAGTCCTAGCCCCTGGTGTATCCAGAATAAGAAGTCCTAGCCCCTGGTGTATCCAGAATAAGAAGTCCTAGACCCCGGTGTGTCCAGAATAAGAAGTCCTAGACCCCAGTGTGTCCAGAATAAGAAGTCCTAGACCCCAGTGTATCCAGAATAAGAAGTCCTAGACCCCGGTGTGTCCAGAATAAGAGGTCCTAAACCCCGGTGTGTCCAGAATGAGAATCCCTAGACCCCGGTGTATCCAGAATAAGAGGTCCTAGACCCCGGTGTGTCCAGAATGAGAGGTCCTAGACCCCGGTGTATCCAGAATAAGAGGTCCTAGACCCTGTTGTATCCAGAATAAGTGGTTCTAGACCCCGGTGTATCCAGAATAAGAAGTCCTAGACCCCAATGTGTCCAGAATAAGAGGTCCTAGACCCCGGTGTGTCCAGAATAAGTGGTTCTAGACCCCGGTGTATCCAGAATAAGAGGTCCCAGACCCCGTTGTATCCAGAATAAGAAGTCCTAGACCCCAGTGTGTCCAGAATAAGAGGTCCTAGACCCCGGTGTGTCCAGAATAAGTGGTTCTAGACCCCGGTGTATCCAGAATAAGAGGTCCTAGACCCCGGTGTATCCAGAATGAGAAGCCCTAGACCCCGGTGTGTCCAGAATAAGAGGTCCTAGACCCCGGTGTGTCCAGAATAAGAGGTCCTAGACCCCGGTGTGTCCAGAATAAGAGGTCCTAGACCCCGGTGTATCCAGAATAAGAAGTCCTAGACCCCGGTGTATCCAAAATAAGAAGTCATGTGATCGCCTGGGTGGAGCCAATAAGTTTTGGTGTATCCAGAATAACGCAGGAATGGTATATAGACTCGGCTGTAGTTTCCCGGAGGCGGGTCTTATTGTTACATCCGTGTATCCAGAATAATCTGGTGAGAGGGTCACATGATCAAGCAATGGATGTGTTTATCCAGAATCAGTGTCAGGAATGGGTGTCCCCTTCCCCCTCTGTACGGCTCGGTGTACTTTGTCCCGTCATTCACACTGAGATTTGAGTTCATTGGATGAAGATTAGCCGAGTTTTGTAAATGATTCGCCCCTCCCCCGGGACACACAGACAACACTCCGCTGATCGCTCGATCCAGAGATGTCCGGATCTGGGAGTTTTATCACTATGACCTCATTGGGGAGAATATCACTCACTTCCTGCTGAAGTGAAATGGGGGGAGGGGTTATCACAGGAAAGGGAGGCGGAGCCAGCAATTAAACATTGTCAGAGGTTCTCACTAGGGATGCACCGAATGGGTTTTTTGGTGCCGATACCGGAAATAAATCTTCCTTGATCCCAAAAACCGAAAGCGACTGTTTTTAAAAATAATTTTTATACAGCAGATGGTCAGAGACTGGGGACATGGTACAAGAGATCAGTGCAGCCTCGCCAGTGCCCGTCAGATGCAACCAGCCAGTGTCCCCGGTAGTGCAGCCAGTGTCCCCGGTAGTGCAGCCAGTGTCCCCGGTAGTGCAGCCAGTGTCCCCGGTAGTGCAGCCAGTGTCCCCAGTAGTGCAGCCAGTGTCCCCGGTAGTACAGCCAGTGTCCCCGGTAGTGCAGCCAGTGTCCCCGGTAGTGCAGCCAGTGTCCCCGGTAGTGCAGCCAGTGTCCCCGGTAGTGCAGCCAGTGTCCCCTGTAGTGCAGCCAGTGTCCCCGGTAGTGCAGCCAGTGTCCCCAGTAGTGCAGCCAGTGTCCCCATTGCAGCCAGTGAAGGGAGAGAAGAGCCGCCGCCTGTTTGATTACAGCGCCGGGAACATCACAGCTTTCATTTTAATAGCTGTGTGTTCCCCGCTGCGCGCCATCACATACAGCCCCTCCCCCTTGTCCGGGCACTTTGATTAGACAGCGCAGCGGGGAACACACAGCTATTGAAATAAAAGCTATAAAGTTTCCGGCGCTGTAATCAAACAGGCGGCGGCTCTCCTCTCTTCTACAATATAGGAAGCCCCCCTGATAGGCGGCACCAGGGGCGGGGGCGATACCCCGCCCAGGCCCCGCCCCTTTCGATATCGGCAAAAATTCTCTTTCGTCTTTTTGTCGAAAGGGCCATTTTCGGCCGATATGTTTCGGTGGCCGAAGTTTCGGTGCATCCCTAGTTCTCACCCCTCCCCCACTCTGCTACAAAGGTGGCTTGGTCTGTGTCCCCGCTGGAGACATTTCCCTTTATTTCCTGTCCTAATAGGAAGTGGGTGTGTGTGGGGGGGGGGAGAGACACTGGCTGTGTGATAACAGTACAAAGTGGCTTATACTGTAATTGGTTTTATTTCGGGGGGAAGGCCAGCAAAGGGCTCCAATATCTCCTGCCTGAGATAGAGCCGCCAGAGTTAGGATTTTACTCCTTGGTAGAAAGGCGTGAAATCTGGGGCAGAAATATGGGGCAGCAAAGGGGCAGCAATATGACCATCACACAGGATCTCTAATGTCAATCTTCCATCTCTCTGGCAGTGAAATTGGCTACGAAGGCCAACCCCTGGGAGGGGAAGACGCTGAGAGCGCAGAGCGTGCGCCAGCAACTGGAGACCTCCCTCCAAAGACTGCGGACCCCCAGCGTCCAGCTCTTCTACCTGCACGCCCCGGACCACCAGACCCCGGTGGAGGAGACCCTGGCAGCCTGCCAGCAGCTGTACCAGGAGGTGAGAGTCATCATGGGTAACCCCTCCTCGGGCCTGTCATGTTTGGTATCCATTAACTCGCTGCACCCCCCCCCCCCCCTCAAGTTGGGGATAATAATTGTTTGTTTTGCAGTAAAGTTTTATTTTTGTGTATTTTTTTTTTCTGAAAATATGTATTTGGTAAATAACTGCACAATTATCCTACAACATAAACAATGGTGAGTGCCGCCACTTTATTCTCCGGGGTCTCTGCTGTTAGAAAACAAATTGCATGCAAAAAATAAAAAGACAAAATGTTCACAACAAGAGGCAAAAGACAATAGTTGCTGCCTTGTGATTGGCTGATTATTAATTTGTGTTCCCGAGCAATTGAACAATTTGTACCTAATAAAGTGTCTGGGGAGTGTATATTGTACATTCAGCAATCTCTGCCCCCAAGAAGCTTACAATCTAATACCCCCAACTCACATATATACACATACTGGAGACAATTCTCCTCCATGTCTTTGGAGTGTTGAGGTAAGCGGAGGAAACCCGCACAGGGAGAACATGCGCTCTCCAGGCAGGTAGTGCCGTGGTTGGGATGCAAACGCACAACCCCAGTGCTGCTGGGCGGAAGTGCCGACCACTCAGCCGCTGTACTGCCGGGTTATTCTTCATCTCCCAGAAGAGTGCGGCTTTTCTGCGTCTCTCCTGTCCCCGGCATTCAGTGTCAGCAGAGCTCAGACCGCGCGTCCCCGGAGATTTCTTCATCTGAACTCTCCCTCCCTGAACTTTGTACTCCACAACCGCCCAACAAAAGATTGTTCACAGAATAATAAATCACATCTTATCTTCCACACATCAACGCCCTAATCTTCCAGCTTTACAAGTCTCTAATATTGTAGAGACTGCAATATTGTAACTTTGCCTAGACTCGGATGATGTCGCCAGTCTGCTGCAGGCAGGAGGAAGCATTTCCTCACTCTCCCCTCCCCCAGTGATCAGACTGTACATTGTAACTTTGTAGAAAGGGGAGGAGTCATTTCCTCAGTCTCCCCTCCCCCAGTGATCAGACTGTACATTGTAACTTTGTAGAAGGAAGAGGAGTCATTTCCTCAGTCCCCCCTCCCTCAGTGATCAGACTGTACATTGTAACTTTGTTTTTTATCTTCCAGGGCAAGTTCAAAGAGCTGGGCCTTTCCAATTACGCTTCCTGGGAGGTGATGGAGGTGTACTGCATCTGTAAGAAGAATAACTGGGTGCTGCCGACCGTGTACCAGGTACCCCTTGCATGTCCATTCTGTTCGCCCGTCTCTGGGCTCTGCTGGTCCATGATGGGACGATGAGGTCTTTTCCTGAAGGGTATTCCTGTGGCAGGAAAGTTGTCCACGTTCCGTGTCATTATCCACCACGTCACTCCAAAGACAAAGGAGTGACGGCGGGTCTGTGAATGACATCACATGTGGGCGGCTCTCCAGAATACTTGGTTGTCCTATTGGCTGGGTGAGGAGGTCTTCTCTATGGTCTAGATCAGCTACGCCCACCTCCGATCACCAGGTGGAATTGAGAGGACTGAATCTCTGGGGGGGGGGAGGGGGGCGCTTTGTGAATAACCTACTTAAAAAGGGGACACCGGGCATTTCATTCCCACCTACCCACTGAAGGTCACAGAGGAGGAGCAAGAGGGCCCATAAAGCACCGGGTTGAGAGACCGGGCCTACATGGTGAAGGGCGACCCAACAAAGAATGGCACATTGGCCTCTCTTCTCAGAGATCCTCTGACTTATGATTGATGGGATGTTCTAGATCAGCTTTCCTCATTCCTTTAGACATGGGGGAACCCTGGAATTAATGTTCAGGTCTCGGGGAACCCCCTGCTAAAAAGAACTACAGCTCATAGTGCATTAGCCACACCACACTGGTGGTCATGGCGAGAGGGGCAGGGCCAATACTAGGAGGGGGGGGGGGATTTGGAAGGGCACCTGCCCTGGGCGCTGTTTGATGGGGGCGGGGGGGGGGGGTTGCTGAGCTCGTCCTGCTCCTTACTGACAGGAGTGGCTGCAGTGTCACTCCTGCCAGAAGGATCAGTGGCAGATAGCTGCTGCTGGAGGGAGGATTCAGCTTTCTCCTCCCACCAGCCTGCATGAGGTGGAAAAGATCCGGCGCTGAGACAGGGAACTGTCCTCAGTCTCAGCGCCACTCTGCTGGGGAAAGAGGGCAGAATGTGTCCTTCCACTTTCCCCATAATGTGACCGGTCATGTGATGGGCAGGGTGGAGATGCTGTGAGTACCAATCTCCCAGTACAACGGGGGAAAAGGGGGTGGGTGCAACAACTTAGGAGCATGTTGACACCTCATGTAAAGGGGGCTCTATTGGGGGCACCTTATATAAAGGAGGAGTCTACGGGGACTCCACTTGGCAGGGGGGGGGGGTGCAATTTGCCATCTCCTTGCCATCATTCCTTAGACTGGTAGTCAGTAAACAGAATGAACAGTGTTGCCGGAACATTGTGGGCACCATCAGGCAGGAGATCAATTCATCAGAGCTTAAGGAGCCCCTGGTAACTTCTGAAGGAACCCCGGTTGAGAATGGCTGTTCTAGATGATTGTAGTGCGTGTTTATCGATAATTCACATTAAATATATAGTAGATAAAAGCCAGGTGATGAGGTCCATGTACCTGGTCACTGATGTCCATCTGATCTGGACCTTTGGGGGCTCTTTACTTCAACCATGGATGATTTGTGCTATCTTGGGTCCATCGTCCATTTACTGGTTCTCTGGCGGGGGTGGGGGGGGGGGGTGGCTTCTTACACAACTAATGGTTGATTTCTGCTATCTTGGGTCCATCATCCATTCACTGGACTCCTGGGGAGGAGGAGGAGGAGAACTTCTTACACCATCCACAGTTGATTTCTGCTATCTTAGGTCTCTCATCCCTTCATTGACATCTATATGTAGACATCTGAGTCATGTCACTATAAACTCTGACAATTGCTCCCTCCTCAGGGTATGTACAACGCCACCACGCGCCAAGTAGAGACGGAGCTGCTCCCATGCTTGCGCCAACTCGGAATCCGGTTCTACGCATACAACCCGCTGGCAGGTGAGATGGTGCGCACTTGATAGTCTATCATGGCAACGAATACTCTACAATGTAAATATTATGGGCGAATTTCGGCCCCAAGGAGCTTAGGAGCAGTTTGGGTCTGCAAAGTTAAACTTTCACCTGCCTTCACGCAGCGCTTTAGTTGAACACCCTAAATGTATTCTTTAGGAATAATATTGGCCTAAACTTTATATCGAAAAAATGGTGTACCCCTGACCATCACACCTATATGAGCTTACTGGACATCTCATTCTCAATCCATGGGCATTTATATGGAGTTGATGCCCCCTCCTACGACCATTAATATGGAGTTGCCCCCCCCCTCCCCTCTCCCTACAACCATTAATATGGAGTTGCCCCCCTTCTCCCTACAACCATTAATATGGAATTGCCCCCCTTCTCCCTACGACCATTATTATGGAGTGTCCCCCCTTTGTGGCTACAACATCATGCACTCTTCTAGGAAGTTTTTCAACAAGATTTTAGAGGGTATATGTTGGACTTTGTGCCCATTTTGTGAGGTCAAGTACTGATGTCTCATAAAGACCTGGCTAATGTTGGGCTCCAAAAAAAAAGAACGGGCCTACAGTCAATGTTCCAGTTAATCCCAAAGGTCTTTGGTAGGGTAGAGGTCCGGGCTCTGTGCAGGACACGAGTTCCTCAACCCATCACACCTATGTGAGTTTGTTGGACATCTATTCCAAAATTATGGCCATTAATACTGATGTTGGATGAAAAGACGGGGACCTCATGTTGGGCACCAAAAAAAAAAAAAAAGACCTGGCTTGCAGTCAATGTTCTAATTCATCCCAAAGGTGTTCAGTAGGATTGAGGTTAGGGCTTTGTGCAGGACACTGGAGTTCCTCCACCCATTACACCTATATGAGCTTGTTGGATATCCATTCCAAAACCATAGCCATTATGGAGTTGCTACCTCTCACCCCCCAAGGCTATCACATCCTCCACTCTGTGAGGTGAGGTGCTGATGCTGGATGAGAAGACCGGACCTCATGTTAGGCACCAAAAAAAAACTTGGCTTGCAGTTAATGTTCCAGTTCATCCCAGAGGTGTTCAGTAGGGTTGAGGTCAGGGCTCTGTACAGGACACTAGAGTTCCTCCACACCAAACTGGTCACCCTGTGTCTTTATGGAGCGGGCCCAAACTGGTCTTGCCATGTCTTTATGGAGCGGGCCCCAACTGGTCTTGCCATGTCTTTATGGAGCGGGCCCCAACTGGTCACCCCATGTCTTTATGGAGCAGGCCCAAACTGGTCACCCCATGTCTTTATGGAGTGGGCCCAAACTGGTCTCACCATGTCTTTATGGAGTGGGCCCCAACTGGTCACCCCATGTCTTTATGGAGCGGGCCCCAACTGGTCAGCCCATGTCTTTATGGAGCGGGCCCCAACTGGTCAGCCCATGTCTTTATGGAGCGGGCCCCAACTGGTCACCCCATGTCTTTATGGAGCGGGCCCAAACTGGTCACCCCATGTCTTTATGGAGCGGGCCCCAACTGGTCAGCCCATGTCTTTATGGAGCGGGCCCAAACTGGTCACCCCATGTCTTTATGGAGTGGGCCCAAACTGGTCACCCCATGTCTTTATGGAGCGGGCCCAAACTGGTCACCCCATGTCTTTATGGAGCGGGCCCAAACTGGTCACCTCATGTCTTTATGGAGCGGGCCCCAACTGGTCACCCCATGTCTTTATGGAGCGGGCCCCAACTGGTCAGCCCATGTCTTTATGGAGCGGGCCCCAACTGGTCACCCAATGTCTTTATGGAGTGGGCCCAAACTGGTCACCCCATGTCTTTATGGAGCGGGCCCCAACTGGTCAGCCCATGTCTTTATGGAGCGGGCCCCAACTGGTCACCCCATGTCTTTATGGAGTGGGCCCAAACTGGTCACCCCATGTCTTTATGGAGTGGGCCCAAACTGGTCACCTCATGTCTTTATGGAGCGGGCCCCAACTGGTCACCCCATGTCTTTATGGAGCGGGCCCCAACTGGTCAGCCCATGTCTTTATGGAGCGGGCCCCAACTGGTCACCCCATGTCTTTATGGAGTGGGCCCAAACTGGTCACCCCATGTCTTTATGGAGCGGGCCCCAACTGGTCAGCCCATGTCTTTATGGAGCGGGCCCCAACTGGTCACCCCATGTCTTTATGGAGTGGGCCCAAACTGGTCACCCCATGTCTTTATGGAGCGGGCCCCAACTGGTCAGCCCATGTCTTTATGGAGCTGGTCAACCCGCTCAGTCATGGTGGAGCAGAAAAGGGTCTTCACCAAATTGTTACCACAAGGTTGGAAGAGCACAATGGTCTCCAATGTCTTTTGTATGATGGAATATTACAAGGATCTTTCACTAGAAACCCCTGAACATCATCATTGGGGAGAGAAGTTGATATACGTATAGCCATGTAATATATGTCAGTCTATATCCATTCACTAGAAATATTGATCTAGTATTATACTTACAGAATTGTAGATAAAAGGTCCTAGGACTGGGTGGTATTACTGAGGCAGATTATGAAAATGTACTCTTGTTTTTGTCTTCTGTCACCAGGGGGGCTTCTAACCGGGAAGTACCAGTATGAAGACCAGGACAAGACGCAAGAAGCTTCCAGATTTTTCGGGAACAGCTGGGCAGAAGTCTACCGGAATAGGTGACTCTCATCCCCCTCTCCTGTCTGACCTGGCTTGCACCTTTCATTGGATGTGGGAGTTATGTAAGGCAGCCCACTGCTTGAATCAGGACTGGGGACTCTGGAGAGGAGTACTGAGGCAGGGTGTTGTGATGGTTTCAGGAAGCCCCCTGCCACCAGCCATGATCTGCCTGCATTGCATAGAGGAACAGAAAGACCCAGTGATGACATCATTGTGTCTAAAATAAGATACATAAAACCGATTATATTAAAAAAATGTCATTAGCATGTTGATAAGGGGGAGGGATCGGGGAGGGCAGATTACACTTCAGCTTTAACTCCAATGTGTGTTGTGTATATGAATAACTATAAAGATATAGTGCTGCTTAGCTTATTGCCACATGGTATGTTGGTGGTGTAAAGCGCAGAGGGATGATTGATGGAGGGGTGGAAGGAGCAGAGGGGTAATTGATGGAGGGGTGGGAGGAGCCGAGTGATGATTGATGGAGGGGTGGGAGGGGCCGATTGATGGGTGGGGTGGGACTAGCAGAGGAATGATTGATGGAGGGGTGGGAGGAGCAGAGGGATGATTGATGGAGGGGTGGGAGGAGCCGAGGGATGATTGATAGAGGGGCGGGAGGAGCCGAGGGATGATTGTAGGGTGGGAGGAGCCAAGGGATGATGGGTGGGAGGAGCCGAGGTATGATGGGTGGGAGGAGCCAAGGGATGATTGATGGATGCGGTGGGAGGAGCCGAGGGATGATTGATGGAGGGGTGGGAGGAGCGGAGGGATAATTGATGGAGAGGTGGGAGGAGCAGAGGGATGATTGATGGATGCGGTGGGAGGGGCAGAGGGATGATGGATGGGGTGGGAGGAGCGGAGGAATGATGGATGGGTGGGAGGAGCAGAGGGATGATTGATGAAGGGGTGGGAGGAGCAGAGGGATAATTGATGGAGGAGCAGAGGGATGATTGATGGAGGGGTGGGAGGAGTAGAGGGATGATTGATGGAGGGACAGGAGGAGCCGAGGGATGATTGATGGGAGGGGTGGGAGCAGCCGAGGGATGATTGATGGGTGGGAGGAGCCGAGGGATGATTGATGGGTGGGAGGAGCCGAGGGATGATTGATGGGTGGGAGGAGCCGAGGGATGATTGATGGGTGGGGTGGGAGGAGCCGAGGGATGATTGATGGAGAGGTGGGAGGAGCAGAGGGATAATTGATGGAGGAGCCAAGGGATGGATGGGGTGGGAGGAGCAGAGGGGTGATTGATGGAGGGGGTGGGAGGAGCAGAGGGGTGATTGATGGAGGGGGGTGGGAGGAGCAGAGGGGTGATTGGTGGAGGGGCGGGAAGAGCAGAGGGGTGATTGATGGAGGGGGTGGGAGGAGCAGAGGGGTGATTGATGGAGTGGTGGGACGAGCCGATGGATGATTGATGGGTGGGGTGGGACTAGCAGAGGGATGATTCATGGATGGGGTGGGAGGAGCCAAGGGATGATTGATGGATGGGGTGGGAGGAACCGCAGGATGATTCATGGATGGGTTGGGAGGAGCCGAGGGATGATTGATGGAGGGGTGGGAGGAGTAGAGGGATGATTGATGGAGGGGCGGGAGGAGCAGAGGGATGATTGATGGAGGGGCGGGAGGAGCAGAGGGATGATTGATGGGAGGGGTGGGAGCAGCCGAGGGATGATTGATGGGTGGGGTGGGAGGAGCCAAGGGATGATTGATGGGTGGGTGGGAGGAGCAGAGGGATAATTGATGGAGGAGCCAAGGGATGGATGGGGTGGGAGAAGCAGAGGGGTGATTGATGGAGGGGGTGGGAGGAGCTGAGGGGTGATTGATGGAGGGGTGGGAGGAGCCAGGGGATGAATGATGGAGGAGCAGAAGGGATCATTAATGGTGTGTGTCTGTGGCAGGTATTGGAAGAAGCATCACTTTGAAGCCATCGATTTGGTACGCCGATCTCTGGAGGAGATGTACAGCGCCGATGTCAGACCGAGTCTGACCGCAGCCGCACTACGTTGGA
This sequence comes from Lithobates septentrionalis, assembly GCA_037952835.1. Taxonomy (NCBI): domain Eukaryota; kingdom Metazoa; phylum Chordata; class Amphibia; order Anura; family Ranidae; genus Lithobates; species Lithobates septentrionalis. The sequence continues at coordinate 44,749 of JBBDGP010004573.1, read as the reverse complement.
TGTACCACCACTCCAAGCTGCAGGTTAGTTCATTAAAGAGACCCTGTCCTCAACACTTGCAGGCATTTTTCATTCACTTGCTGTGTGCCTTGGCCCTCTTCACTACTCGGAGTATCCTATTACTGTCTGTGCTGGCCCAGCTCCTCACACAACATTTTATATCGCTGCTGTGGGAGGAATGAAGGAGGATACTATAGATCAGGCTTTTTACTCCCAAGGAACCCCTGGAGAAATGTTCAGGTCTCATGGAACTCTTGCTAAGATGAATTCATTGGTAGTCTTTGGGAAGATGCCCCCTTAGTTATGCCATTGGCTCTATCAAGTGGTGTTGGATGTAGGAGATGGGGGCACCATCAGATTGGAGGTCAGCAGGCCAGAGCACAAGGAACTCCTAGCTACCTCGGCAGGAACCCCTGGCTGCTAAAGAATGTCGCTTGAGTGATGGCTCTTGGATCCTCTGGGGGTACAGCCATCCCATGTGAGAGCATGGCGGCTTGCATCTGAGGCTTCTCACACAGGCATTGCAGGTTTTCTTTCAGACCAAAAGCTTTGAATGTATTCTGACACGAGTCTCTTGTCCCCTCAGGGAAGTCGGGGTGACGCGGTGATCTTGGGGATGTCCAGCACGGAGCAGCTGGTGAACAACTTGGCCGGAGCGGAGGGAGGGCCTCTCCTGTCCCCGGTGGTCGATGCGTTCAACAACGCCTGGAACCTGGTCGCCCACGACTGCCCCAACTACTTCCGCTAGAAGGAAATCTCTGACTGTCTCAGTGATTATTTACTTAATTCCGGCTGTGCCTCTGATTAAAGCAGAACTCCAGACAAAACAATAACTGTTTTTAGCCATGTGATTGACACTGAAAAGGGGGGGGGGGGTGATGCCAGTGTCAGGAGAAGGTCAAAGTGCGCCCCTTCCCATGAGCTGTGCACTACTTCAGCAGCAAAGGTTGCAGGTTCTTCCCTTTTTAGTGCCCCCCCCTCCCCCATAGATGGCTGCTGTATCTACATACCCCTCAGCGACAGCGCTCCTCCTGTCACTTTTATTCTAATGGTATGATAAAATGAGCTGCTCTCCTGCTCCTAGTGCCTGAAACATGTTCGATATCAGCCCTATTCAAAGCAGCAGAGCTTAGCTGATTGACTTATACAGACACTCCCTCTAACAGCCTGATGTTGCCTGTGCTGGGAGACTGTAGGACAGACCCAAAACTGGACCAAGTGCGGCTCTTTATATGTGGCTGATTTATAGGAAACCACCTGAGTAGACCCATATGTTGCCAACATCCCAATTTGAACAATATTATAAAGTAAGTACCCCCCAAGGAATACTAGGGACTTTTCAGGCAACTAATGAACTATTGAAATTTATTATTATAAAAAAAAAAAATAGGTGCATATAGGACCAAAAATAGAATTTTACATATACAGCATAAACAGGATCATATAAGAGACATGGATCTATAAATGCAGATCCTTCAATGCTGCTCCCAACACGTTTCTGCACCTCTGTAGAGTCCTTTCTTCAGGGGTACATTGTATGAGGGAACACGGCTGTATTGGTATTTTACAATGAGACAAAATCGCATATAAAATTCATGTTCGCAGCAGACTGTATATGTAAAAAAAATTTCTTTCGTGCTATATGCACCTATTTTTTTATAATAATCAATTTCAATCCTTTTATCAGTCATTGATTAGTTGCCTGAAAAGTCCCTATTATTCCTTGGGGGGGTACTTTCTTTATAATATTATATATGGCTGAAGCTCTGCAAAGTTCAGGCTATGTACTTTTTTTTTTTTTTTTTTTTACAGTAGTAAGCTTTATTAACACCAGAAAATAAAGTAAGGTGATGAAGGTATATCAACGTGTTTCAGCCACAATGCAGGTTTAGTCATAGAGGGATAAAATGCGTTGGAACGGCATTTTGTCACCTTGCCTGGTGTTAATAAAGATTATTGCAGTTTAGGAAAAAAAAAAAAAGAAATTGGAGGGTAGCTTATCGTTTTTGAATATTCGGTGTGGGAGCCGAGCACCCCCAGCCGGTTGTTGGTTGCCAGGAGCTGAGTGCTGTTTGAAGTTCTGGTTGACGCACCGCCCTTCAATGTATGAAACCGATCGTTCTTTATCTAAATCCAGATTGTGAATTTGTAAATGATTAAATATTTGATTAATAAAATCTGAATGCAAAGTATCTGTCTGGTCGTTGCAGAAATCACTGAATGGCGGGTTTTGGGCTGTTGTCGGTCTTTTGAAAACGTCTCGATATAAAAGTTTCTGGACACAGACAATGACTAGAGAGAGAAAATAGGTTTAATAAAAGCGGACCTGAAATAAACTTTCCCAGAGTACATGAATAAATCCCGCCATGTCACAATATACAAGCAACGGTATTGGTGAAAATGCACCTTTGTTATCATTAAAAAGCCGTCCTTGAGCTTGAGACAGTGACTATGCCTGGACTGGGGGGAGTCAGCAGTCTGCTGCAGGCAGGGCGAAGCATTTCCTCAGTCTCCTCCCTCCGTGATCAGACTGTACTTTGTAACAGTCACAAGGTAAGGGGGGCTGATTTGTGAACACAACCGAGAACTGCACAGGCACCAGGATTTACACGATTGTGTCATCTCTGAGCCGACATCTCAGTGCAGGAAGTAGATGGTGACCCCCAGATGTTAGTACAGTTGCTGGTTGTACTGTTTTTTTTAGGCGTTTTGCACAACTTGCAGCGATTTAAAAAGGGAACCTGGCAAGAAGTATGCAAACTGCCTCTGTTTTTGAAGAGTTCTGCTCTACTTTTTTACTTTGTGAACCTCTAAATCAGGGGGGTCCCAAACTGATGGCCCTCCAGCTGTTGCGAAACTACAATTCCCATGAGGCATTGCAAGGCTGACAGTTACAAGCATGACTCCCACAGGCAGAGGCATGATGGGACTTGTAGTTTCACAACAGCTGGAGGGCCACCAGTTTGAGACCCCTGGTCTAAATTCTGGGGTGGGTGGGAGGCCAGGGAATACAAAATATAAAGCAGGTTAATCATCGGCTTTAAACAATATCTTGAGAGGTTCCCATTTTAATTGTGATTTCTGGACTGCGCTCCAATCAGACTACAGCAGTAAACTCTGAGAACTCCCCGGGGGAGGGGGGGATTTATATACACGGTATTTTGTGTCTCTGTTAAAACACAGTAATAGGATTGTTCCTCTCAGAACATGAACAGAGTCTCCAGGAACGGTCGGTGTAGAGGCATCAGGAGGTCACTTTGTAGATCCTCACAATGAAGGGTTAATCTGTGCCAATGCAGGAATAGTCCAATCACCCGGCCTGCAGCATCCAGATCACCATGCGACCTCAATTCTTCTTCTCCTCCTCCTCCTCCTCCGCCTCCGCATCGTCCTCCTCCATCTCCTCTGCATCGTTTTCATTTTTGGCTGAAAGCTTCTGGAACTCTCCGGTCTCTGCTGTCCACATGGCTTTTAGGGTCACTTTAAATTCTGCCATCTGATAACCAAATAATTTCTGGAAAATGAAGAGGAGACATTAGGATGAGATTTAGAACTAAAATAAATAAATAAATAAAAAAAAAAAGACTCCCCACTACCACCTAATCTATCCACCCCTATCCATAAAGTGATATTAAAATCTCATTTTTTTGGTGGGGTTAAAAATAACAGACATGTTATACTTACCTGCTCTGTGTAATGGTTTTGCACAGAGCAGCCCAGATCCTCCTCTTCACAGGTCCCCCCGACCCCTCCGGCACTCCTGGTCCCTCCAGCCAAGCTACTGCTCTGCGTGTCCATTCAGACAAGGAACCATGGCTCGGGCCTCTCTCCCTATTGGCTCACTCACTTTGATTGACAGCAGCAGGAGCCATTGGTACCTGCTGCTGTGTCTCAGCCAATCAGGAAGAGAGCCCTGGGCAACCAAGGCTTTTGTGCAACATTGCTGGATCGAGGAGGAGGGGGGGTGGGGAGGTTTTTTTTGTATCGTAATGCATAGAATGCATGAAGGAAAAATAAAAAAAAAAATAGAACCACTTTAAACCCCAAATCCAGCCCTGTCCTGGCTTCAGCACTGCTCCTCTCACGTCCTGTTTTCATGGAAGCCATAGGCTCCTGCTGCTGTCAGTCAAACTCCTGTGAGCAGAGAGTGTGTGTCTATGGATGCACACAGCCTGGGTTGGGAGGGCACCCACACGGCTACCCCCTTTAGCACCTGGCATGCCGGGGAGCCACCTGGGAGGAAGGAGGAGCAAACTGTGTCGGTGGGGGGATTGTCAGAAGTGGAGGTAAGGGGACAGCTCTGTGCAATGTCGTTGCACAGAGCTTACCCAGAGCAGGCAAGTAGAACATTTTTGCTTTTCCGTTAACTGTTTAAAACTCAATAAACAGATTTGCAAAATAAATAAATAAATAAATAAATAAAAAATAAATAAATTTACTATCACTTTAATAAAGGAAATAGACTTCTGTCTGCGGGGACCACACAGAAAGTGCCAAAGAACTGCAGGACGGGGCATAGGGTCCTATAAGCTAGTAGCTGAAAATACAAGCGCCCAGAACCTACATTTTCATTATTTATTTTTTTTCCCCTTGCCCATGCAGACCACCAGTAGATACCCATTTCTAAATATTTACTCACCAGTAAGCGGGCCTGCTCAGGGGTCAGGGTGTCCCTTTCTTTACACACCTCATAATCTGACAAGAGGGTCACCACTCCTGTGGAAAGAGAACAACCAGACTAATCATTTCACAATAAATAACAAGAGGAAAAAAAAAAAAAAAGAAGAAATAAAGAATTACAGTTATAAAAATAAAAATACATTTTTAAATTTCTGGTTTATTGCGTCATAAAAATCTGTGATCACCCCACCACTCTGGGGGGGGGGATACTTCTGGGTATGGAGGTGCCCGAGACTCCCTCCATGTGACAGGGCTGGGCCAATCAGCACTATCACACGGAGGTCCATAGCCCTGTGTAATCTACAACCTCTTCCTTTCACTTCCAGCATCTGAACAGAACAACACATACTGCTAAATTAAAGAGAACCTGTTATGTTAAGCAATTAGGGGGGGGGGGGGGGGGGTTGGGGATAACGACTATAAAAGTTATCAAACTGAATAAAACGCATCCTAATGGCGCACTCACCTTTCTTTAGCGCGGTGGGAAGGCCCAGCTGCCTTAACTGCGGCTCCATGGAGTGTGTGAACTGTTCCAGGGGCCCCGCGTCCAGGGCCACACTGAACGTGGCTTTATTTCCGGCCCGGGCAAAGTCTATCTCTTGAAACTTATCAAACCATCTGCAAAAAAAATAAAAATAAATAAAAAGATCCGTTAGCCCCATTCTAGACACTATCCATCTATGTGCTCCTATTCTCCATAATCTCCTCTGTGGCCCCATGTCTTGGCGGGAGGGCGGGGCTTCTCTAATGCAAGAGAAAGTAATTGGCTGTTGTAGATTTTGTATTTTTATATTTAGAGATGTACCATTTATTACCACCCCCCCTTCTCCTCCATAACACTTTATGCATGTTGCTGAGAAGAGCAGTAGAGTCCAGATCCAGCTTCATCTCACATGTCCCCGACCAACCAATTCTTGGTAAAGAAAGCCAAATAAAGAAAAGGAAGACTCCACACTCTTACTCTTTGACTTCCTCCTGTGTGCGGTCGGTGAATAGCAGTCCCACCTCCCCTTTCAGACACTTGCAAAGCTGAAAGAAGACAAAAGGAGTTCATATTACAGGAGGGCCTTAAAAGGGGGGGTCAGAGGCACATAGACATTCATAGATAGCCGGGTCGTCTTACCTGGTGTAAGTTATCTTTGTATTCATCGCTAGGGCCCCTCCCCAACGCCACAGCCATCACTTTGTTCTTACCAAAGAATAACCTGAAAGAACACAAAATGCTCAAAAAGGGAACTTTGTTCTCAGTGTAAAAATCACATTCCTGCTGATTTTCCCAGGGTACATAGCAGACCCCAGGGATGCTACCAGAAAGGATGGGGGGGGGGGGGGGTGGTGGTTCACAGAGAAGACTCAGAGGATACTACCAGGGGGCACATAGACTTGGGGGATGCTACTGGGGTAAGGGGGTCTTTGGAGCAGACCCCAGGGATGCTACCGGGGGGCACAGAGCAGACCTCCGGGGATGCTACATGGATGGAGGAGTTTGGGATGCTACCTGGGGGCACAGAGAAGACCCCAGGGATGCTACCGGGGGACACAGAGCAGACCTCCGGGGATGCTACCAGGATGGAGGAGTTTGGGATGCTACCTGGGGGCACAGAGAAGACCCCAAGGATGCTACTGGTGAAAAAGGGGGTTCCCAGAGCAGACCCCGGGGATGCTACTAGGGGGGCACAGAGCAGACCCAAGAGATTCTACTAAAGGAAAGGGGAGTTTACAGAACAGACCCCTGGGATGCTACTTCTACCAAAAAGGATGGGGGGAGAGGGGTGATTCACAGAGCAGACCCCGAGGATGCTACTAGGTGGCACATAGCAGACCTGGGGGATGCTACTTGGGGAAGGGGGGGGGGTCATGGAGAATACCCCAGGGATGCTACTGAGGGCACAGAGCAGACCCTGATGATGCTACCAGGGGGGGGGGGGGGGCACAGAGCAGACTTGGGGGAGGGGTTCATGGAGCAGGCCCTCGAGGATGCTACTGGGGGCACAGAGAAGATCCCGAGGATGCTAGGGGGGGGGGGGGCACAGAGCACACTGCTACAAGGATGGAGGGAGTTTGGGATGCTACCTGGTGGCACAGGGCAGACCCCAAGGATGTTACTGGCAGAAAGGGGAGTTCACAGAGCAGATTCCGAGAATGCTACTGGGGGGGGACGACACAGCAGATCCCAGGGATGCTACCAGGATAGAGGGGTTTGCAATGCTACCTGAGGGCACAAAGCAGACCCCAAGGATACTACTGAAGGAAGGAGGAGTTTACATGCTATGGGGGGGCTCCACAGCAGCAGACTCCGGGGGGGAATGGTACCAAGGGGGGCACACAGCAGACCCCGCAAATGAAAAACTTAAAATTAAAGCTCTGAAGTGATTTTCCGGCTTTAAATCCAGCACTCGGCTTTACATTTCTAACTTTCCGATTGGCTGCCAAAATGAACACAAACAGGGACGTGCGTTACGTAAAGACAGTACTTTTAAAAGATGGTATTAATCTTAGGTGGCTGTCAATCATATATAAAAATGTATTACCATTGAATATAAATGAATAACACAGTGGGGGGTACCAGTGCTAATTGTGCTGGTAAAGTGCAGCGTGACAAGCCTATTTAAGGCGGTGGGGTGGTGGTGAACTGCTAGTACATATTGTGCATATGTGCAAAAAATTCAATATATAAAAATAAATAATTAAGGTTGAATAGTAAAGAATCTCAAATCCTTGTAGAATGTTTGATAGATAGAAAGTCTTATAAAACTAAAAAAACACAAATGTCCATAGAAATTTCCACAAAAGTGACGACAACGTCTTGGCATGCACACGTTGCAGTTAAAGTGCTCAAGTGCAACACATCCAGTGCTTCTTCGTGTGACACCACTAAGGTTAGGTAGTAGCCCCTTACCTTTAGGTAATAGGGCAACAGCATGTAGTACAATTGACTCTTTAGGGTCCTCCTATTAGCTCCAGCGCGTCCCTCACCAGCCTACGTCCCGGGATGGGGTTCCCTCAGGTATAGTGCCAGAGCGGGGGGTATGGAAGATGGTAGGCAGAAAAGGAAAAGGCCAATAGTGTAATCCCGTTTTAGGTGAAATAAAACCTCTTTTATTAAGATTATGTAGGTACTCACATTTAAAATTGGACAACAGCAAATGTAATCCAACGAGCAGCGAACTCGTATGCCTCTATGGTGAATGCAGCCTGTCTCGTCCCTACGCGTGACGTCACACCACACGTGACTTCATCAGGGGATGGTTACAGGCTTAAAATTATGTCCTTAAATAGTTCAGAATTGGCCGTTTATGGAGCGGCCATTTTCTTGGAGTCTAAAGGAAGTAGTGCGGCGGCCATTTTCTTAAGGATTATTCGCCGCTACTTCCGCTGAGGGGTGCGTCTGTATAACATCTCAGCTGACCCGTTCAACCAATGGGGACAGTCCAGGCCTGGATAATGTCTCCAAGTGTCAGCAAAGGGAGTCTATGTCTAATCGGTTGCCGGATAGCGGCGAGGGAAAAATTTAATGGGGACAATAGGAAAGTGTTAGCGCTAGTTAAATCATAATAAGGACCGAGTGTTGGTATTGATTTGGGCCTAAATGGATCTGATGATCGAATCAGCCCGAGGGGGAAGAAAAGCAGCAGACACCGGTGGCATAGAAAATATATATACACAGACAAATTGAATAAAAACAGTGTCTATAATACTATGGTAAATGGCCATTAATGCATAAGTCCCCAAAGTTAGTGATGTAAGTTGGTGTATTTATTAAATAAATAGAAAATAAGGAAGCGAGGGTGAAATAAAAAAATGGTATAATCTATCTAAATAGTGAAAAATGTGAAACAAGAAAGATGAGGTGATGTGTATAACTTAGGGAGTAAGATAAATTCTGTCAAATGATAATACAATTCGTACCTCTATATCTGGGTCACTAATCTTACAGTATATGTTGACTATGTTGCTATTGCATGCCACCATTAAGGGTGAGGATATGCGGACTACAGGAATGAATCAATCACAGTGTGTGTATTTCCATAAGAGCATGGGAGACACAACGCTGTAAACGTTAAAAATAAATATATATTAAAAAGACTATTAAAAATTACAAAAATATTAAAAATATTATAAAAAATATTAAGAGGGTATTCTTTAAAGCAGATAAAATTGGTGATTGGTGAAAGTGTACTTGAAGGTTAAAAGTCACTCAGGAAGCAGTTGAGGTCAAACTCTATGTTTAGGCCCCGGGGCCAAAATGTGTCTAGGGTAAAGATCCATTTGGACTCTAATTTGCTGAGGGTTCTCACCTTGTGACCTCCCAAGCAAATTAGAGTCCAAATGGATCTTTACCCTAGACACATTTTGGCCCCGGGGCCTAAACATAGAGTTTGACCTCAACTGCTTCCTGAGTGACTTTTAACCTTCAAGTACACTTTCACCAATCACCAATTTTATCTGCTTTAAAGAATACCCTCTTAATATTTTTTATAATATTTTTAATATTTTTGTAATTTTTAATAGTCTTTTTAATATATATTTATTTTTAACGTTTACAGCGTTGTGTCTCCCATGCTCTTATGGAAATACACACACTGTGATTGATTCATTCCTGTAGTCCGCATATCCTCACCCTTAATGGTGGCATGCAATAGCAACATAGTCAACATATACTGTAAGATTAGTGACCCAGATATAGAGGTACGAATTGTATTATCATTTGACAGAATTTATCTTACTCCCTAAGTTATACACATCACCTCATCTTTCTTGTTTCACATTTTTCACTATTTAGATTATACCATTTTTTTATTTCACCCTCGCTTCCTTATTTTCTATTTATTTAATAAATACACCAACTTACATCACTAACTTTGGGGACTTATGCATTAATGGCCATTTACCATAGTATTATAGACACTGTTTTTATTCAATTTCTCTGTGTATATATATTTTCTATGCCACCGGTGTCTGCTGCTTTTCTTCCCCCTCGGGCTGATTCGATCATCAGATCCATTTAGGCCCAAATCAATACCAACACTCGGTCCTTATTATGATTTAACTAGCGCTAACACTTTCCTATTGTCCCCATTAAATTTTTCCCTCGCCGCTATCCGGCAACCGATTAGACATAGACTCCCTTTGCTGACACTTGGAGACATTATCCAGGCCTGGACTGTCCCCATTGGTTGAACGGGTCAGCTGAGATGTTATACAGACGCACCCCTCAGCGGAAGTAGCGGCGAATAATCCTTAAGAAAATGGCCGCCGCACTACTTCCTTTAGACTCCAAGAAAATGGCCGCTCCATAAACGGCCAATTCTGAACTATTTAAGGACATAATTTTAAGCCTGTAACCATCCCCTGATGAAGTCACGTGTGGTGTGACGTCACGCGTAGGGACGAGACAGGCTGCATTCACCATAGAGGCATACGAGTTTGCTGCTCGTTGGATTACATTTGCTGTTGTCCAATTTTAAATGTGAGTACCTACATAATCTTAATAAAAGAGGTTTTATTTCACCTAAAACGGGATTACACTATTGGCCTTTTCCTTTTCTGCCTACCATCTTCCATACCCCCCGCTCTGGCACTATACCTGAGGGAACCCCATCCCGGGACGTAGGCTGGTGAGGGACGCGCTGGAGCTAATAGGAGGACCCTAAAGAGTCAATTGTACTACATGCTGTTGCCCTATTACCTAAAGGTAAGGGGCTACTACCTAACCTTAGTGGTGTCACACGAAGAAGCACTGGATGTGTTGCACTTGAGCACTTTAACTGCAACGTGTGCATGCCAAGACGTTGTCGTCACTTTTGTGGAAATTTCTATGGACATTTGTGTTTTTTTAGTTTTATAAGACTTTCTATCTATCAAACATTCTACAAGGATTTGAGATTCTTTACTATTCAACCTTAATTATTTATTTTTATATATTGAATTTTTTGCACATATGCACAATATGTACTAGCAGTTCACCACCACCCCACCGCCTTAAATAGGCTTGTCACGCTGCACTTTACCAGCACAATTAGCACTGGTACCCCCCACTGTGTTATTCATTTATATTCAATGGTAATACATTTTTATATATGATTGACAGCCACCTAAGATTAATACCATCTTTTAAAAGTACTGTCTTTACGTAACGCACTTATTTAATATTGTAAGTCACTTATGTCATTTACTATTTTTTAGTACTGTTTTTTACATTGTATATCACCTGATCCCACTCAATCCTATTGATTCCATTCAAACATTACCACCGCCCCCTTATGTTGGATATAGACCCCTGCTCAGATCTCAGGGGGTACTCTTATTGTAAACAAATATTCTGATCCACATCTTTAATTAACATTATCGTACATCCATCCGACTGTAAAAAATAGCAACGCATTAAAGCTCTGTATGTATACTACTGACTATACACTATTCTGATAATTACCTAGGATTAGCGCAGCACTACCCATTCTATAGATCTATTTCACGAGGTCAGGTGCCTACCTTTTAACAGTGCATGCAGCTTTTCTATTTCTAGCCTATTCCATATATGATAGCGCGGGAATAATACATCTTCTCTACAAACAGGGACGTATTTGTCCCCGGTAATCCCTCCCCCCCCCCCCGGAAGCTGAGGGGTGACCCCCTGAGAGGAAAGACTGGGGAGTACCGGCTGTGTTTCCAGGCATTGCGGACATCCTTCAGCTTCTGGTTCCTCATGTTCCCAACGGAAAGGACAAAGAGGTATTTGTAGGTGTCCACACATTTCCGTAGCTGGAGAGAGAGAGAATAAGAGAGATAAAACCGAGCCGCCAATTACTGGAGGAAACAAAGTGTTAAGGAAGGACTCCGCCCCTTAGACACCACCCCTCCATCCCCCCCCCCCCCCCCCTCAGAGTACAGCAGAGCTCCTCCCTTAGGGTTAGTGAGGAAAAACCCTCTAATGATGACGATCAGCCTGAAAATCGGGCGAGTTCTCCACCTTCTACAATCTCTGGTCTATATAGAGTTCCTGTGTGTGTGTTACATTGTATCCACACTCCATGTGTCGGGTTTTTTCCCATCTATTTGGATTTCACTTCACTTTCTGTCCAACACCAAAACACCAAGAAGTGAAAAGCAAACCTCTCCAAGAGATAAAATTCCCACGTCGTTGTCACCAGGACAGGACAGGTGTCCCCCATGGCCAGATTCCCCCAAACCCCCTTTTGTGGAGGCAACTCGGCATTTTTGTTTTTTCGATTGCCCCTCGTTTTCTGTGCACCGGGACAAACTGAGAGGGTGAACCAGACCGCAAAAAAACAAACAAAACGGACAACAGGAATTTAACTCTTCTCACTCCAACAAAAAAAAAAAAAAAAAGGGGGAGGGGGTTTTGACTTTTGATACACTGTATAAGTCCCCGCTGTGTCCATACCTCTTCTATGAGATTCTGCTTCACCGCCAGACCCTTTTTGGTTGTCTTGGTTAATGAAACTGAAAAGAAAGAAGACAAATCATTAGTCTGAGCTCACAAAGAAAAAAAAAAAAGATGTTCCAACGAGTTCTGTGTGCCGAACATCGGCGAGTCTTCTATGGTAATGTATTAACCCCTTGCCCTCCAGAAGATTTACCCCCCTTTATGACCAGGCCATTTTTTTCCGATACAGCACTGGTTTACTTTAACTGTAAATTGTGCGACGCTGTACCCAAATAAGTCCTTCCCCCTCCCCCACAAACAGAACTTTCTTTTGGTGGTATTTGATCACCTCCACGTTTTTTTTATTTTTTGCTAAACAAAAAAAAGAACGACAATTTAAAAAAAACAAAAAAACAAAAAAAAAAAAAACAAAAAAAAATATTTTTTATTTTCTGCTATAAAAACACATCCAATTTAAAAAGAAAAAAAAAAAATCGAATTTCTTCATCAATTTAGGCCAATATGAGATTCGGCTACATATTTTTGGTAAAAACGAATCCCAATAAGTGTTTATTGATTGGTCCGTGCGAACATTATAGCGTCTACAAACTACGGTATGTACAGCGGATATAAAAAGTCTACACACCCCGGGTGATAAAGTGTCAGGTTTCTGTGATGTAAAAAAAGATAAAAAATAAAATAATATATATATATATATATATATATATACGGTATATATAACAAACATAAATCATTTAAGAACTTTTTTCACCTTTAATGTGACCTATACACTGTACAACTCAGGGGAACAACAAACTGAAATCTTTTGAAAAGGGGGAGATAAAAGATAAAAAAAAAGGTAAAGATAAAAAAAAACAAAAAAAAAAAAAAAACGAAGGGCCACTTTACACCATAGAAATGCAGTCCGGATGCGTCCACATGATTTTCTGCATGCACGTTTTTGATGCAGTCCAGTGCACCCCCCCCTTCTTTTTCCTTAACCTTAAATAAAGTCATGCGTGTTCCGGTGCGTTTTTGATGAGTTTTACAGCGTTCCAGTACAGGGGGAAAAATGCAGCATGTTCTACTTTTTTTTTCTCTGGAACTGCAAGCACTGGTGGGAACGATGTCCTTGAAAACCATATAACCTACTTTCCATGCTTCCATTTTGATGCATAAAAAAACCTGCACTGGACTGCGGGCCAGTTCACACCACATGCAGTCCAGTGCGTTTTTGTTCTGCATCAAAAACGCATGGAAAGTAGGTTATATGGTTTCCAATGGCATAGTTTACACCAGTGCAGTCAGGAACATGCTGCATTTCTCCTGCACTGGACTGTACTGGAATGCAGTAAAGTGCATTAAAAAATGCACTGGACCCTAGTATAGTGAAAAAAAAAAAAAACCAGGGGGAAAAAAAAAAAAAAAAAAAAAAAAAAAAAAAAAAAAAAAAAAAAGCACCTGGAATGCATCCGGAAACGCATCAAAAACGCACCATAGCGCATTAAAAAAAAGGGTTAAAAACGCACATACAGAAGCGCATCTGGAACGGATCTGGAGTGCGTTTTTGTGGTGTGAACTGGCCCTTAATGTGGCTGCATAAGTGTGCACACCCCTCTTATAACTGGGGATGTAGCCGTGTTCAGAATTAATCACATTCAAACTCATGTTTAATAGGAGTCAGTAAACACCTCCCATCATTTAAAGTGCCTCTGATTAACCCCAAATAAAGTTCAGCTGTCCTAGTAGGTCTTTCCTGACATTTTCTTAGTCACCTCCTACAGCAAGACCCCTTTCACACTGGGGCCGTGGCAAAGTGCCCCTCGTTGAAGCAGTGCTTTACCGCCATTTAAGCTGTGCTTTTCACCCCAAAGAAGGGGTTAAAAACCTCCCGTGTTGCGGCGCTTCCGAATCGCTTTTGGCAGCGCTCCCAACCCGCCCCAAAGATGCTGCTGGCGGGACTTTTTGTAACGTCCCGCAAGCGCACCACCCCCAGCGTGAAAAGTCACACTTGAATGAACAGGAGGTGGTTTTCAGGTGCTTAGCAGAGGCGATTTCCAGAGGTAAAGTGCCTGAAAACCGCCCCGGTGTGAAAGAGGTCCAACAGCCACGGTCCTCAGAGAAACTCTGTGCCTAGCCAGTGTTTATGTGTACTGTGTGTGCTGCTTTTACCAAGGTTTGTGCTTTGCAGGGAAAGAAGACCCATCACTTCCCCCGCTGTCAGAACGGATTTCTGCCCTGTTTACATTGGCCGAGCTCCATACAGTGCGTCTTCCTGACGATCGGCGGGTGCCGGCGGACATCCATTGGCTGGCACCTGCTGATCAGCTTTTTCTGTGACTAATCACAGCAGGGCACAGCCGGCCCCTAGGCAGGCAGAATCGTATGTGTGTGTATATATATATATATATATATATAGTGATTCAGCACAGCGTGGGCGCCCTGTAGCAGTAGCTCTGCACGTGTATGTACACCATTAGGGCTCATTTCTACATGTGGCAACCCTTTTCGCCCTGTCTGAAAAGTGATCTGTGGCTGTATTGTTTTTCAGAGGGTTCAAGGAGGTAAGTGTACACCAATCGGCCATAACATTATGAATAGGACAAATAATGGCACCGCAAATATGACGTGTATTTTCTGCATGTCCCGGGAACGCATGCTTCTGCGTGTATTTCCAGAATGTGAATGTAATCTAAAAGCTTCTGGGGGGGCCCTCAACTCTCTGATCAGGGGGGCCCTCAAATCTCTGATTGGGGGGGGGGGCCCTCAACGCTCTGATCGGGGGGGGGGGCCCTCAACGCTCTGATCGGGGGGGGGGGCGGCCCTCAACGCTCTGATCGGGGGGGGGGGCCCTCAACGCTCTGATCGGGGGGGGGCCCTCAACGCTCTGATCGGGGGGGGGGGCCCTCAACGCTCTGATGGGGGGGGGCCCTCAACGCTCTGATGGGGGGGGGCCCTCAACGCTCTGATGGGAGGGGGCCCTCAACGCTCTGATGGGAGGGGGCCCTCAACTCTCTGATGGGAGGGGGCCCTCAACTCTCTGATCGGAGGGGGCCCTCAACTCTCTGATCGGAGGGGGCCCTCAACTCTCTGATCGGAGGGGGCCCTCAACTCTCTGATCGGAGGGGGCCCTCAACTCTCTGATCGGAGGGGGCCCTCAACTCTCTGATCGGAGGGGGCCCTCAACTCTCTGATCGGAGGGGGCCCTCAACTCTCTGATCGGAGGGGGCCCTCAACTCTCTGATCGGAGGGGGCCCTCAACTCTCTGATCGGAGGGGGCCCTCAACTCTCTGATCGGAGGGGGCCCTCAACTCTCTGATCGGAGGGGGCCCTCAACTCTCTGATCGGAGGGGGCCCTCAACTCTCTGATCGGGGGGCCCTCAACGCTCTGATCGGGGGGACCCTCAACGCTCTGATCGGGGGGACCCTCAACGCTATGATCAGGGGGGGACCCTCAACGCTATGATCAGGGGGGGGTCCTCAACGCTCTGATCAGGGGGGGGTCCTCAACGCTCTGATCAGAGGGGCCCCTCAACGCTCTGATCAGGGGGGCCCCTCAACGCTCTGATCAGGGGGGCCCCTCAACGCTCTGATTAGGGGGGGGCCCTCAACGCTCTGATCAGGGGGGCCCTCAACACTCTGATCAGGGGGGGCCCTCAACGCTCTGATTAGGGGGGGCCCTCAACGCTCTGATTAGGGGGGGCCCTCAACGCTCTGATCAGGGGGAGCTCTCAACGCTCTGATCAGGGGGGCCCCTCAACGCTCTGATTAGGGGGGGCCTCACTAACTCTCCCCCTGACACACTGTATACAGAAGGGACACCCCTCTCCTCACCTTTCTTGTCCCTCTTAGATTTGGGCATGTTGGCTCTTCTCTGTCACGTGTTCCTCCAGCAATTGCATGTGGGGATGAAAGGACCCCGCGCACTGCATCATGGGACACCTCCTGGGGCTGCCCCTCCTACTGCTGACTGAAAGACACAAAACTTGTGTGCGGAGAGATACTCCTGACCCTTCCCCGGGTGTTCTGTGGTGAACAGAGGAGGACATTATGTGATCGATCCGGGAATGGCACAGTGAGGACAGCCCGACTACCCTCCCAGGCCCGCTTGGAGGGCGCTCTCTCTTGTTATAAGCTGTTATCTATGGTAAGCTGATCCGTTCTGTCCTTCTCCTCCCTCTCTATGGTACACTAGGGGTCGCTCTGTCCCTTTTCTCTGTACACACTCTATGGTAGGCGGGGCCGCTCTGTCCTCCTCCCCGGTCTCGGTGGTGCATTGGAGGAGTGGCCGGTCTCTAGGTGTCATGGCGGCGATGTACCGGCTGGCGGTGGTTCTGGAGGTGTTGGCTCTGTGCTGGGCGGTGTATGAGGATCAGGTCGGCAAGTTCGACTGGTGAGAGTCCGAGAGAGAGGAGGAGACCCCAATATATCAATTCCTTCCACATCCTTCACTCAGTGACACCCCCCCCCTCATTAATATCCCCCTCTCCCCACAGTGTGACCCCCCTCCTGTCATCACCCCCCTCCCCCACAGTGTGACACCCCCTGTCATCACCCCTCCCCCACAGTGTGACACCCCCACCTCATTAATATTCCCCTCCCCCACCAGTGTGACCCCCCTCCTGTCATCACCCCCTCCCCCACAGTGTGACACCCCCTGTCATCACCCCTCCCCCACAGTGTGACACCCCCACCTCATTAATATTCCCCTCCCCCCACAGTGTGACCCCCCTCCTGTCATCACCCCCCTCCCCCACAGTGTGACCCCCCCTGTCATCACCCCCTCCCCCACAGTGTGACCCCCCCTGTCATCACCCCTCCCCCACAGTGTGACCCCTCCACCTCATTAATATTCCCTCCCCCCACAGTGTGACCCCCCCCTGTCATCACCCCTCCCCCACAGTGTGACACCCCCACCTCATTAATATCCCCTCCCCCCCCCTGTCATCACCCCTCCCCCACAGCGTGACACCCCCACCTCATTAATATTCCCCTCCCCCCACAGTGTGACCCCCCCCTGTCATTATCACCCCTCCCCCACAGTGTGACCCCCCCCCTGTCATTATCACCCCTCCCCCACAGTGTGACCCCCCCCCCCTGTCATTATCACCCCTCCCCCCACAGTGTGACCCCCCTGTCATTATCACCCCTCCCCCACACTGTGACCCCCCCCTGTCATTATCACCCCTCCCCCACATTGTGACCCCCTGTCATCAACCCCCCTTATCATCCTCCCCCCACCCTCTGTCATCATCATCACCACCACCCCTCCTCCATAGTGTGACTCCCCCCGCATAGGTATTATATCCTCCCCCACAGCCCCCTCCCTATGACACCCTTTTTTCATCATTATCTCCCCCCCATCCTCACCCAGTGACACCCCTGTCATCATCCCATTCTCCCCCCCCCCCCCCCCCCCGTGTCATCATCATTACCCCCCCCATCCTGTGGAATGACCTGTGAGTGACCCCCATGACTCTCCTCTCCGCAGGCGGCAGCAGTATGTGGGACGCCTCAGGTTTGCGGTTCTGGAATCCGGACAAGGAGCCAAGAAACTCATCGCAGCCACAGAGAAGAACGTCATCACCGCCCTGAACTCCAGGAATGGAGACATCCGTGAGTCCCACATTTCCTCCATCCTCATTGGTCTATCCCCAGCCTAAAACTTCTGCTTCAGTATTGGATGGAGTAGTGACCCCTGTCAGGTTTTTAATTCTGTGTCCCCCCTGGGGAGATGAGTCCTCTATTTGTTTTGGTGTCACCGAAACAGGAAGTGATGAAAAATCCAACATTTTGTGTTGTCACCGGAACAGCAATAGAGGGGAAATCTTGTTTTGGTGACAACAGGAGAATTCCTACAAGTTTAAAAAAAAAAAAAAAAAAAGAGAATCCCCCCCCCCCCCCCAATAAAACACAGGCAGCAAAAAACACCTGGCAGGAGTTCTAAATCACACCAACCTCCATTTCCCCCTTTCAGGCATGTGGAAATACTCCTTCTATTATAGGGAATCGTTTATAAACAATGTTACTTTGTGTCTCTCTATCTCCCATCTGATCAATGTTTATAAACAATGTTACTTTGTATCTTCCCATCTCCTGTCTGATCAATGTTTATAAACAATGTTGCTTTTATAAACATTGTTCAGACAGGAGTGAGAGAGAGATGACGTAACCTTGTTTATAAACATTGATCAGGACAGTAGATGGAGAGGTACAAAGTAACATTGTTCATAAACGTTGTTCAGACAGGAGTGAGAGAGATAAACAATGTTACTTTGTATCTTCTGTCTGATCAATGTTTATAAAACAATGTTACTTTGTATCTCTCTCTCCCATCTGATCAACGTTTATAAACAATGTTACTTTGTATCTCTCTCACTCCTGTCTGATCAATGTCTATAAACACTGTGTCAATCAGTCTATTTTTTTTGAGGGCAGAGCTTTTCTAGCTCCTGTATTCACACAGCAACTGTTGGCTGTCATTTTAACAGCAGGGAATTGCCAACGAGTGTGAGAGGGGCCAGCAGGGGGCAGAGTGTTCTGTGCATGCTATGTACACTTCAGTGAGGTTTTCCTGGACTCGGTGTATATTCCGTCTCCACGACTGATTATGTGATCTTCCCTGAACTGACAGTGTTCTCCATCTCTCTGTTTTCAGTGTGGCGTCACATCGATAAGGACACGTCTGAAGGTGCGATCGATGCTCTGCTGATGTATGGTCAAGGTCAGTGCCGGCACGCATGCCACCATCTACCTTCAGGTCTACACACATGATATCGGGGGGGGGGGGGGGGGGGGATGAGAAGTGGATGTGCCATCAGGACGATTGATGTGTTTTTATTCATAGACATCGATCGTAAAAGGGTTGTCTTTGCTGAAATGCTTTAAACTTTGCATTGCTGACCCACAACAGGCAGATCTGACTGATTTCCTTCTGTCATTACTAGCTGCATGCTTGTTGCAGGCCAGGGGCTTAAAATATTGAAGCCAGGCAACTGACATTTTCCATTGTCACTGCTGTCTATTCTGCTGATTTGGACTAAAAACACACCCCCCCTCTCTCTCCTCATTTCCATCACATTGAGGGGGAGGGGGGTGTTTTGTAGTTTACAAAGGTTAGTTGTAAAAGGGAAGATTGGTTTATTGTGTCTCATATTTCCTCAGATGCCATCACTCTATCGGGTGGTCGGGTGCTCCGCTCTTGGGAGACCAACGTTGGAGGACTGAATTGGGAAGCTCTTCTAGAACCCGGCAGGTAAGTAGCCTTTTGAAGGGTCAGTCCTCCAAACATGGATATTTTAGCAGTAGGCGGATTCTGGAGCTGTCGCCCTCCTAGCTTCTCATATTTCTGTCTCCTTGGGTTTGGCGGGTTGCGCTCGGAGGGGGTCGGGTTTGGCGGGTTGCGCTCGGAGGAGGTCGGGTTTGGCGGGTTGTGCTCGGAGGAGGTCGGGTTTGGCGGGTTGCGCTCGGAGGGGGTCGGGTTTGGCGGGTTGCGCTCGGAGGGGGTCGGGTTTGGCGGGTTGCGCTCGGAGGGGGTCGGGTTTGGCGGGTTGCGCTCGGAGGGGGTCGGGTTTGGCGGGTTGCGCTCGGAGGGGGTCGGGTTTGGCGGGTTGCGCTCGGAGGGGGTCGGGTTTGGCGGGTTGCGCTCGGAGGGGGTCGGGTTTGGCGGGTTGCGCTCGGAGGGGGTCGGGTTGCGCTCGGAGGGGGTCGGGTTGCGCTCGGAGGGGGTCGGGTTTGGCGGGTTGCGCTCGGAGGGGGTCGGGTTGCGCTCGAAGGGGGTCGGGTTGCGCTCGGAGGGGGTCGGGTTGCGCGGGTTGCGCTCGGAGGGGGGCGGGTTGCGCTCGGAGGGGGGCGGGTTGCGCTCGGAGGGGGGCGGGTTGCGCTCGGAGGGGGTCGGGTTGCGCTCGGAGGGGGTCGGGTTGCGCTCGGAGGGGGTCGGGTTGCGCGGGTTGCGCTCGGAGGGGGTCGGGTTGCGCTCGGAGGGGGTCGGGTTGCGCGGGTTGCGCTCGGAGGGGGTCGGGTTTGGCGGGTTGCGCTCGGAGGGGGTCGGGTTTGGCGGGTTGCGCTCGGAGGGGGTCGGGTTTGGCGGGTTGCGCTCGGAGGGGGTCGGGTTTGGCGGGTTGCGCTCGGAGGGTTAAGATTTGTGTAATCTGTACAAGATTGCTAGACAATATGGCTGCTTCCATCTCCTTTTTTTTTTTTTTTTTTTTTTTCTTGTAATAATAATTATTAATGCCTTCCTCCAGTGTTCAGGCTGTGGGGTTTGCCGGCACTCAGGATGTAGCACGATATGTGGCAGTGCTGAAGAACTCTATTCTGTCCCTCCATTACCTCTCCAATGGGCACCAAAAATGGTCTGAAGTCCTCCCGGACAGGTAAGAACTTGGCTAAGGCCTGCCGACTATAAAGAATCAGCTGAAAGCGGAACTAGGCCCCCCCCCTCCCCCCCTGTTTGATCTGCAGCTGCCATGATGCTGCACATGTGTTCCATTATGACTCCAACCATTTGATGGTTTGACAGTCTGGTTGAGAGCACGAGCAAATGTGACAGTTGGCATTCCCATAATTATGGGAATGTAACTGTTTTTGAAACAGTTAAATTGATGGGTTTAGTTCCACTTGAAGACTCCTTTCACATCATAGACCGCTCGTTTAAGCGGCGCTGTGCGGGCAAAAGCGGGGTGCTTTTAACCCCAAAGAAGGGGTTAACAAGGGGTAAAAGCGCTGCCCATTGTTTTTAATGGCGGGCGGTTTAAGAGCGATGTATACACTGCTCCCACACTGCCCAAAGACACTGCTTGCAGGACTTTTTCTAACTTCCTGCAAGCACACCGCCTGTGTGAAAGCACATTCGGGAGGCGTTTTTCAGGTGCATTACAGGCGCTAATTTTAGCACTGAAAAGTGCCTTCAGTGTGAAAGGGGTCTAAAGTAACTCTGTCCCAAAAAATGTAACCTCAGAACGCAGTGGTATCTGTAAAGAGGGAGTGATTGCTGACATCTTCCTCCACACGCCGACGCGGCTCCAGTGAAGCGCAGTCACTGCTTGAAGTTTCCTCTGAAATCAACATTTCAGAATTGTGGATCTCTTGTGTACTGCGCTGTGTTTGGTGGTTCCTCCCGCCAACCTCCATGTCACTCCTGTCCTGTAGTCATAAGGGGGTCTGTGGGAAGGGGCAGGAAGTCTAGGTATTGGGTAGCCTGTGATCTCCCCCATGTCACGGGGCTCTTGCATCAGAGATTACCCAGGATGGACTCTGCAGTGGGATAGTGGCCTATCAGAAGACAATTTCCCTTTATCCTGAATAGGCCAGTGACCCCGTCTCTATAAAAAACCTTGTATGTTTTGTTCTCTAGTGGAATGGTCCAGTATCAGCTGCTTCACTCCTCCTACAAAGGTCTGGTCCATGTGGTTGGGATCGTCCCCGGTGATCACATCCGGGTCCTGACATTCAGCCTGGAGGACGGATCCATCACAAAGCAGGTTGGTTGGAAATCGGTGTTGCTGCAGATAAAAGAAGTCCTGTCATTTCCTGACTGTTCATGTGTTTGCAGGTCGATGTTCTCACCCCTTGGCTTCATACCCTACGTGGAACCTGCGGGGTGGTCGCAGACAGCGTCCTGATCTGTGCTGACACCGCAGCCGCCTCACTCCACACACTCCCTCTAGTGACTGCTGAGGAGACTACACAGCACCGCCTGCAGGTCAGTTATTCCATCTGTATGTTCTTATAGCTCTGACGTATACCAGAGCGCTGTACAGAGATTACTGAGCCAGTCACATCAGTCTCTGTACCGGAGGAGCTTGCACTCAAATGTCCCCTCCCCCACAGTCACACATTATTATTATTATTATTATTATTATTATACGTTTTATATAGCTCTGACCTATACCAGAGCGCTGTACAGAGAACACTGAACATTCACATCAGTCTCTGTACCGGAGGAGCTTACACTCAAATGTCTCTCCCCCCCCCCCCCCCCCCCCCCCCCCCACAGTCGCACACTATTTATTAATAATAATAATAATATTATTAGTGTGTGACTGTGGGGGGGGGGGGGGGCATTAGAGTGTAGGCTCCTCTGGTACAGAGACTGATGTGATTGGCTCAGTGATCTCTGTACAGCACTGCGGTAAATGTCAGAGCTATATAAATGTATAATATTATTATACATTTATATAGCTCTGACATATAACGCAGTGCTGTACAGAGAACACTGAGCCAGTCACATCAGTCTCTGTACCAGAGGAGCTTACACTCTAATGTCCCCCCACAGTCACACGCTATTATTATTTATATAGCTCTGACATATACCGCAGTGCTGTACAGAGATCACTGAGCCAATCACATCAGTCTCTGTACCAGGGGAGCTTACACTCTAATGTTCTTCCCCCCCCCCCCCCCCCCCCCAGTCACACACTATTATTATTATTGTTGTTATTATTATTATATCTTTTTATATAGCTCTGACATATACCGCAGTGCGCAGTCTCTGTGTTTAGTAAAGTTTGTACACCCAGCTTGCTCTGTATGGGCACTCAGGGCAGGGTAGCCATGCCAGTTTCGGAATAGTTCATCTTGCAGTGATGTCATACATTGTTATTTCTCTGTTAATTGTTTGAATTGCTGTGTATTCTGATCTCCTGTTATCTGTGCTATAATTTATTTATTTTTATTTTTTTTGTGCACATTCTTATTTTCTTTCTGTATCTCAGTCCCTTGGAGTGGAAGTGGCTGATGACATCACAGAGCTCGGTATAACTACAGCTCCTCTCAGTCTACCCGGCCCGATACTGGCCCAATTCTTCCTGCAGATCTCTCCTCGCCGTTTTCTGTTGATGCAATACCGGGATGGCGCCCTGACACCATTGCGTGACTTCTCTCATGTAAGTGCTTACCAGAGGACATTTTATATAATATTATTATTATTTATTTATTTATTTTCCCCTTCCTTTTTTTTTTTTTTTTTTTTTTTGAGATTGTTACCTTGTCCATCCAAGGCAAAGTGACAATGTTGTGTAAAGCCAGTAAAGTCACTCTAGACTATTTTATTCTCTCCTCTCCAATGCTCCCCCCATCATGTCTTTCTTTGTGGCCACCACTAAGGATGAGCTTAGGCGTGTTCGCAAACAGCACGTGTGGAGCCCGCCAGAAAGTCGGCAGTGCACAGCGCTAATGACAGTCAGTGAGACATTTCCCAATCTCTGCAGCCATGAATCGGGAAATGTCTCACTGCCTGTGATTAGCGCAGCGCCGACTTCCTGGTGGGCTCTGAACGTGCGGTTTGCGAACACGCCTGAGCTCATCCCTAGCCACCGATTCTCCAGAGATGAGGGATCATGTGACCTCCTCCCATAATGCAACGCACAGGCCCAGCAACACCAGATATATTGGTGACAGCTGCGGGAGAACACTGAAAAGGTATTAAAGCGGTAGTAAACCACAAAAACAAACAAAACCATCTTCTCCCTGCAAATTAATGTCATAATGTGCTAGTATGCATTGTATACTAGCAAATTGTAAAAGACTTACCAGACAACGAAGCCCTCCAGCGGCGTGCTGTCACTGCTTACAGGGCTTCCATCTTCACCGGGTCTTCCTTCTAGGTTCGGGGGCAGCTGCCGTTTGATTGGCCAAGCCGCAATGACGTCACTGCCACGCATGCACGCGGGAGTCACAGCCCCAGCGCGGGTCTCTATAGACAGCACACCGTCAGTTGAAAGCGCAGTGCGCATGCGCAGGTGATGTCTATTAAATGGTGTACATTTAGGAGATATTTTCTGTACCTACAGGTAGGCCCTTATTGCAGGCTTTATCTGTAGGTATATATGGGGGGGGGGTGTATGCCTTTACTACCACTTTAAGAGGTCAGGGACAACTTTACACAGAGGTGTCTCTTTAAATGAATCCTTAAAGTGCTTGTATGCCCCAAAAAAAAAAAAACCCTGTAAGGCAAAGGCATAATGAGCTAGTATGCACCGCATACTAGCTCATTATGAAATGCTCACCTTAGATCGAAGCTCCCACAGGGCCACCCAGTCACCGCTGAGGGAGCTGACATGTTCCCTCTGCGTTTCTTTCGGGTTTGCGGCTCCGGCGCTGTGAGTGGCCTTAGCCGTGATGACGTCACTCTGTTCCCTCTCCGTTCCCATACGTTACTCTGGACCCTCACTGCGCATGCGCCGCTGATGTCAGCGGCTGCATGCATGGTGAAAATCTCCTAAACCGTATAGGTTTAGGAGATATTCATTTTAATATTTTAAAATTTTAATTAACAGACTTGTCTGTAGGTAAAAAAAATGACCAAGCAGACAATACAACCGCTTTAATGTAGCATTGATGACTTTATTCCCATTCTTTATGGCAGCTTATCTTTGTCTTTTTTTTTTTTTTTTTTCAGGTGTCTCTGGCAACCTTCGCATCCACAGCGGATAAATCGGTGGCGGCGGTGATGCAGTGCAAGACAGACGTGGTCAGTGCGTTGTGTGCTGATTGTTAGTCTCTGTTTGTCTTCCCTTTTGTCATATTGTTTTATTTGAGTTTATAACTTTAATGTTCACATTGTGCTTTGTGTGTCTCTGAAGCAGAAACCGACCCCGGAGTCCGAGGCCACTGCTGGGCTCAGCTGCTCGGAGGTAGGTTTACATACTATAGATGAGCTGATATTTTCCATGTACACAAAACCTAATTAACTCCTCAACTTAACCACTTCAGCTACCCCCCCCCCCCCCATGACCAGGCCATTTTTTGCTATATGGCACTGCGTTACTTTACCTGACAATTGCGCGGTCATGCAATGCTGTATTTAATAAAATCCATGTCCTTCTTTTCTTTTCTTTTTTCCCCACAAATAGAGCTTTCTTTTGGTGGTATTTGATCGCCTCCTGCAGTTTTTTTATTTTTTGCGCTATAAAAAAAAAAGAAAATTTTGAAGAAAAAAAAAAACAACCTGTTTTTTATGTTTTTACTTTATGCTATAAAACTAAAAATTTGTAAAAAGTCTAATTTCTTCATCAGTTGAGGCCAATATGTATTCTGCTACATAATATTGGTAAAAAAAAATCCCAATAAGCGTATATTGATTGGTTTGCGCAAAGGTTATGGCGTCTACAAACTATGGGATAGATTTTTTTTTTTTTTTTTTTTTACTAGTAATGGCGGCCATTTTTAGCGGGACTGCAACATTGCGGGAGACAAATCTGACACTAAGCGACACTTTTTGTGGACCAGTGACACCAATACAGTGATCCGTGCTTAAAAAAAAAAAGACTGTCACTGTACTAATGACTTTGGCAGGGAAGGGGTTAACATCAGGAGCGATCAAAGGGTTAACTGTGTTGTCTGGGAGTGCTTTCTTACTGGGTCCCGCAGCCTCCTGGGACCTGTGACGTGTCCCAAAAGGTTGTGGGCAAAGAAGAGCGGTGCGAACTTAAGTGACGTGGAAGCAGGAACCTGCCAAAAACTAGGCACCCGCTCCCCACTCCACCCTCATAAAGGAAATCCAAATATGGCGGTCCTGTCTGCCTCGGTAATGATCCCCGACCCGGAAAAGAAAAAAAAAAGTGCCGTATGGGTACGCGATTTCGCGCTGAAGGGCTGCCCTGCCGCAGTATATGCGGGGCAGTCCGGAAGCAGTTAAAGCAGAACTTCACCCAAAAGGGGAAGCCCCCCCCCGCCACCATATTTGGATTTACTTTACGAGGGTGGAGTGGGGGGCGGGTACCTAGTTTTTGGCAGGTGCCTGCTTCCACTTCATTTAAGTTCTCCCCCCTCTTCTTTGCCCACAACCTTCTGAGACACGTCAAAGGTCCCAGGAGGCTGCGGGACCATTCACAGGGCGCAGTGTGAAGCCGCATAGTCACAGCCAGCTACGCACAGTTCTCACATGCTGGCACTGGGGACCCGAAGTACCGGCCCGGGTGAGGGTGGCCCTGGATCCTATGTTTGTTTAATAAAAGTCAACAGCTACAGGTGTGTGTTGTTTTTTTTTTTTTTTTTTTTTTTGTAGCTGATGACTTTTTTAAATTTTTGGAACCTGGCTGAAGCTCCTCTTTAAATCTGACAACAGAGTGTGTTTTAGGATCCTCCCTCCTCTGTCTAGGCTTTCTCCTTATAAATCCATTCCCACATTACTACTTGTCCCATTACCCCCAACTGCACTATCACCCTCCCTATTCCTTATATGAAACCCTCCTATACCTGCCCTAACCCACATTGCCTCCCTACAGGGGGGGAGGGGGGAGGGGTGTTAGATGTAGGACAAAAAACCTTACAGCAGACTTTTGGCTGACTCCCAGAAACATTTAAGGAATGCGACTCCTGTAGTTCTTTGCATCGGCTACACAATTTGTTACATATCATGTCAATGTATAAAATGCTATGTGTGCACAACTCTACTCTATACTTCTGTCCTGCTTGTCTTCAAAAGTAAAACGTTAAAATAAAAAAATACAGAAAATCCCATCATGAAAACCACTTCAACCAATCACTGAATTTGTTCCTTTGTTGCAGGAGGCGGCGTCCTGTCCTGGGCAGACATTTAGCATCAGTCTGTATATGGCAGACAGCGGGCGGAGACTTTTGGACACCACCATGACGTTCACCTTGGAGCAGAGCTGTGTGAGGCCAGACGCTGTGAGTGGAGATCTGTGCTCCTCAATCATCTTGGACCCTCTGTCATCGGCCTCCTCTGCTTACTCTGTGTGCTTTTTTGTTTTTTAGTTATATCTCCAGCTGTTCCTGAAGAAAGACGACTCGGTGGGTTATCGGGCGCTTGTGCAGACCGAGGACAACCAGCTGACGTTCCTGCATCAACCAGGTGCCCGCCAACTCCAGACTGGAGAATATTTATCCTTATTGCAAAATTTAGATGCAAATCGCGCTGCCTCGAATGTAGCAATGTCTGAGATTTCTGGTGTGTTTGCAGCCCCTGGGCCTGAAATCCTGGGCAGCCAACCTAGAGAGATATGCAGAAGACTGACAGATTTACTTCTGTAGAGGATTCTGATTTGCAATATGAACAGATGCACAGATTAGGACGTGGTGACTGTGACTGGTGAATGTTAGTGACTATATATATAATTTACATATTTCACATTGAAAAATCGCAAAATTAAAAAAAAAAAAATCTTTTTCATTCATTTGTAAGTAACTAACTTTTCAATGCTTTGTACCATTGCTGACAGCTGAAGTGAAAACAAAGCAGTTGCGATAGGTATCGGCGAGTACTAAAAAATTTTTATCGCTACTCGTTGTAAAAATTAAGGATGCACCGATACCATTTTTTTTAACAATGGAGTATAGAAATTACTGAGCTACCAAAAAAGAGAATAGCTGCTAGTACTACAATGTGACAAGCTGTGAAAGGATATTTGTAAGAGAGGTGTAACGCTGAAAAATTGTGCATGTAGGCAAAATACAAACAGTGGTGTAAAAAAAATAAATAAAAAAAAGTGAATAAACACTAAATGTACAAATATTGATATGAATGTACTCCAATAAAGTGCATACAAATTATATATCAACATGGTAAAGTGCATAACTGCTAGAAGATTACATTCACTAAGTGGCCAAAATGACTTGGGTAATCCGAAACAAAATATACTAAAAAGGACAATTCCACAAACATCCGTGTTGGGATAAGCTCACAACACGCTATACAAGTGTGAGGGAGTAAATGATAGTCAATGCAGATAAGGATGATAGTGGGCAGCCATCTGTAGAAGAGACACCCGGGACTGTGCATCCACCACCCAAGGAAAGGGGTAGGTATCTAAGATGTGGACACACACGCCAGCGGCGGTGAGTCAAACAAGCATGGAATGGAAACAGGATCTCGAACCGCAGTCTCCAGAAATCTAAGCGACACCCACAAATCTCTCATCCATTAGCTGATTGGAAATAGACTCCTAAAAAAGGAGAAGGCTTCCACATGGTTTAGGTCAAAAATAAATATGTGGGCTTATTTAAAAAGTACTAGCATCATAACGAGGTGTACAATAAAAATAATGGGGGTTATTTACTAAAGGAAAATCCACTTTGCACTACAGGTGCGCCGCCAGTGCACTTGGGAATGCAGTCACTGTAGATCTGAGGGGGACTTGCAAGGAAAATAAAAAAACAGAATTTTAGCTTGTACATGGTTGGATGATCAAATCAGCAGAGCTTGCTTCCCCTCGTTTTCAGATCTTCCCTTTAGATCTACAGCGACTGCACTTCCAGGTCTACTTTCAGTGCACTTATAGTGCAGAGTGGATTTGCCTTTATTAAATGGACCCCAGTGTGATCGCAAAGTAATATGGACAGGCGCAATGTGCAGAGCTGGCAAGCGGTAGCCCGACGTGTTTCGTCTTAAGGGACTTCAACTGGGGTATTTTGCCTATATGCACAATTTTCAGCGCTGCACTTTCTTACATATATCTTTATTTTAAGCATAGTGATGTCATCACTTGGGTCTCTGTGCAATATAGGCAGATCATGGCTGGTGGGAGGGGCAAGCAGGGTGCTGTACAAAGCTTCCTGAAAGCATCACAGCCCCTGGGCCTCAGTACTCCTCAAGGGGCTGATGAAAGTAGTGGGCGGGCTCTTGGGAGGAATTATGCAAATATTAGGATGCCTTCATGGGTGGCTCTCAATCTGAAGAGTGGGCGTTCCTAAGCAAACTATATTTGCATGTAGACTGTCCACCTGTGACACTGAGCCTCCAAAACTGAAATGAAAGGGACAGGCTGGGGACGGAAGGCCTAGATCGGTGATGGTGAACCTTGGCACCCCAGTTGTTTTGGAACTACAATTCCCATGATTCTCATGCACTCTGCAATTATATATATATATATATATATATATATATATATATATATATATATATATATATATATAATTTTTTTTCTAATGAATTTATTCCCCTCCTTTTCCTTTTTTGTTTCCCTGTTCCTACCCTTCCATTCCTCTTCCAGGAAAGATCTTGTGGCTGAGAGAAGAGTCTCTGGCAGATGTGGTGACGATAGAAATGGTGGATTTGCCTCTCACGGGGGCTCAGGCTGAGCTAGAGGGGGAGTTTGGCAAGAAAGCCGGTATGTGGTGTGAGTTCGGGGGGGGGGGGGGGGGGGGATCTCGCTGTCTGCGCTCACACGCTACTCTGTATTTATTTTTATTTTTTTTAAATGCTTTTCCTTTTTGCTTTCTCTGCTGCCTGGATCCAGCCATACAAGGTAAGACTGAGATGTGTCTGTTGTCCTATTGCTTGCATTCGTCAGAGAATTTTATATATGATTGTATGTTCTATGTGTGGGTCAGTTCCTTCCCATCACCCCACAGATGGGACAGTTGGAGAAGTCTTCTGCAGTTAAGGAAACTGGCTAGATGGCACAGGCAGCAATAAATATACAGAAGTTCCAATCTTTTACCATTTTTTACTTAAAATATAAAGGGGTGGACTTGGGGTACCTGGGGGGGCTACCAGAGAAGAGAAAAAGGGCCACAGCAGAAGACTGCCTGTGAATTTATTGTTGCCGAAGGGCCCTTTCATGAACATCCGAGCACAGAGGTTGGCAGGCCACGGTCACAGAGGGGCAGGCCAGGTGTAATTGACAGGGTAGCGAGGCTGTTATTACAGCATTTGGATAGCAATAACCTCATTAAAATTGCTATACAGGGCCTTCGATCAGCCCCCACTCGTCATTTTTAAAAGAGAAGTATCTTTTTTTTTTTTTTTTATTCTATTCATACTTGCCTACGTGGATGTTGCATCTGTCCCCTGGCGCCTCTACACTGAGAACCGAGCGATCAAACACTGCCGATCGCTCAGTTCTCACAGCTTCCCGAGGTGAGAGCTGCTGACTGTCAGTCACGGCTCTCTGCTCTGCCCCCCCCCCCACTGGAGTGCTGGGCTGTGGAGGGGGCGGAGAGGCTGAGCCGGGTGTTGGTCCAGGGATCTAGGCGGAACCTGACTCCATGGTCGTGATGACGCAGAGCCTGGACTGACTTCTGTGACATTAGCAGAGAGTGGACTTCAGCCTGCTCCCGGCTGAAAACTGGTCACAGGAGTGCAAAACGAACTTCACTCCTGTGATCCATAGACGTACAGCCAAACGAGCTTTGGCTGTTTTTTTTTTTCTCCCTTTTTTTTTTTTTTTTTTTTTATTACTTTTTTCTCCTACATATACGAGGGCCACCGCTTCTGGTGGGCCAGTTCACTTCTGATGGGTGTCACTGGGGTCAAGGCAGGCTATATATTATGCAGTTTTCTTTCCTTCAACAATGGGTTACAGAAAAGAAAATTGCTTGACTACCCCATCAACAGTCAGTGTTTTGATGGGGGAATCCCTCCTGCTCCCCTACATATAATGATCACTATGAGTAAGCACTTGGACAAGTGTGAAATGCGTTAGCCTATGATCTGTACATTCTGTCTATGATGTCCTGTATCTGATGTGTTCCTGATTTTAAAATAAAGAAACTTGGATTATTACTTCCTGGAGTGCGGCTGTCCAGATCTTCTCATTTGCATATAATGATCACTGCTGCCGGCTAGGGTCAGTGGCAGTGATTGTACGAAAAACAGTATAACTAGTCTTCTTTCTTCTTCCCTAAGCAGTGTTTTACTACAGTGGGGGGGAGGTGTTTTCACTAGGGGAAGACATGGATCCATGTCCCTGCTTTGCAGAGACTCTGGATCCATGCCTTCCCTCCTGTCAGAACGGCGATCTGCCTTGTTTTACACTAGGCAGGCCGGCGTTCTGCCTCTCCGCACGATGATTTGGCGGGTGCCGGTGGACATCGAGTCTGCGGTACCTGTCGGCGCGCATGCGCGTCCCCCCTACCCGCCACAGCTGCTGCACTGTAGGCAGTAAAAGACACAGAGGCCAATAGAAACCTGACGAATATAGTAATCCTTCCCTCTTTTACTAAATAAGTGTGCTAATCAGAGAGCGATCGTGTAATTTTCCTGTCCCTGCGACACTTTTTCAATGTAAAAGGAATAAGAGGAACACAGGTGGCAATTAAAACATGACAGGGGTTATAACCACCTCTCTGTACAAAACAGTTATGGCTGGAGTTGGAAAAGGAAAGCCGTCTGTCCACATGAAGAGACTTTACTGGGCGAGTCCGCTAAGAGACTCTCAATGAGCTTTTATAGGCTCCACTCATTGCCTCTAAGATCAGAAGAACACGGATCCTTTTCTCTGGTCTCTGGATTGACGTCTTATCTTTCATCACACCTAGAAATAAACAGCTGATAGCACACCGCAAAGTCCATCCTTTGTAAAACTTGATTATTCCAGGACATCTGCAGGAACCATGGCCTGGGACCTCACCGACGCGTTTCACCCACACTTGGCTTAAAGTGGATGTAAACCCCCAATTTTTATTTTTTATTTTTTTCTATCATACTGTAGAGTATAAGATTTCCTATCATTTGAGCCCAGTCTTGCCACACAGAGTTAACCCAACTCTGAGCAATCCTCTTTTATTGTTCAGTGAGAAAAATCTTGACAAACTGAGAACAACTTTACCAAATACTCCCCCTTTGGTGTGAGTGACAGCCTAAGACACAGGCATTATTTTTAATTCCCTCCCCCACTCCTTTTATTCAGCAGCTCGGCAAGGATTGGCTGTTCCACACCTCAGCATGATTTGACATGCTGAAGTCATGTGGTTACTTTCCTGTCTTTTCACTGGATGTTAGAGATCATAGCAGAAGTTCAGTGTTAGAAATACACAGGAGAAAATGCATATTGACCAGGAGTGTAGAGGTGGGCGGGGAGTCTACTGACATCACGACTCCACCCACCGAGCTCCAGACAACAGACCCGCCCACAGAATCTGCAGTTTTTTGGGTCTAATAACAGACAGAGGGGAGACATTAGACAGGTAAAGATACATGCAGGAGGCGTGTCTATCCTTATAGATAACCCCTATGGCAGTAGTTTAGAAAGGATGACATTGGGTTTACATCCACTTTAAATATAGAGAGAGCCCAGTGTGGGAGGAAAAGTGTTGTAGGAGAAAGTCCCAGGTGGGGCTACTTGCAATTGTCCTTGAATAATAAAGTTTTACAAGCGTTGAACTTTACAGTGTGTTGCTGGCTGTTTTTTTTTTCTGAAATGAGATGTCAGTTCAGGGAGAGGACAAACCCCTCCTTCAGCATTTGCATCTGGTCAGTCAAGGGAATGATCCACTACAGAGGTCTTTAGAGTCTCCTCTCTCTCTCTCATGTTCTAGTTTTTTTTTTTTTTATAGAGCCTTCTGTCTTTGAAAATGAACATCAAGTCTTGTGTGAAGACCCCCCTTTCTCTTCTCTCTACAGATGGGCTCCTGGGGATGGTGCTGAAGCGTCTGTCCTCGCAGTTGATCTTGCTGCAGTCCTGGAGCGTCCACCTGTGGAAGATGTTCTGTGATGCCAGAAAGCCACGAAGCCAGATCCGCAGCGAGATCAATATTGACACGCTAGCCAGGGATGAGTTCAACCTGCAAAAGATGATGGTCCTGGTCACAGCCTCGGGCAAGGTGAGGGGGGGCAGTTTGTGGAGGAGTTGGTGGCTTCCTGTTCTGTGTTCACTGTGACCTTTAGATTTGTGCTTTGGGATCCCAGCTCAGGCTGTTGGTGCCCTGTAGGATGGTTGCCACTGAAAACGGTAAGGGTGCAGGCTGGGGATTGGTGCGTCTACGCCCAGAGATTGTAGGCAAAGGGAGAGGAGGTTTCCTCTCTGTGGCACACCTCACCCATCCATGTAGTAGACAGATAAAAGCGACCTCAACTCAGTCCATCAAGGACACGCCCCCAACGTGTTTCGCCCCACACTGGGGCTATCAGTGGCACCAAATATAGCTTTGTGAATGGTAACCAGGACACAGAGAGGGAGAATCTCTGAAAACAGAGTAGATTACATGCCGTGTGAACTTTGCTGGTCTAATAGGCTGTTCATTGTCTGTCTGCAGCTCTTTGGCATTGAAAGCGGCACAGGAAGCATCTTGTGGAAGTTCTACCTCCCCGGCGTTCGTCCAGGAGCCTCCTTTAATTTGCTTGTACAGAGGACGACGGCCCACTTCCCTTACCCCCCTCAGTGCACCCTGCTGGTGAAGGACAAGGTTCGTACTTGTTTATGACTGTAATCAAGGCTGTATTATCATGAACTATTTATTTGAAGATGGAGCAATGTTCCTGTTTTTTTATGTTCTAGGAGACGGCGATGACCTCCCTTTACGTCTTCAACCCGATATTTGGGAAACTAAGCCAGATGGCTCCTCCTTCTCTGCAGCGCCCCATTCTGCAGTCTTTGCTCCTCCCAGTTATGGACCACGACTACGCCAAAGTGCTTCTTTTATTGGATGGCCAGCACAAGGTGGGGCTGAGCCAGGGATACGCTTGTAATCTTACCTTATTGTAAATGGTGTGTGTGTGCGTGTGTGTAGATAAAAAAAAAAAAAAATATATATATATATATATAAATATATATATATATATATATATATATATATATATATATATATATATTTATTATTATTAAATTTTTTTTTTTTTTTTTTTCTTATTAAAATAATGAACATGTCATACTTGCCTGTTCTGTGTAATGGTTTTGCTCCTTTTCTCTGGTTCCCTGCTGGCACTCTTGCTCCGCCCTCCCCTGCTGAGTGCCCTATAGCAAGGCGCTTGCCATGGGGGGCACTCGTGTTTGCTCCCTCCTGAGCCCCGCTTTGTGTGTCCATTGACTCAGAGTTGCTCGGCCCTGCCCCCCACTTCTTCTTCCTCCCTGCCTGTGATTGACTCCCAGAAGCCTGCCCCCCCTGTGTTTACTGAAAGGGCTCTTGGGAGATGTAGTTCAGAGGAAAATGAGAACCGAGAGCCCAGCAACTGTCCCAGCAAGTATTTTGCAAGCCTGGTGCTGTCATAGGGAGTAATAAAAGCTCGTTTTCACCACGTATAACAGTAATCCTGGGACATCTGGGTCACGCCTGGACATACAGTTTACATATTTGCAAACAGGGCTGAGCGGCCCTCCTTGCTTTTTCCCTTTTTTTTTTTTTTTTTTTTTTCTCTCCTATGATGTTTATTTGTCACCCCATTGATCTAACCCCCCCCCCCCCCCCCTCGTTTCTCCAGGTCATTCCATTCCCGGCCACAAAGTATGTCCTGCAGCAGTTACAGGAGCTCTCCTCCACCGTCTTCTTCTTCCTGATAGACACTGACAGAGGGAAACTGACTGGGCTGCGTCTGCACAAGGTGAAGAGTCGCACAATTCCTGCTTTTCTGTTCTAGTTCTGCTCATTTGTATTCTTCTTACTGACTGTAAATGTGCTTTTTGCAGGATCTGAGCACAGAGGAGATGTGGGAGCTCATACTGCCTTCAGAACTGCAGAGGATCACCACTGTGAAGGGGAAACGTTCCAATGAGCACGTCCACTCGCAGGGGAGAGTCATGGGTGACCGAAGTGTTCTGTACAAGGTAAAGTCGCGATCCGTGTCGTAGACTGACAAGGCTGCGCTAAAATCTCATGTGTTGTTATCATTATATGTCCTCATTTGTTAAAAATACTTGCAGGATTAGAAGAAGAAAAGGCTTATAGAACCCACAGTCGGGCTAAACCAGGCATGATCAAGCAAAGTATTTTTGCCTTCACACACGTCTCCAAACGCTGACCCCATCCAGCAATGTGTAATTTGTGTTTCTGGGGTCATGCCCCCTTTATCAGAGCCTGTCAGGTAGTACGCCAGCATAAGCTTAATGGTGTTCCCTAATCTGCACACACCAATGCAAAGTTTCCACCACCAGTTGCTAGGAGACTGGCAGCGCCCAGGGCCGCTGATAGGGGGTGCTTACCGACGAGCCTGCTGCAGGGGGGGCCCGGATAGCAGGGGAATAAGTGAGGCGGCACGAAAGGACAATGCACTGTGTCTGTGTCTCGCCCTCCAGCAGCTGAAAGCCAGTTTTCCCGCTCTTTCTCCTGCTAGCTTTCAGCTGCTGGAGGGAGCGACAGACACAGTGCATCATTCTGTAATTGTCCTCCCATCCGACTGCACTGATTTACCCCCCCCCCCAACCTGTTCTGCCCACATCTGATTTCCCCTGCGTGCCAAGGCCCCCCTTGTCCCCCCACAATGCCACCGGCTTCCTGCTGCGGGCACACAGGTGGATGGAAAGTGGGAGAAGAAGCCGGTAAATATGTAATTTAATGGCCCCTTCTTTTTCTGAAATGAACATACTGAGCGATATTGTTACAGATCCGCTGCAGGTGTCCATTGATAACTGAGCATAGTAAACCTATGCTTCAGTTTATGAATGGAGAGGAGCCTCTGTCTCCTGTTAATCTTTAGTGCAGCTGAGACTACAGAGAAAGGAACTGAGGACAAATTCCTCAAAGGTGAGATGTCAGGGGTCTGTTTAGACTCCCCTGATATTTTATCAAACCCCCCTGCACATACATTTTTAAATTGTAAAAAACATTTTAAAAAATGTAAAGAAAATGTGTTTTTTTTTAATTTAATTTTTTTTTTTTGTGTAATGTGAGGGGGTGGAGTGGTGGTGGCCCTGTCAGGTAGGCTGTACAGGGCCCTGTTATTTCTAATGGCAGCCCAGCATAACATCATCTCTTATTTTCTTTTAGATTCTGTAGAATATAACGTGTGACAAAAAAAATTGCAAAACCTACCAATTTTATTCTTTAGAGCCTCTGCTTTAAAACAATAGATAATATTTGGGGGTTCTAAGTAATTTTTCTAGCAAGATATACTGATTGTTACATTTAAAGAAAAATTGCCAGAAAAGGCCGGGTCTGGAGGGGACATTGGGCATTCTTTGTAAGTAGCCGGTATTAATCATTGCATCTGCTTTTTTTCCCTTTAGTACCTGAACCCCAACTTGTTGGCACTTGTGACGGAGAGTACAGACACTCACCCTGACCGCTGCTTCATCGGAATCTATCTCATTGATGGCGTTACCGGACGCATCATTCACTCCTCCGTGCAAAGGAAAGCCCGAGGCCCTGTCAACATTGTCCACTCCGAGAACTGGGTGGTGGTAAGTCTGGAATGCCGTCTTCTCATCTCCATCCTGCTATATGCCCCTCTCCCTCTGCTCCACTCGACCTTTCGTCTCTCCCGCAGTACCAGTACTGGAACAGCAAGGCGCGCCGGAACGAGCTAACCGTCTTAGAAATCTACGAAGGCACTGAGCAGTACAACAGCACCAACTTCAGCTCCCTGGATCGGCCGCACCTGCCGCACGTCCTGCAGCAGTCCTACATCTTCCCCTCCGCCATACGGGCCATGGAGGCGACCATCACCGAACGCGGCATAACCAGTCGCCATATCCTCAGTGAGTGGATGCTACTTTATTGCTTCAAAAGAAATTTAAAGATCAATTCTTAATTTTATATCTGAAGCCAAAACTTTTTTTTTTTTTTTTTTTATACATTTTGGAGAGTAAAAAGTTTGGTGCAAACCCTTCTCAAGTTTATTTTATTTTTTTTGTCTCCCTTTTGGGGGGATTACTATTCACTTCTTGTCCTAAAGATAAAGCAGGAAGTGAAATCTCTCCAAAGGGAAGGAAATCCCCTCTTGTCACCAGAACAAGTGTCCCCATTTTTTTTCCTGTTCTTGTGACAATAGTAAAATGTAGGCTTTCCCATCACTTTTTATCCTAGTGGTCGCCAGGACTGAGAAGAAGGCTTACTGTAGTAACATATTTTATTTGTATCCACAGTTGGACTCCCGACTGGAGCGATCTTTTCCCTTCCCAAGGCCATACTGGACCCCCGCCGGCCTGAGTTCCCTACAGAATACACAAGGTTAGACCTGTGGGCAGTGGTTTACTAGATTGGTGTACCTAGAGAAAGCCACGTTTTATATAATGTGTACTTTGCTTTTCTGTCTGATAGAGAAGAGAATTTGATCCCCTACACACCCGACATTCCGATTCACGCAGAGCGATTTATCAATTACAACCAGACCGTGTCCCGGATGAAAGGAATCTACACTGCCCCATCGGGCCTGGAGTCCACATGCCTGGTGAGCAACCCACATCTGTCCATTGTCCTGTACCTGCCCAATCTGAATCTTCCTACTTGCTCCTGTGCTTATCCTTTTACCAAGTTTGACTTTCCCTTCCAATTCCAGTGGCCATTCACTCAATGTGACTTTCCCTATGGCTGTCCATTCACCCAATCTGACTCTCTCTTCCTATGGTTGTCCATTCACCCAATCTGACCCTCTTCCTATGGTTGTCCATTCACCCAATCTGACCCTCTTCCTATGGTTGTCCATTCACCCAATCTGACCCTCTTCCTATGGTTGTCCATTCACCCAATCTGACCCTCTTCCTATGATTGTCCATTCACCCAATCTGACCCTCTTCCTATGGTTGTCTATTCACCCAATCTGGCTCTCTCTTTCTATGGCTGTCCATTCATTCAGACTAACTCTCTCTTCCTATGGTTGTCCATTCACCCAATCTGACCCTCTTTCTATGATTGTCCATTCATTGAAGTAGAATAATAACATATTGAACCAGGCAGGACCTCAGTGATGCAGGTTTCTTAACAGCTGGGAACATACATGTTTATGTTCAAAGTATTACAAGATACAGGTCTAATTTTATACAGTTTCTTACAATACAAGCATATTAGGTACAACATGATTGGTTGCTAAGATCTACGTCAATGTAACTAACCATAAATCTGACACTTGCCATACAACCAGACAAACTTATTAATTTCCAGAATTCCTACATGTTTGTTAAAATGATTTATAACTGTTTTTGTCTATGGCTTTACCCATTAAAATACTTGTGTAGAGACAATATGGCACCCGGTCATGTTAAATCAAACCCTCCTTGTCCTGATAAGACTTCACCAACTCAAGGATAACAGATTTATGACTTTGGTAAAATGAACTTGCAATAACCCCACCTTATGTGTTATATGTCCTACATTTTTTAACGATACAATCCTATATGTATGTATTTGTATATTGGTTTCACAAAAAGTACTGTATTACATATATTACACACACACATCATTGTTCTTAATCAATGTATTTTAACATGTTTAATGAGGGCACAAGCAGACCTTTTTGACCCTGTCAAACTAAATTAAAGTACATAACTTTCCCATATTCCACATAATTATTTTAAAACCACCAGTATAGGATGTTTTTATCACTTATTCTTGACAATGATTGATTATTATCTTTAAGGAATATTATCTTATCAGGCTGTAGTTCAACTGCTGTCAAAGTGTTTCTCTTCTAATTAGGGAACTTACAAACTAAAAATGAACTATCCTAATACACTTTTTCACCCAGTAAACCTGCGACTGTCAAAAAACACCAGCATGAAGCCGAGAGGTCATCTAAAGTTCAACATTTAAAAATGAAGACTTTCTCTATATTTATGGAATAACATAGTATACATTAATAAAGATTAATAACTATTGCTTTACTATTAAATAATTTTGATAAGACCACTACTATATAATAATAATTATATTATCAATAAAACATATGCAAATTCATATGAATAATATAAAATATATTGGTTAATATGAAATTATACTTCATCATCCAGTCTGACTCTCTTCCTATGGCTGTCCATTCACAGAATCTGACTCTCTCCCTTCCTGCAGTTGTCCATTCATCCAGGCTGACTTTCTCTATTTTTTTTTTCCCCTGCAGGTTGTGGCCTACGGACTGGACATCTACCAGACTCGCGTCTACCCCTCCAAGCAATTTGATGTGCTGAAGGATGACTACGACTACATCCTCATCAGCGGCGTTCTCATCGGCCTCGTCTTTGCCACCATGATCACCAAAAGACTGGCTCAGGTCAAACTTCTGAACCGTGCTTGGCGATGAGACCACAGACACTTCAACGATCTTTGGAAACTTAAAGGAGGGCGCCACCCAGTACCAATATTTTTTTACTTTGCTTAATCACATGCCGGCTTCCCGTATCTCCTCATCAAGGTGCCCCATCCGCCCGGCTTCTGCAGTCCTCACAAAACGAAAACATTACCACTGAGGGGGTGAAAAATGTTCCACCGACGGCGCAAAAGGTTTTCAAGAAGCCGGCAGGTGATTAAATCTCTTGGCAGCCCACCCAAAAATCTCAAATATATTTATGTTGGGTAGACCCCTCCTTTCTTCCATACATCCTCTCTGATCGTAGGGGAAGATACGTAAGCGATCGGCGTATAGAGAGATACTTGAATGATTCTGCGGAGGTGTCACCTCTAATCTGTTCCACACTGCACTGGTTTTAGTGATCTTTATTGGTTGTGTAAATGATTGGTGTGTGTGTGTGATCTGTGTTGTATTCCTACAAAAGGAGATGTCTTAGGCCTTGTACACAGGGGTGTCATTTTGCTTGGGTACAGCAAGCTTTTGCAAACCTTTTACTGAAGGCTTCAAAAAGGTTTCTTGCAGCTATCTTCATTTCTTTTCTCAACGACTTCAATTTCCATCAATGCCCAGTCTTCCCGATTCGTACTGTCATTGGACCACCTCTCGCAGCTACTCAATTTCTCTGCCATCAGTAATTTTTTTTGGTGTGTGTGTATGTATGTGTGTGTATATATGTGTGTGTATATATATATATATTTGGAAGGTCTGGCCGCAGTCACTGTACTGCTAGTCATGAGCATTCTATGAAAGAACACATCTCTGGCATCCCTTTTAGATGTGCATCCCTGCTGCCACTGTGTATTGCAGACTTTAGCTCTGCAATCTACTGAATCTGTTGCTTGAATACATTCTAATAGGCAAGAGAAGGTATTATATGTGTACATTACACTAGCTTTAAGTACACATCTTAATGTGACAACAGCTGCTAACAGATGTCAGCTGCAGTATTTCAAACTTGAATTTCTGAGTAATTTTAGCAATAAACTGAGTGAATATAAATAAATATAGTATATTGACATCTGTGATGCTGTTTGGATGTTTTAATTTTAAAAGCCTAAAGGTTTAGCGCTGAGCAGTGCGGGGTGTCCCAACATGGACTCTGCCACCTTCCTACTGCTGGGTGTCCCAACATGGCCTCTGCCACCTTCCTACTGCTGGGTGTACCAACATGGACTCTGCCACCTTCCTACTGCTGGGTGTCCCAACATGGCCTCTGCCACCTTCCTACTGCTGGGTGTCCCAACATGGCCTCTGCCACCTTCCTACTGCTGAGTGTCCCAACATGGCCTCTGCCACCTTCCTACTGCTGGGTGTACCAACATGGCCTCCGCCACCTTCCTACTGCTGGGTGTACCAACATGGCCTCCGCCACCTTCCTACTGCTGCCGCCCAGCTTCTTTTACAATGTAACATCCAAACACCATCACAGATGTCAATATACTATATGTATTTATATACGCTCACTTCATTGCTAAAATTACTGTGAAATTCAAGATGTAGCTGGGTGTAGTAAGATGTCCGCCGCCGCACTCTTCTGACTGCAAGTGTTCTGTCAGATTAGAAAACCTGGGTTCGCTATTCTAGCAGAACACCGTCTGTACTGTCTTATTGCAGAAACCAATCCTCTCCTGCTTCCCCTTGTAGTGCTGCCAGCTTCTCCTCTTTCTCCTTCAGGTTTCGCTGCAAGGGGATTGGTTCTAGCACATTCGCCCCTTCCATCTGCTGTCCGGGCCCCCCTGTGTGCCCCCCCCCCGCCTACTTCTCTCCTGCTGACAGCTGCTACAGGCACACAGGGGAATGGTTCAGGATAGAGTGTAGGGGAAGGGGCTGGTAAGTAGATAATTTTATTGGCCCCTTCCTTTTCTGAATCAACACAGTAAGTGATTCGGTACCAATCACTCCTGTGTCCATTCATCACTGAAGCATAGTAAACTGTATTTTACTATGCTTTGGTTTGTGAATGAACAAGAAGCCCCCTGAATCTAGGTCCTCAGTCGCTGTATTGGGCCCCCCCTCGTGATTTCTAACAGCAGCCCTGGCTGGGAGCGCCCATTCTTGGCACAGCTACGTCTGCAGTGTAGTACGCAAATATGTGGCCGCTTGGTGCCAAGGCCCCACCCGCCGAGAGCCCACATATTTGGGTACAGTCGGTGTGAAGGGGGTACACTTAGTAAGTAATTCAGAATTTACCACTTCACTGAGACATCCCCCTCCTCCCTCCACCTGTGTGAATGTCATGTACTATATAACGGTATTCAGAATTTCAGTTGAAATTTGCCCCTAATTTATGTAGTTTTGATTTTTTTTTTTTTTTAAGTGGAACTAAACTGTATCTGAGCCCCAGAAACCTGAAAACGCAATTTCTTAGTTTTTTTTTTTTTTTTTAATTTTCTCTATTCAAAGTAAACCCCTCCCATGTGTCTCTTATTTTGTTGAGGAATCACTTTGAAAAACACCCTCCCGGCATTTCTAGCGGTGGCCATCTTGAGTAAGGGCAGCTGATTCACGTAGCTTTTGACTTCCTGGAATCCATCTGCCCTTAGCTCATGCAGGAAGGGTGTGCTTAGCTGAGAAAGATGAAGACTCCTGGGATGTATGACGTCATTGTGGCCTAGGCCAGGAAGTAACTAAAGAACGTAAAAAAAAAAAAAAGTATAAAAGAAGCAAATATAATTTCCCTTCCTATGTATTTACTAATGGGAGCAGCAGAAGGATTATAAGCGGGTAATGTGGATGAAGAAAGTTTTTAGTTCCACTTTAATAATTGAGAAGTCTTTTTATGTTCAGTATTTATCATCCAGAAGTTGGAACATGTGACAGATTTTCCAAATGACCTAATAAAGAAGAAACCAATAAAACGATTTAAAGGGCCAGTTCAGATCTCTGTGTTGTCATTTTCTTGCGGAGCGATGTGATTGGATTGTACGTGGGGCTACGCTCGGCCCGTTTCCTGGAAGCCAATCCGTGCTGCAAGCTGACCTTTTTATTTACAGAAGAAGTTTAAAGTGATTTCTGACTGCAATTGATGTTGTTTAGCAGCAGCTCTGTGGCTGAAGGACGCTTCTGTGGTATTGCAATAGGGCCGGTGTGTCTATAACGCACCCCCGGGGTGACAGCAGCTGGTGGCGGTGAAAGGGTTAAGCACACTAGCAGTCGGAAGACGGTTACAATGTATCAAGTGAGGATCTGCAGGGGTGGGGCAGAACTCAAAGAGGACGGAGCTAAAAACTTTGAGGAGTGGTGATAAGCCCCACCCACCTTTCACTTGCAGTGACCAGATCCTCCAACAACCAGACAGCTGATGAGGACTGCGAGCGCCTGCAGTATATCTACTTCTACAATGAGGGTGGGTGGGGAATTTGGGAGTATTTGATCGGCTGCTGATTTTGTACGTTTGTCCGCTGACAAAGAAACGATCAGTCTATTATGTTAATGGTCAGTTTATTATAACAGTGAGAGACAGAATAACAAACAACAATATCCAGAAAAACACATTTCCAAAAAAGTTATAAATTGATTTGCATTTTAATGAGTGAAATAAGTATCTGACCCCTTCACAAGACATGACCTGGTAGTTGGTGGAGAAACTCTTGTTGGTGATCACAGAGGTCAGACGTTTCTTGGAGTTGGCCTCCTGGTTTGCACACATCTCAGGAGGGATTTTGTCCTCTTTGCAGATCCTTCTCCGAGTCATTAAGGTTTCCAGGATGACGTTTGATAACTCGAACCTTCAGCTCCCTCCACAGATTTTCTATGGGATTAAGGTCTGGAGACTGGCTAGGCCACTGCGGGACCTTAATGTGCTTCTTCTTGATCCACTCTTTTGTTGCCTTGGCTGTGTGTTTTGGGTCATTGTCATGCTGGAATACCTATCCATGACCCATTTTCAATGCCCTGGCTGAGGGAAGAAGGTTCTCACCCAATACATGGCCTCGTCCATCGTCCCTTTTGATGCGGTGAAGTTGTCCTGTCCCTTTAGCAGAAAAACACCCCCAAAGCATAATATCTCCACCTCCATGTATGACGGTGGGGGATGGTGTTCTTGGGGTCATAGGACCTCCATGTATGATGGTGGGGGATGTTGTTCTTGGGGTCATAGGACCTCCATGTATGACGGTGGGGGATGTTGTTCTTGGGGTCATAGGACCTCCATGTATGACGGTGGGGATGGTGTTCTTGGGGTCATAGGACCTCCATGTATGATGGTGGGGGATGTTGTTCTTGGGGTCATAGGACCTCCATGTATGACGGTGGGGATGTTGTTCTTGGGGTCATAGGACCTCCATGTATGACGGTGGGGATGGTGTTCTTGGGGTCATAGGACCTCCATGTATGATGGTAGGGGATGTTGTTCTTGGGGTCATAGGACCTCCATGTATGACAGTGGGGATGTTGTTCTTGGGGTCATAGGACCTCCCATGTATGAAGGTGGGGGATGGTGTTCTTGGGGTCATAGGACCTCCATGTATGACCGTAGGGGATGTTGTTCTTGGGGTCATAGGACCTCCATGTATGACGGTGGGGGATGTTGTTCTTGGGGTCATAGGACCTCCATGTATGACGGTGGGGGATGTTGTTCTTGGGGTCATAGGACCTCCATGTATGATGGTAGGGGATGTTGTTCTTGGGGTCATAGGACCTCCA
Organism: Lithobates septentrionalis; assembly: GCA_037952835.1. Lineage (NCBI taxonomy): Eukaryota > Metazoa > Chordata > Amphibia > Anura > Ranidae > Lithobates > Lithobates septentrionalis. The sequence continues at coordinate 1,142 of JBBDGP010004573.1, read as the reverse complement.
TGTATGACAGTGGGGGATGTTGTTCTTGGGGTCATAGGACCTCCCATGTATGAAGGTGGGGATGTGTTCTTGGGGTCATAGGACCTCCATGTATGACGGTGGGGATGTTGTTCTTGGGGTCATAGGACCTCCATGTATGACGGTGGGGGATGGTGTTCTTGGGGTCATAGGACCTCCATGTATGACGGTGGGATGGTGTTCTTGGGGTCATAGGACCTCCATGTATGATGGTAGGGGATGTTGTTCTTGGGGTCATAGGACCTCCATGTATGACAGTGGGGGATGTTGTTCTTGGGGTCATAGGACCTCCCATGTATGAAGGTGGGGATGGTGTTCTTGGGGTCATAGGACCTCCTTATATGACGGTGGGGGATGGTGTTCTTGGGGTCATAGGACCTCCATGTATGACAGTGGGGGATGGTGTTCTTGGGGTCATAGAACCTCCATGTATGACGGTGGGGGGATGGTGTTCTTGGGGTCATAGTCAGCATTCCTCCTCCTCCAAACACGGCGAGTTGAGTTGATGCCAAAGATCTCGATTTTGGTCTCCTCTGACCACAACACTTTCCCCCAGTTCTCCTCGGAATCATTCGATGTTCATTAGTGATCTTCAGACGGACCTGTACATGTGATTTCCTGAGTAGGGGGACCTTGCGGGGGCTGCAGGATTTCAGTCGATCACGGTGTAGTGTGTTACCGATTGTTTTCTTGGTGACTATGGTCCCAGCTGAGATCATTGACAAGATTCTCCCGTGTAGTTCTGGGCTGATTCCTCACCGTTCTCATCATCATTGAACCTCCACGAGGTGAGATCTTGTATGGAGCCCCAGACCGAGGGAGATCGATCGTTATTTTGTGTTTCTTCCATTTGTGAATAAATCCCACCAACTGTTGTCACCTCTCACCAAGCTGCTTGGCGATGGTCTTGTAGCCCATTCCAGCCTTGTGTAGGTCTACAATCTTCTCCCCGACATCCTTGGACAGATCTTTGGTCTTGGCCACCATGGTGGAGAGATTGGAATCTGATTGGTTGCTTCTGTGGACAGGTGTCTTCTATACAGGTAACAAGCTGAGATTAGGAGCACTCCCTTTAAGAGAGAAAGAGAAGAGTGCTCCTAATCTCAGCTCGTTACCTGTATAGA
>JBBDGP010004572.1:0-201584 GCA_037952835.1 Lithobates septentrionalis | reverse complement strand
GGAGGGTGATCCGGTAGGAGGAGGGGGGGAGGGTGACCCGGGAGGAGGAGGAGGGGGGAGGGTGATCCGGTAGGAGGAGGGGGGAGGGTGACCCGGGAGGAGGAGGGGGGGAGGGTGACCCGGGAGGAGGAGGGGGGGGAGGGTGACCCGGGAGGAGGAGGGGGGAGGGTGATCCGGTAGGAGGAGGAGGGGGGAGGGTGACCCGGTAGGAGGAGGGGGGAGGGTGACCCGGGAGGAGGAGGGGGGGAGGGTGACCCGGTAGGAGGAGGGGGGAGGGTGACCCGGGAGGAGGAGGAGGGGGGAGGGTGACCCGGTAGGAGGAGGGGGGAGGGTGACCCGGGAGGAGGAGGGGGGGAGGGTGATCCGGTAGGAGGAGGGGGGAGGGTGACCCGGGAGGAGGAGGGGGGGGGAGGGTGATCCGGTAGGAGGAGGGGGGGAGGGTGATCCGGTAGGAGGAGGGGGGGAGGGTGATCCGGTAGGAGGAGGAGGGGGGGAGGGTGACCCGGGAGGAGGAGGGGGGGAGGGTGATCCGGTAGGAGGAGGGGGGAGGGTGACCCGGGAGGAGGAGGGGGGGGGAGGGTGATCCGGTAGGAGGAGGGGGGAGGGTGACCCGGGAGGAGGAGGGGGGGAGGGTGATCCGGTAGGAGGAGGAGGGGGGGAGGGTGATCCGGTAGGAGGAGGGGGGAGGGTGACCCGGTAGGAGGAGGGGGGAGGGTGACCCGGGAGGAGGAGGGGGGAGGGTGACCCGGGAGGAGGAGGGGGGAGGGTGACCCGGGAGGAGGAGGGGGGAGGGTGACCCGGTAGGAGGAGGGGGGAGGGTGACCCGGGAGGAGGAGGAGGGGGGAGGGTGACCCGGGAGGAGGAGGGGGGAGGGTGACCCGGGAGGAGGAGGGGGGGAGGGTGATCCGGTAGGAGGAGGGGGGAGGGTGACCCGGGAGGAGGAGGGGGGAGGGTGACCCGGTAGGAGGAGGGGGGAGGGTGACCCGGGAGGAGGAGGGGGGGAGGGTGATCCGGTAGGAGGAGGGGGGAGGGTGACCCGGGAGGAGGAGGGGGGGAGGGTGATCCGGTAGGAGGAGGGGGGGAGGGTGACCCGGGAGGAGGAGGGGGGAGGGTGACCCGGGAGGAGGAGGGGGGAGGGTGATCCGGTAGGAGGAGGGGGGAGGGTGACCCGGGAGGAGGAGGAGGGGGGGAGGGTGACCCGGTAGGAGGAGGGGGGAGGGTGACCCGGGAGGAGGAGGGGGGAGGGTGACCCGGGAGGAGGAGGGGGGGAGGGTGATCCGGTAGGAGGAGGGGGGAGGGTGACCCGGGAGGAGGAGGAGGGGGGAGGGTGATCCGGTAGGAGGAGGGGGGAGGGTGACCCGGGAGGAGGAGGAGGGGGGGAGGGTGATCCGGTAGGAGGAGGGGGGAGGGTGACCCGGGAGGAGGGGGGGAGGGTGACCCGGGAGGAGGAGGGGGGAGGGTGACCCGGGAGGAGGAGGGGGGGAGGGTAAAGTTTTGATTACCGATCTCTCTTAGTCGGATGTTCTTCTTTTGGTTCGGTTTCCATGGAGATGGAAGACGCCGGAGAAGGGCGGAGCCCGGTAAGTGTGACGTCACATAGTGGGAGGGATTTACAGACGTCATGCAGACGTCCGTCCCGCCTTTTAATGATAAAGGAGAATGTGGGAGGAGATAGAGGGCGGGGCGTAGGCGGGACATGTAAATAACAATGAATATGAGTGGGCGGAGTTCGAGATCCGGAAGTGGGAGGAGAATCGGGACCGGAAACTGGTCGGGACATCGAGAGAAATACCGGCGAGTGACCCCCAATTATATGTGTGTGTGTTATAGAGGGGCGGAGCCTGTTGTGTGTATATATATATAGTGTGAGGTTTGGTGTTGGGAATGAAGAATCTTTTATTTCTATCAATGGAGGAAATGAAGAGAAAAGAAATGAGGTGAAAGGCTGGTCAGGGTTATAAGTTATAGAATTTATATATTGTGGGGTCACCAGTCCGGTATTTGTATATTGTGGGGTCACCAGTCCGGTATTTATATATTGTGGGGTCACCAGTCCGGTATTTATATATTGTGGGGTCACCAGTCCGGTATTTATATATTGTGGGGTCACCAGTCCGGTATTTATATATTGTGGGGTCACCAGTCCGGTATTTATATATTGTGGGGTCACCAGTCCGGTATTTATATATTGAGGGGTCACCAGTCCGGTATTTATATATTGTGGGGTCACCAGTCCGGTATTTATATATTGTGGGGTCACCAGTCCGGTATTTGTATATTGTGGGGTCACCAGTCCGGTATTTATATATTGTGGGGTCACCAGTCCGGTATTTATATATTGTGGGGTCACCAGTCCGGTATTTGTATATTGTGGGGTCACCAGTCCGGTATTATATATTGTGGGGTCACCAGTCCGGTATTTGTATATTGTGGGGTCACCAGTCCGGTATTTCTATATTGTGGGGTCACCAGTCTGGTATTTCTATATTGTGGGGTCACCAGTCCGGTATTTATATATTGTGGGGTCACCAGTCCGGTATTTGTATATTGTGGGGTCACCAGTCTGGTATTTATATATTGTGGGGTCACCAGTCCGGTATTTGTATATTGTGGGGTCACCAGTCTGGTATTTATATATTGTGGGGTCACCAGTCCGGTATTTGTATATTGTGGGGTCACCAGTCTGGTATTTATATATTGTGGGGTCACCAGTCCGGTATTTATATATTGTGGGGTCACCAGTCCGGTATTTGTATATTGTGGGGTCACCAGTCCGGTATTTGTATATTGTGGGGTCACCAGTCCAGTATTTGTATATTGTGGGGTCACCAGTCCGGTATTTATATATTGTGGGGTCACCAGTCCGGTATTTATATATTGTGGGGTCACCAGTCCGGTATTTATATATTGTGGGGTCACCAGTCCGGTATTTATATATTGTGGGGTCACCAGTCCGGTATTTATATATTGAGGGGTCACCAGTCCGGTATTTATATATTGTGGGGTCACCAGTCCGGTATTTGTATATTGTGGGGTCACCAGTCCGGTATTTATATATTGTGGGGTCACCAGTCCGGTATTTATATATTGTGGGGTCACCAGTCCGGTATTTGTATATTGTGGGGTCACCAGTCCGGTATTTCTATATTGTGGGGTCACCAGTCTGGTATTTCTATATTGTGGGGTCACCAGTCCGGTATTTATATATTGTGGGGTCACCAGTCTGGTATTTATATATTGTGGGGTCACCAGTCCGGTATTTGTATATTGTGGGGTCACCAGTCTGGTATTTATATATTGTGGGGTCACCAGTCCGGTATTTGTATATTGTGGGGTCACCAGTCCGGTATTTGTATATTGTGGGGTCACCAGTCCGGTATTTGTATATTGTGGGGTCACCAGTCCGGTATTTGTATATTGTGGGGTCACCAGTCCGGTATTTGTATATTGTGGGGTCACCAGTCCAGTATTTGTATATTGTGGGGTCACCAGTCCGGTATTTATATATTGTGGGGTCACCAGTCCGGTATTTATATATTGTGGGGTCACCAGTCCGGTATTTATATATTGTGGGGTCACCAGTCCGGTATTTATATATTGTGGGGTCACCAGTCCGGTATTTATATAATGAAATCATATCCCCTCTCAAGCGTCTCTTCTCCAGAGAGAATAAGTTCAGAGCTCACAACCTTTCCTCATAACTAAGATCCTCCAGACCCTTTATTAGCTTTGTTGCCCTTCTTTGTACTCGCTCCATTTCCAGTACGTCCCTCCTGAGGACTGGTGCCCAGAACTGGACAGCATACTCCAGGTGCGGCCGGACCAGAGTCTTGTAGAGCGGGAGAATTATCGTTTTATCTCTGGAGTTGATCCCTTTTTAATGCCAATATTCTGTTTGCTTTGTTAGCAGCAGCTTGGCATTGCCTGTCATTGCTGAGCCTATCATCTACTAGGACCCCCAGGTCCTTTTCCATCCTAGATCCCCCCAGAGGTTCTCCCCCCAGTCTATAGATTGCATTCAGATTTTTACCACCCAAATGCATTATTTTACATTTTTCTACATTGAACCTCATTTGCCATGTAGCCGCCCCTCCCCCATTCATTTGTTCAGATCTTCTTGCACATAAGATGCCCACTTGCCCGGGACATTTCCGCAAATTATCAGGTCTGTCAGAAATCCCGGCATCTTCATTCCAGAACAATACAAAGTCCCAAAATGAAATTGGCAGAGCGATCAAACCCCACTATAGTCCTGGCGCTCACTCTGCCTCCAACTCCATCTACCTCCAGCCAAGGAGAGCTGAGACCACCCCCCCCCCACCCGAGTACAGCCGAACCCACCCGAGCCGAGGAGAGCTGAGACCCCCCACCCGAGCACAGCCGAACCCACCCGAGCCGAGGAGAGCTGAGACCCCCCACCCGAGCACAGCCGAACCCACCCGAGCCAAGGAGAGCTGAGACCCCTCCCACCCGAGCACAGCCGAACCCACCCGAGCCAAGGAGAGCTGAGACCCCTCCCACCCGAGCACAGCCGAACCCACCCGAGCCGAGGAGAGCTGAGACCCCCCACCCGAGCACAGCCGAACCCACCCGAGCCAAGGAGAGCTGAGACCCCTCCCACCCGAGCACAGCCGAACCCACCCGAGCCAAGGAGAGCTGAGACCCCTCCCACCCGAGCACAGCCGAACCCACCCGAGCCGAGGAGAGCTGAGACCCCCCCCACCCGAGCCAGGAAGACATGAGACCACCCCCCCACCCGAGCCGAGGAGACATGAGACCCCCCCACCCGAGCACAGCCGAACCCACCCGAGCCGAGGAGAGCTGAGACCCCCCCCACCCGAGCACAGCCGAACCCACCCGAGATGAGACCACCCACCCACCCGAGCACAGCCGAACCCACCCGAGATGAGACCACCCACCCACCCGAGCACAGCCGAACCCACCCGAGCCAAGGAGAGCTGAGACCCCCCCACCCGAGCACAGCCGAACCCACCCGAGATGAGACCACCCACCCACCCGAGCACAGCCGAACCCACCCGAGATGAGACCACCCACCCACCCGAGCACAGCCGAACCCACCCGAGCCAAGGAGAGCTGAGACCACCCCCCCCACCCGAGTACAGCCGAACCCACCCGAGCACAGCCAAACCCACCCGAGCCAAGGAGAGCTGAGACCCCTCCCACCCGAGCACAGCCGAACCCAGCCGAGGAGAGCTGAGACCCCCCCCACCCGAGCCAGGAAGACATGAGACCACCCCCCCACCCGAGCCGAGGAGACATGAGACCCCCCCACCCGAGCACAGCCAAACCCACCCGAGCCGAGGAGAGCTGAGACCCCCCCACCCGAGCACAGCCGAACCCACCCGAGATGAGACCACCCACCCACCCGAGCACAGCCGAACCCACCCGAGCCAAGGAGAGCTGAGACCCCCCCACCCGAGCACAGCCGAACCCACCCGAGATGAGACCACCCACCCACCCGAGCACAGCCGAACCCACCCGAGATGAGACCACCCACCCACCCGAGCACAGCCGAACCCACCCGAGCCAAGGAGAGCTGAGACCACCCCCCCCACCCGAGTACAGCCGAACCCACCCGAGCCGAGGAGAGCTGAGACCCCCCACCCGAGCACAGCCGAACCCACCCGAGCCAAGGAGAGCTGAGACCCCTCCCACCCGAGCACAGCCGAACCCACCCGAGCCAAGGAGAGCTGAGACCCCTCCCACCCGAGCACAGCCGAACCCACCCGAGCCGAGGAGAGCTGAGACCCCCCACCCGAGCACAGCCGAACCCACCCGAGCCAAGGAGAGCTGAGACCCCTCCCACCCGAGCACAGCCGAACCCACCCGAGCCAAGGAGAGCTGAGACCCCTCCCACCCGAGCACAGCCGAACCCACCCGAGCCGAGGAGAGCTGAGACCCCCCCCCACCCGAGCCAGGAAGACATGAGACCACCCCCCCACCCGAGCCGAGGAGACATGAGACCCCCCCACCCGAGCACAGCCGAACCCACCCGAGCCGAGGAGAGCTGAGACCCCCCCCACCCGAGCACAGCCGAACCCACCCGAGATGAGACCACCCACCCACCCGAGCACAGCCGAACCCACCCGAGATGAGACCACCCACCCACCCGAGCACAGCCGAACCCACCCGAGCCAAGGAGAGCTGAGACCCCCCCACCCGAGCACAGCCGAACCCACCCGAGATGAGACCACCCACCCGAGCACAGCCGAACCCACCCGAGATGAGACCACCCACCCACCCGAGCACAGCCGAACCCACCCGAGCCAAGGAGAGCTGAGACCACCCCCCCCACCCGAGTACAGCCGAACCCACCCGAGCACAGCCAAACCCACCCGAGCCAAGGAGAGCTGAGACCCCTCCCACCCGAGCCAGGAAGACATGAGACCACCCCCCCACCCGAGCCGAGGAGACATGAGACCCCCCCACCCGAGCACAGCCAAACCCACCCGAGCCGAGGAGAGCTGAGACCCCCCCACCCGAGCACAGCCGAACCCACCCGAGATGAGACCACCCACCCACCCGAGCACAGCCGAACCCACCCGAGCCAAGGAGAGCTGAGACCCCCCCACCCGAGCACAGCCGAACCCACCCGAGATGAGACCACCCACCCACCCGAGCACAGCCGAACCCACCCGAGATGAGACCACCCACCCACCCGAGCACAGCCGAACCCACCCGAGCCAAGGAGAGCTGAGACCACCCCCCCCACCCGAGTACAGCCGAACCCACCCGAGCCGAGGAGAGCTGAGACCCCCCACCCGAGCACAGCCGAACCCACCCGAGCCGAGGAGAGCTGAGACCCCCCCACCCGAGCACAGCCGAATCCACCCGAGCCGAGGAGAGCTGAGACCCCCCCCACCCGAGCACAGCCGAACCCACCCGAGCCGAGGAGAGCTGAGACCCCCCCACCCGAGCACAGCCGAATCCACCCGAGCCGAGGAGAGCTGAGACCCCCCCACCCGAGCACAGCCGAATCCACCCGAGCCGAGGAGAGCTGAGACCCCCCACCCGAGCACAGCCGAACCCACCCGAGCCGAGGAGAGCTGAGACCCCCCCCACCCGAGCACAGCCGAACCGAGCCGAGGAGAGCTGAGACCCCCCCACCCGAGCACAGCCGAACCCACCCGAGCCGAGGAGAGCTGAGACCCCCCACCCGAGCACAGCCGAACCCACCCGAGCCGAGGAGAGCTGAGACCCCCCCACCCGAGCACAGCCGAATCCACCCGAGCCGAGGAGAGCTGAGACCCCCCCACCCGAGCACAGCCGAACCCACCCGAGATGAGACCACCCACCCACCCGAGCACAGCCGAACCCACCCGAGATGAGACCACCCACCCACCCGAGCACAGCCGAACCCACCCGAGCCAAGGAGAGCTGAGACCCCTCCCACCCGAGCACAGCCGAACCCACCCGAGCCAAGGAGAGCTGAGACCCCTCCCACCCGAGCACAGCCAAACCCACCCAAGGGAAGGAGAGCTGAGACCACCCCCCCACCCGAGCCGAGGAGAGCCGAGACCCCCCCCCCCCCCACCCGAGCACAGCTGAACCCACCCGAGCCCACCCGACGGGAGCTGAGACCCCTCCCACCCGAGCACAGCCGAACCCACCCGAGGAGAGCTGAGACCACCCCTCCACCCGAGCACAGCCGAACCCACCCGAGCCGAGGAGAGCTGAGACCCCTCCCCCACCCGAGCCAAGAAGACATGAGACCACCCCCCCACCCGAGCCGAGGAGACATGAGACCCCCCCACCCGAGCACAGCCAAACCCACCCGAGCCGAGGAGAGCTGAGACCCCCCACCCGAGCACAGCCGAACCCACCCGAGGAGAGCTGAGACCCCTCCCCCCACCCGAGCCAAGGAGAGCTGAGACCCCCCCCCACCCGAGCACAGCCAAACCCACCCGAGCACAGCCAAACCCACCCGAGCCGAGGAGAGCTGAGACCCCCCCACCCGAGCACAGCCGAACCCACCCGAGATGAGACCCCCCACCCGAGCACAGCCGAACCCACCCGAGATGAGACCCCCCACCCGAGCACAGCCGAACCCACCCGAGCCGAGGAGAGCTGAGACCCCCCCACCCGAGCACAGCCGAACCCACCCGAGATGAGACCCCCCACCCGAGCACAGCCGAACCCACCCGAGCACAGCCAAACCCACCCGAGCCGAGGAGAGCTGAGACCCCTCCCCCCACCCGAGCCAAGGAGAGCTGAGACCCCCCCCACCCGAGCACAGCCAAACCCACCCGAGCCAAGGAGAGCTGAGACCCCTCCCACCCGAGCACAGCCGAACCCACCCGAGGGAAGGAGAGCTGAGACCCCCCCCACCCGAGCACAGCCAAACCCACCCGAGCCGAGGAGAGCTGAGACCCCTCCCACCCGAGCACAGCCGAACCCACCCGAGCCGAGGAGAGCTGAGACCCCCCCCACCCGAGCACAGCCGAACCCACCCGAGCCGAGGAGAGCTGAGACCCCCCCACCCGAGCACAGCCGAATCCACCCGAGCCGAGGAGAGCTGAGACCCCCCACCCGAGCACAGCCGAACCCACCCGAGCCGAGGAGAGCTGAGACCCCCCCACCCGAGCACAGCCGAATCCACCCGAGCCGAGGAGAGCTGAGACCCCCCCACCCGAGCACAGCCGAACCCACCCGAGATGAGACCACCCACCCACCCGAGCACAGCCGAACCCACCCGAGATGAGACCACCCACCCACCCGAGCACAGCCGAACCCACCCGAGCCAAGGAGAGCTGAGACCCCTCCCACCCGAGCACAGCCGAACCCACCCGAGCCAAGGAGAGCTGAGACCCCTCCCACCCGAGCACAGCCAAACCCACCCAAGGGAAGGAGAGCTGAGACCACCCCCCCACCCGAGCCGAGGAGAGCCGAGACCCCCCCCCCCCACCCGAGCACAGCTGAACCCACCCGAGCCCACCCGACGGGAGCTGAGACCCCTCCCACCCGAGCACAGCCGAACCCACCCGAGGAGAGCTGAGACCACCCCTCCACCCGAGCACAGCCGAACCCACCCGAGCCGAGGAGAGCTGAGACCCCTCCCCCACCCGAGCCAAGAAGACATGAGACCACCCCCCCACCCGAGCCGAGGAGACATGAGACCCCCCCACCCGAGCACAGCCAAACCCACCCGAGCCGAGGAGAGCTGAGACCCCCCACCCGAGCACAGCCGAACCCACCCGAGGAGAGCTGAGACCCCTCCCCCCACCCGAGCCAAGGAGAGCTGAGACCCCCCCCCACCCGAGCACAGCCAAACCCACCCGAGCACAGCCAAACCCACCCGAGCCGAGGAGAGCTGAGACCCCCCCACCCGAGCACAGCCGAACCCACCCGAGATGAGACCCCCCACCCGAGCACAGCCGAACCCACCCGAGATGAGACCCCCCACCCGAGCACAGCCGAACCCACCCGAGCCGAGGAGAGCTGAGACCCCCCCACCCGAGCACAGCCGAACCCACCCGAGATGAGACCCCCCACCCGAGCACAGCCGAACCCACCCGAGCACAGCCAAACCCACCCGAGCCGAGGAGAGCTGAGACCCCTCCCCCCACCCGAGCCAAGGAGAGCTGAGACCCCCCCACCCGAGCACAGCCAAACCCACCCGAGCCAAGGAGAGCTGAGACCCCTCCCACCCGAGCACAGCCGAACCCACCCGAGGGAAGGAGAGCTGAGACCCCCCCCACCCGAGCACAGCCAAACCCACCCGAGCCGAGGAGAGCTGAGACCCCTCCCACCCGAGCACAGCCGAACCCACCCGAGCCGAGGAGAGCTGAGACCCCCCCCACCCGAGCACAGCCGAACCCACCCGAGCCGAGGAGAGCTGAGACCCCCCCACCCGAGCACAGCCGAATCCACCCGAGCCGAGGAGAGCTGAGACCCCCCACCCGAGCACAGCCGAACCCACCCGAGCCGAGGAGAGCTGAGACCCCCCCACCCGAGCACAGCCGAATCCACCCGAGCCGAGGAGAGCTGAGACCCCCCCACCCGAGCACAGCCGAACCCACCCGAGATGAGACCACCCACCCACCCGAGCACAGCCGAACCCACCCGAGATGAGACCACCCACCCACCCGAGCACAGCCGAACCCACCCGAGCCAAGGAGAGCTGAGACCCCTCCCACCCGAGCACAGCCGAACCCACCCGAGCCAAGGAGAGCTGAGACCCCTCCCACCCGAGCACAGCCAAACCCACCCAAGGGAAGGAGAGCTGAGACCACCCCCCCACCCGAGCCGAGGAGAGCCGAGACCCCCCCCCCCCCACCCGAGCACAGCTGAACCCACCCGAGCCCACCCGACGGGAGCTGAGACCCCTCCCACCCGAGCACAGCCGAACCCACCCGAGGAGAGCTGAGACCACCCCTCCACCCGAGCACAGCCGAACCCACCCGAGCCGAGGAGAGCTGAGACCCCTCCCCCACCCGAGCCAAGAAGACATGAGACCACCCCCCCACCCGAGCCGAGGAGACATGAGACCCCCCCACCCGAGCACAGCCAAACCCACCCGAGCCGAGGAGAGCTGAGACCCCCCACCCGAGCACAGCCGAACCCACCCGAGGAGAGCTGAGACCCCTCCCCCCACCCGAGCCAAGGAGAGCTGAGACCCCCCCCCCACCCGAGCACAGCCAAACCCACCCGAGCACAGCCAAACCCACCCGAGCCGAGGAGAGCTGAGACCCCCCCACCCGAGCACAGCCGAACCCACCCGAGATGAGACCCCCCACCCGAGCACAGCCGAACCCACCCGAGATGAGACCCCCCACCCGAGCACAGCCGAACCCACCCGAGCCGAGGAGAGCTGAGACCCCTCCCCCCACCCGAGCCAAGGAGAGCTGAGACCCCCCCACCCGAGCACAGCCAAACCCACCCGAGCCAAGGAGAGCTGAGACCCCTCCCACCCGAGCACAGCCGAACCCACCCGAGGGAAGGAGAGCTGAGACCCCCCCCACCCGAGCACAGCCAAACCCACCCGAGCCGAGGAGAGCTGAGACCCCTCCCACCCGAGCACAGCCGAACCCACCCGAGGGAAGGAGAGCTGAGACCCCCCACCCGAGCACAGCCGAACCCACCCGAGGGAAGGAGAGCTGAGACCCCCCCCACCCGAGCACAGCCAAACCCACCCGAGCCGAGGAGAGCTGAGACCCCTCCCACCCGAGCACAGCCGAACCCACCCGAGGGAAGGAGAGCTGAGACCCCCCCACCCGAGCACAGCCGAACCCACCCGAGGGAAGGAGAGCTGAGACCCCCCCACCCGAGCACAGCCGAACCCACCCGAGGGAAGGAGAGCTGAGACCCCCCCACCCGAGCACAGCTGAACCCACCCGAGGGAAGCTGAGACAATTACTTATAGTAAGGGGGGGTCTGTACTTAGCAGGGGGGGGGTCTATACATATTGGGGGGTCTGTACTGAGGGAGGGGATCTGTACTTAGTGGGGGGGGTCTGTACTGAGGGAGGGGGATCTATAATAAGGGAGGGGGATCTATACAGAGGCAGGGGGATCTATATTGAGAGAGGGGGTCTGTACTTAGTGGGGGGATCTATGCTGAGGCGGGGGGGGGTCTGTACTGAGGGAGGGGGATCTATACTGAGGGAGGGGGGTCTGTACTTAGTGGGGGGAGTCTGTACTGAAGGAGGGGAGCTGTATTTATTGGGGGGCTCTATACTGAGGGAGGGGGGTCTGTACTTAGTGGGGGGGTCTGTACAGAGGGAGGGGGATCTATACAGAGGGAGGGGGATCTATACAGAGGGAGGGGGATCTATACAGTGGGAGGGGGGTGTGTACCGAGGGGGTGTCTATACATATTGGGGGGAGTCTGTGCTGAGGGAGGGGAGTCTGTGCTGAGGGAGGGGGGTCTGTACTGAGGGAGGGGGTCTGTACTGAGGGAGGGGGATCTATACTTAGTGTGGGGGGGGTCTGTACTGAGGGAGGGGATCTATACTTAGTGTGGGGGGGGGTCTGTACTGAGGGAGGGGATCTATACTTAGTGTGGGGGGGGGTCTGTACTGAGGGAGGGGGATCTATATTGAGGGAGGACTGTACTTACTGGAGGAGGTCTGTACTGAGGCAGGGGGGGTCTGTACTGAGGGAGGGTGATCTGTACTTAGTCGTGGGTCTTTACTGGGGGAGGGGGGGGTCTGTACTGAGGGAGGGCGATCTGCACTTGGTGTACCTGGTTTCCTCCTTACTTCTACGGACAGTAGTTTGGGGTACCCGGGTCCCACTGGTTTCCACCAGACTTCTCTGGACAGTAGATGGGTGTACCCGGGTCCCACTGGTTTCCACCAGACTTCTCTGGACAGTAGATGGGTGTACCCGGGTCCCAGTGGTTTCCACCAGACTTCTCCGGACAGTAGATGGGTGTACCTGGGTCCCACTGGTTTCCTCCAGACTTCTCCGGACAGTAGATGGGTGTACCTGGATCCCACTGGTTTCCTCCAGACTTCTACGGACAGTAGTTTGTGGTACCTGGATCCCACTGGTTTCCTCCAGACTTCTACGGACAGTAGTTTGGGGTACCTGGGTCCCACTGGTTTCCACCAGACTTCTCTGAACAGTAGATGGGGGGGGGGGTACCTGGGTCCCACTGGTTTCCTATAGACTTCCTTGGGCAGTAGAAGGGGTACCCGGGTCCCACTGGTTTCCACCAGACTTCTCCAGACAGTAGATGGGTGTACCTTGGTCCCACTGGTTTCCACCAGACTTCTCCAGACAGTAGATGGGTGTACCTGGGTCCCACTGGTTTCCACCAGACTTCTCCAGACAGTAGATGGGGGTACCTGGGTCCCACTGGTTTCCACCAGACTTCTCCAGACAGTAGATGGGGGTACCTGGGTCCCACTGGTTTCCACCAGACTTCTCCAGACAGTAGATGGGTGTACCTGCGTCCCACTGGTTTCCACCAGACTTCTCTGAACAGTAGATGGGGGGGGGGGGGGGTACCTGGGTCCCACTGGTTTCCTATAGACTTCCTTGGGCAGTAGAAGGGGTACCTGGGTCCCACTGGTTTCCTGCAGACTTCTCCAGACAGTAGATGGGGGTACCTGCGTCCCACTGGTTTCCACCAGACTTCTCAGGACAGTAGATGGGGGGGGGGGGGTACCTGGGTCCCACTGGTTTCCTATAGACTTCCTTGGGCAGTAGAAGGGGTACCTGGGTCCCACTGGTTTCCTGCAGACTTCTCCAGACAGTAGATTGGGGGTACCTGCGTCCCACTGGTTTCCACCAGACTTCTCAGGACAGTAGATGGGGGGGGGGGGGGGGTACCTGGGTCCCACTGGTTTCCTCCAGACTTCTCAGGACAGTAGATAGGGGTACCTGGGTCCCACTGGTTTCCTCCAGACTTCTCCAGACACTAGATGGGGGTACCTGGGTCCCACTGGTTTCCTCCAGACTTCTCAGGACAGTAGATAGGGGTACCTGGGTCCCACTGGTTTCCTCCAGACTTCTCCAGACAGTAGATGGGGGTACCTGGGTCCCACTGGTTTCCTCCAGACTTCTCCAGACAGTAGATGGGGGTACCTGCGTCCCACTGGTTTCCACCAGACTTCTCTGAACAGTAGATGGGGGGGGGGGGGTACCTGGGTCCCACTGGTTTCCTCCAGACTTCTCTGAACAGTAGATGGGGGGGGGGGGTACCTGGGTCCCACTGGTTTCCTATAGACTTCCTTGGGCAGTAGAAGGGGTACCTGGGTCCCACTGGTTTCCTCCAGACTTCTCCAGACAGTAGATGGGGGTACCTGCGTCCCACTGGTTTCCACCAGACTTCTCTGCACAGAAGATGGCGGGGGGGGGGTACCTGGGTCCCACTGGTTTCCTCCAGACTTCTCTGAACAGTAGATGGGGGGGGGGGTACCTGGGTCCCACTGGTTTCCTATAGACTTCCTTGGGCAGTAGAAGGGATACCTTGGTCCCACTGGTTTCCTCCAGACTTCTCCAGACAGTAGATGGGGGTACCTGGGTCCCACTGGTTTCCACCAGACTTCTCTGAACAGTAGATGGGGGGGGGTACCTGGGTCCCACTGGTTTCCTCCAGACTTCTCTGAACAGTAGATGGGGGGGGGGGGGGGGGTACCTGGGTCCCACTGGTTTCCTATAGACTTCCTTGGGCAGTAGAAGGGGTACCTGGGTCCCACTGGTTTCCTCCAGACTTCTCCAGACAGTAGATGGGGGTACCTGGGTCCCACTGGTTTCCACCAGACTTCTCCAGACTGTATTGATTGTTTTGTGCAAAAGTTATCACGTCTAAAAACTCTGGGATATTTTTATGGAATTTTTTTTTCTTGCTAGTAATGGCGGCGATCAGCAATTTTTAGCGACATTGCGGCGGACAAATCTGACACTAAGTGACACTTTTTGGGGTCCGGTGACACCACTACAGTGATCAGTGTTAAAAAAACATGCACTGTCACTGTACTAATGACACTGGCAGGTAAGGGGGGTAACATCAGGGGTTATCAAAGGGTTAAGTGTGTTCCTCGAGAGTGCTTGCTAACTGCGGGGGGGAGGTGCTTTAACTGGAGGAAGACAGAGATCCGTGCTCCTGCTTAGCGGAAATACAAGATCTCCATCTTCCCCTCTCACCGAACGGCTGTCTGCCTCCACCGGACCCGCTGATTGGCTCCCGCTGTGTCCAATCACAGCTGGAGCAGGTTGTCAGAGGCACGTGCTCCGGACCCGGTGCATGAAGTCATGTAGAGGTACGTGATTTCGCCCAGGAGGGCCGCCATGTCGCAGTATATGTGGGGCGGCCCAGAAGAGGTTAATGGGGAAAAAACAAAGCATTTCTACAAGTTTATCATCGGGCTGCTGTATAACATTGAAGATCGTGAAGGGGGAGGGGGGGGTCGTTTTATGATTGTTCTGTATATAATCAGAATTGGGAGGAGTTTGAGGAGCGGCTGACTTTGTGGTAATTGGCGCACATATAAGAATGGCGAGGCTTATTGGTGATGAAAGTCGGCTCTTAGTACACGGTGATGATGAAGGGCCGGACTATCATTTTTTTAGAAGAAACACCTTCGGTATTTGGTTAGTCATGGTGACGGGGTGGGGGGGGGGGGGCATTGTTTGTTTGTGGTGTATGTTCTACAAACCTTTTTATGATGAGTTATGAGATATTTTTCCACTTCCATTTGCACGGCTCTTCTAAACTGGTCACATATTTGGATGAAGCTTTATTGATCTAACCTTTCCCATGCTCTTTCTTTCAGGTATGCCAGGATGCCGAACTGCATCATCATGGGGTGTCCACACAAGACTGGGAACAACCAGAAATTCCCAGGAATTGTCCTTCACTCCTTTCCCAGCTCCATAGAGCGCATCAAGAAGTGGATTCTGCAGACAGGCCAGGTTTTCCAGGACCCCGATACTTTGGCCGGTAAAATTTATGAAGGGAAGAAGACGGACACCTTCCGCATGTGCTCCGCCCATTTCACAAAGGACAGTTATATTTTTACTGCTCAGAAAAGATTTTTGAAGCATAATGCTTTGCCGGCAATTTTTCCACAAGCCACCGAAGGGAAACCTTTGATTGACGAACAGAAAATAGTTGGGAAAAGGAAAAAGAAGTCGGAGAGATTAGAAGCCAAGAACATTAGTTCTTTCATTTGTAGTCGATGTCTAATGTCAGAGAACATCTATGAAGGAAAAGTATTGGTGGATGCTGGAACTCAGACAGATAACAACCTTCTGAATCATCAGCCCCAGAAATCCCAGCAGGCACCTGTCCTTCCCATGACACAGGCTGTACTGATGTTATCCGTTCCTTTACAGTCCTACTGCACCCCACCCATAACGCCCATCATCAAGCAGCCTACCCATTCCTTGGGAAGCCTTGGCTACAACACGCAGGACCTTCTGAAGAACTTCAACTTTCACAATGCTCTTCCTGCCACAAGCAGTCAGAGTTTTCCATATCCTCTAATGGAACCAGGCGGCCTGCCGTTCTCTATGTCCTCCGACCATAATAAAGACTACAACCTCGTGGAAGAGCTCCATCCAGATTCTGAAGTTAGTATGACCCAAGAAAGAGACATGCTAGAGAAGATTGTCCGAGGTCGGAGGCTGTTGGTGTTTGAAGACTGTTTGGACTCTCTTGTGTACATGGTGAAGTGTCGGCAGGCTTCTGGCTGCACTAAATTGGTGAAAAGCTTTAACAAGGAGTATAGAGGCTCCACCGTCATCATTCGAGGTCAATGTGAGGATGGACATTTCTTTAAAATTTGGGAAAGTCAACCAAGGGTGAAGAGGTTCTTTGCTGGAAACGTCCTCATGGCAGCCTCCTTGTTTTGTAGTGGCCTCCAATATCAGGAAGCCCATTGCCTCTTCAACAATTTGGGCTTGAGACACATTTCAGAAAAAAAATATCGTTACTACCAAAAATACTACTGCTATCCTGCAATCCATGCAGCTTGGGAGGAAGAACATAAAAAAGTCACCCAAGAACTTCAAGACAGTCCGGTATCATTGGCTGGTGCCAGTCAGTATGGCACAATAGGACGTAATGCTGGGCATTGTATCTACACTCTTACTGACACCATCACAGACAAAATTGTAGACTTTGAAATGATTGGAAGTACTCCATGCCAATTCTTGGTGGATATGGAGAAACGCAGCTTTGAAGTATGCATGTCCCGCGTTATGGCAGGAATGGACGTGGCTTGTTTTTCCTCTGACAGGTGTAAGAATATTGTAGAATCCATGAAGGAAAATTACCCCAAAGTTGTTCATCAATTCAATGTGTGGCAGTACGCTAAGAATCTATCAAAGAGGCTAAAGGCTGCTAGCCGATCGAGGTTCTGTGCAAACATCAGGCCCTGGATCAGGAAAATTCATGACCATTTTGTGTGGTCAGTCCAGACATCTGAAAACCATGAGGATCTACTAAGAGAAAAATGGCTCTCACTGATCCATCATATTGTTAACAAGCACTCCTGGGAAGAGGGACGTCTCTATAAACAATGTGAACACGAAGATCTGTCCCAGAAGACTTTGAGGGAAACTCTGTGGCTGAAACCTGGAAGCCCATCATTTCAGAAAGTACAAGAAATAGTGACTGACCCCCAGCTCATTGAAGATCTGAGACATCTGACCTGGAACTGCCAGTCTGACGTTCCCGCCATGTTTCACAGTAATGTTCTGAAATTCAGCACCAGAGGGCTTCATTCTGGACTTGATGAACTAGAAGCCAGGGTGAAACTTGCAGCCCTCCACCACAACCAGAATGTTGGACAAAGGAGAACAGATGGGAAAGTTCTCAGCAGAAAACACGCATGGGATGATACAGCCAGAAGAAAATGCATGGCCACCAAAAGGAAAAGTAAACGTCTTGTCCATACAGTACATGAAGCCATGAGCTCCCGTTATCTGTGGACGGTTATGGAGGGTGTTCTGGGAATGTGTGAGGGCACAAGAACAACCTCCTATATATCTAAAGACCTTTCTATACCACCATGTGCTTCATTGACTGAAAGGCCAACCAAGGCCATTGACAAACACATTTCTAGGTTAGGATTCAAAAAAAGAAAACGTGAGAATTTATGTGAACCTGTCATGTTCTCATCAACTTTGTAACTTACTCTTTAGTATGAGAGCAAAAACCTTATTGAGTACATGCAGGTCCTTCTATGTGGAGAGCCTTCAAAGTTCAGGAGACTTCAACTTGTTTTCATAGCTCAGCCTTGGTGATCCCATCCCCCAAATCCATTGATGTAGATACAACTGTGGCATTCACTTTGGACTGTGACGTGTTAGCACAACAGACCGATAGACCTCAGTGTGACATAGGCTTGGGATGGAGGAAGTTCTCTTGGAGTACAAAGGAAAGAGTAGGTGGAAATGAAGGACACCTGGAGGCAGCCTGTGAAGCTTGATCTCTGATAGTGAAGTTATGAGGCTCTGACAGGTTCCCTTTTAAGGCTGTAAACAAACTAGGGCTCTGTACATAGTAGTGAGTAGTGTATATAATCCTTTCTACAGGGACACCACAATATGTAATATATGAATATCTACACATTTCATACAAGAAGGGTTAGAGCCTCTGTTCGGTATTGATCGTGTGTGTCCCCTGTGCTGAGAATCCCTCACTTCTGTCGTGGCACCCAAGTCTCCCAAGCAGAGGAACTGAGAGGAAATCTCCCATTAGAGATATACAGTATCTCACAAAAGTAAGTACACCCCTCACATTTGTGTAAGTCTTTTCATGTGACAACGCTGAAGAAATGACACTTGGCTACAATGTAAAGTAGTGAGTGTACAGCTTGTATAACAGTGTAAATTTGCTGTCCCCTCAAAATAACTCAACACACAGCCATTAATGTCTAAACCGCTGGCCACAAAAGTCAGTACACCCCTAAGTGAAAATCTCCAAATTGGGCCCAAAGTGTCAATGTTTTGTGTGGCCTCCATTATTTTCCAGCACTGCCTTAACCCTCTTGGGCATGGAGGTCACCAGAGCTTCACAGGTTGTCACTGGAGTCCTCTTCCCCTCCCCCATGATGACATCACAGAGCTGGTGGATGTTAGAGACCTTGCGCTCCTCCACCTTCCGTTTGAGGATGTCCCACAGATGATCAATAGGGTTTAGGTCTGGAGACATGCTTGGCCAGTCCATCACCTTTACCCTCAGCTTCTTTAGCAAGGCAGTGGTGGTGTTGGAGGTGTGTTTGGGGTGGTTATCATGTTGGAATACTGCCCTGCGGTCCAGTCTCTGAAGGGAGGGGATCATGCTCTGCTTCAGTAGGTCACAGTACATGTTGGCATTCATGGTCCCCTCAATGATCTGTAGCCCCCCAGTGCCGGCAGCACTCATGCAGCCCCAGACCATGACACCCCCACCACCATGCTTGACTGTAGACAAGACACACTTGTCTTTGTCCTCCTCACCTGGTTGCCCCCACACACGCTTGTCACCATCTGAACCAAATACGTTTATCTTGGTCTCATCAGACCACAGGACATGGTTCCAGTAATCCATCTCCTTAGTCTGCTTGTCTTCAGCAAACTGTTTGTGGACTTTCTTGTACATCTTTAGAAGAGGCTTCCTTCTGGGATGACAGCCATGCAGAGCCATTTGATGCAGTGTGCGGCGTATGGTCTGAGCACTGACAGGCTGACCCCCCCACCCCTACAACCTCTGCAGCAATGCTGGCAGCACTCATACATCTATTTCCCAAAGTCAACCTCTGGATATGACGCTGAGCACGTGACCTCAACTTCTTTGGTGGTCCATGGCAAGGCCTGTTCTGAGGGGAACCTGTCCTGTTATACCGCTGTATGGTCTTGGCCACCGTGCTGCAGCTCAGTTTCAGGGTCTTGGCAATCTTCTTATAGCCTAGGCCATCTTTATGTAGAGCAACATTTTTTTTTTTTCAGATCCTCAGAGAGTTCTTTGCCATGAGGTGCCATGTTGTACTTCCAGTGACCAGTATGAGAGAGTGAGAGCGATAACACCAAATTTAACACACCTGCTCCCCATTCACACCTGAGATCTTGTAACATTAACGAGTCACATGACACCGGGGGAGGGAAAATGGCTAATTGGGCCCAATTTGGAGATTTTCACTTAGGGGTGTACTGACTTTTGTTGCCAGCGGTTTAGACATTAATGGCTGTGTGTTGAGTTATTTTGAGGGGACAGCAAATTTACACTGTTATACAAGCTGTAGGCCCCTTTCACACGCTCGGACTGTTCAGGTCTGCCTGTCAGTTTTGACGGCGGACCTGAACAGGCGCTCCATGTTAGCCTATGGAGCAACGGATGTCAGCGGAGACATGTCCGCTGACATCTGATCCGCTAAAAGCAGACGGATGGCCCTACGTCCAGATCAGTCGCTATCGGATCGGGTGAGATCTGACGAAAACGGACATGCTGTCCGTTTTCATCTGATCCCTCCATAGGCAGCAACGGCGCCTGACAAGCCCCTCCCCCGCTCAGTGAGCAGAGAGGGACCTGTCATCTGCCGGCTCAGCGGAGATCAACGGAGAGATCTCCCGCTGAGCCGGCAGACCGAGGCGGGCTCCGTGGAAGCGGAGTCTGCCTCGTGTGAATGAGATCGTACACTCACTACTTTACATTGTAGCAAAGTGTCATTTCTTCAGTGTTGTCACATGAAAAGATAGAAGAAAAGATTTTCACAAATGTCACTGAGGGGTGTACTTACTTTTGTCAGATACTGTAAAAAGCAGTTCAAAATCTCATCTCTTTCCAGACTTCAAAATGAAGAAGTTTTGAAGCTCCACCTTCATTTAGGTTCTCTTTTGTTTGCATTCCTGTTTGATTTGTAGTAAGTTCATAATTCTGGTGAAATATGGTTTTCTTATAATAATAAATTGTGGTTTTGTTTTAGAAACGTGTGACAGAAACTTTTCATGTCCTCTGAGGGTCAAATCCCCCAAATTCCCAGGTCTCTGTTCCCGGGTTCCAAAATCCCGAGGTCTCCATTTCCAAGTTCCCAAATCCCGAGGTCTCCATTCCCATTCCCGAGTTCCCAAATCGTGTGACAGAGACTTTTCATGTCCTCTGAGGGTCAAATCCCCCAAATCCCGAGGTCTCCATTTCCATACATGGTTACATAGTAAGGTTGAATAAAGACACCAGTCCATCCAGTTCAACCTGAGTGAGTACACACTCACATCAATCCCTACCCTCAAGGAGCCCACAATCCAAGGTCCCCAACTCACACTAGGGCCAATTTTGGACAGAGGGCAATTAACCTACCAGCATGTATTTTGGAGTGTGGGAGGAAACCAGAGTACCTGGAGGAAACCCACGCAGGCACAGGGAGAACATGCAAACTCCAGGCAGGTAGTGTCATGGTTGGAATTCGAACCAGCGACCCTTTTTACTGCTAGGTGAGAGTGCTACCCACTACATAACTGTGCCGCCCATTTCTGAGTTCCCAAATCCCAAGTTCCCAAATCCCGAGGTCTCCGTTCCCGAGTTCCCAAATCCCGAGGTCTCCATTCCTGAACTACAAAATCCCCAGGTCTCCATTCCCGAGTTCCCTAATCCCGAGGTCTCCATTCCCGAGTTCCCTAATCCCGAGGTCTCCATTCCCGAGTTCCCAAATCCCGAGGTCTCCATTCCCGAGTTCCCAAATCCCGAGGTCTCCATTCCCGAGTTCCCAAATCCCAAGGTCTCCATTCCCGAGTTCCCAAATCCCGAGGTCTCCATTCCCGAGCTACAAAATCCCGAGGTCCCTAATCCCGAGGTCTCCATTCCCGAGCTACAAAATCCCGAGGTCTCCATTCCCGAGTTCCCTAATCCCGAGGTCTCCATTCCCGAGGTCTCCATTCCCGAGTTCCCTAATCCCGAGGTCTCCATTCCCGAGTTCCCAAATCCCGAGGTCTCCATTCCCGAGTTCCCAAATCCCGAGGTCTCCATTCCCGAGTTCCCAAATCCCAAGGTCTCCATTCCCGAGTTCCCAAATCCCGAGGTCTCCATTCCCGAGCTACAAAATCCCGAGGTCCCTAATCCCGAGGTCTCCATTCCCGAGCTACAAAATCCCGAGGTCTCCATTCCTGAGTTCCCTAATCCCGAGGTCTCCATTCCCGAGGTCTCCATTCCCGAGTTCCCTAATCCCGAGGTCTCCATTCCCGAGTTCCCTAATCCCGAGGTCTCCATTCCCGAGTTCCCTAATCCCGAGGTCTCCATTCCCGAGTTCCCTAATCCCGAGGTCTCCATTCCCGAGTTCCCTAATCCCGAGGTCTCCATTCCCGAGTTCCCAAGGTCTCCATTCCCGAGTTCCCAAATCCCAAGGTCTCCATTCCCGAGCTACAAAATCCCATGGTCTCCATTCCCGGGTTACAAAATCCCGAGTTCTCAAATCCCGAGGTCTCCATTCCCGAGCTACAAAATCCCGAGGTCTCCGTTCCCGAGCTACAAAATCCCGAGGTCTCCATTCCTGAGTTCCCTAATCCCGAGGTCTCCATTCCCGAGTTCCCTAATCCCGAGGTCTCCATTCCCGAGTTCCCTAATCCCGAGGTCTCCATTCCCGAGTTCCCAAATCCCGAGGTCTCCATTCCCGAGTTCCCAAGGTCTCCATTCCCGAGTTCCCAAATCCCAAGGTCTCCATTCCCGAGCTACAAAATCCCATGGTCTCCATTCCCGGGTTACAAAATCCCGAGTTCTCAAATCCCGAGGTCTCCATTCCCGAGCTACAAAATCCCGAGGTCTCCATTCCCGAGCTACAAAATCCCGAGGTCTCCATTCCCGAGCTACAAAATTCCCAGGTCTCCATTCCCGGGTTCCCTAATCCCCAGGTCTCCATTCCCGGGTTACAAAATCCCGAGGTCTCCATTCCCGAGTAAACAGCACAGGCTTCGTTTGAAGGTAAGTGCCACATAATGGGCTTGTATTTGATGCATACTAGCCCATTATGCTTTTACTTTGCAGGGGAACAAAAAGGAAGTAAAATTCATACATCTCTTTAAGAAATGCATCTGTTCCAACTTGCGTACAGATTCAACTTAAAGCGGAGTTCCACCCATAAATTGAAGTTCCGCTTTTCTGGTTCCTCCCCCATCCAGTGTCACATTTGGCACCTTTCAGGGGGGAGCAGATACTTGTATAATACAGGTATTTGCTCCCACTTCTGGCGATAGATCGCTGCAGAATTCGCTGCAATCTACGCCACGTCCGGCCCCTCCTCCGCCCCCCCTCTGCTGTCTTCTGGGAGACACACAGGTCCCAGAAGACAGCAGGGACCAGTGAGGATGCGCATGCACAGTAGGGAACCAGGCTTTGAAGCCGCAAGGCTTCACTTCCTGATTCCCCTACCTAAGATGGCGGCGTCTCCCCCCGGGAGCTGAGGGACAGATCGGGTGAGGACATCGCAGGCGCCCTGGACAGGTACAGTATCTCACAAAAGTAAGTACACCCCTCAGTCACATTTTTGTAAATCTACTCCTGGGTGTCATCAAGGCTGCAGCTCAGTTTCAGGGTCTTGGCAATCTTCTTATAGCCTAGGCCATCTTTATGTAGAGCAACAATTCTTTTTTTCAGATCCTCAGAGAGTTCTTTGCCATGAGGTGCCATGTTGTACTTCCAGTGACCAGTATGAGAGAGTGAGAGCGATAACACCAAATTTAACACACCTGCTGCCCATTCACACCTGAGACCTTGTAACACTAACGAGTCACATGACACCGGGGAGGGAAAATGGCTAATTGGGCTCAATTTGGAGATTTTCACTTAGGGGTGTACTGACTTTTGTTGCCAGCGGTTTAGACATTAATGGCTGTGTGTTGAGTTATTTTGAGGGGACAGGAAATTTACACTGTTATACAAGCTGTACACTCACTACTTTACATTGTAGACAAGTGTCATTTCTTCACATCCTACTGCTCTTACAGTGAAGAACCCTCTACGCAGTTTCAGGTGTAGTTAGAGAAGAGAAAGGGTCTGAGGACAGAAGCTTGGGGGACCACTACAGAAAGAGGAAAGGAGGAGACAGCCAAGTTGTAGGCAACACTGAAGGAGTGCTGTGATAGGAGGAGAACCAGCAAAGAGCAGAGTTTTGGAGGGCAAAAGACTGGAGTTTTTTTTGGAGGAGTGGGTGGTCAACAGTATCAAAGGCAGCAGAAAGGACTAATAGTGAGAATATGGAGTGGTGACGATTGGTTTTAGTGGTTAGTATATCATTAGTGAGTTTTAGTAGGGCAGTTTCTGTGGAGTTCTGCAAGTCATGCTGTAAGGAAGGTTGTTGTCAGTGAGGTAGGAGCCCAGACGGTTGTAGACTAAGCGTTCTTGAAGTTTAGAGGTAAATGGAAGCAAAGAGATGGGTCTTATGTGCATGCTGATGGGGTCCAGTGAGGGCTTTGAAAATCTGGGGGGGATCAGCGCATGGTTTAGAGGGGAGAGGGAGAGATTACAGATGTGAGTGAGGGATCATAGGATAGAAGAAGAGGGTGACTGACCGTGGTAGTGGTGAGAGAACAGATTCCAAAGAACAGGTGGTAAGGCGAGCTTCTGAGGAAAGTCTGGTGACCTCTTCGGTAGTAGCCAGGTGAAAAGAGGAATGCATTCACTGTGATTTTAGACCACGTATGTAAATTGGGGGTAGATATCTGTACAGCGGAGATGTCCTCACAAATTGCAATCCCCTGAGCAGTAAATGAGTTGGTCGGTGGAGGTGGTGGGGGACAAAGTAGAGAGTTGAATGTAGAGAATGAGCCAATGAGGGCTGGAGGAGAGAGTATTAATGGGAGTGATGAAATAGGTTTGTTTGGCAGCATTGAGGCAGGAATTGTATTTTAGGAGGGTAGATTTACTATCGTGTGAAGGCTTGCAGGGATTTGGTTTTACGCCACAATCTCTCCACTGCTGCTATGTCTCTTGAAATGTCTGGTGTTGTCAGTCTGCCAAGGTTGTAATGGTCAGGCCTGATTGATTCTGCATGTGGTGAGAGGAGCAAGTGCCTCCAGTGAGGATGAGAGAACTTCTGCAGAGAGAGGTGGCCAGGTCCAGGACAGGACAGGGGAGAGATTTTATCAAAGCAGAATAGGTAAGAGACGGGTTAAAGTGACAAAAGTTTCTATGGATAATCCTCTTCTGCTTGGAGGGATAGGTGGTTGAAGACAAGGTCACTGTGAAGGAGATGAGGGTGTGATCAGAGAGAGGAAAGGGGGTGTTGGTGAGCTTGCCAGGAGTGCAGTGATGGAAGAAAATGAAGGTCAAGAGTGTTACCATCAGAGTGAATGGAGGACTATAGCCATTGTGTTCGGTCAAAACTTGAGATGTAGCCGGGCTGTTAACATGAATGGGGATGTTAACATCACCAAGAATGATAGTGGGTATTTTAGTGGAGTGAAAGTAGGGTAAACAGGCAGAGAAGTCACCAAGGAAGTCTGATACTGGTCCAGGAGGCCATTAAATGACCGCAATCCTTAGAAATTGAAGAAAACAGACAAACACATTGAGTCTCAAAAGAAGACATACAAGGTGAGTATAGTAACAAGTCCTTTTTGCAATCTCGGGAAAACACCCAATACGAGGACAATATGCGACCGGTCTAAACTATGTGGCATGTTCACCAATGCCAGGAGCATGGCGGACAAGATGGGTGAACTAGAGATACTGTTGTACAAGGAGGATTTGGATTTTGTGGGAATTTCAGAGACCTGGTTCAACAGCTCTCATGATTGGCTGGCAAACACTCAAGGGTATACCCTATACCGCAAGGATAGAGAGGGTAAAAAAGGGGGAGGGGTATGACTATATATGAAGAATAATGTACAAGTGAATATGAGAGATGACATCACTGAGGGAGCTAGAGAGGAGGTGGAATCCTTATGGGTAGAGCTCCAAAGGGATGAAGCTAAGGGGAAAATAATACTGGGAGTATGCTATAGGCCCCCTAACCTGAGGGAGGAAGTGGAGACGGATCTCCTATCACAATTTGGATTAGCAGCAAGGATGGGAAGTGTTATCATAATGGGGGATTTTAATTATCCAGACATAGACTGGGCGGAGGGAACCGCGCATTCATTTAGGGCTCGCCAGTTCCTTAATGTCTTGCAGGACAATTTTATGGGTCAGATGGTAGACGCACCAACTAGAAATAAAACATTACTGGATCTACTGATTACCAACGGTCCAGACCTGATCCCAGATGTGGAAATATGGGGAAATTTAGGGAACAGCAATCACAGGTCAATTAGTTTCAGTATAAATCAAACAAATAGGAAACATAAAGGGAATACAAAGACACTGAATTTCAAAAGAGCCAACTTCCCTAAACTACAAACCTTGCTAGAAGGCATAAATTGGGATAAAATATTAGGAACAAAGAATACGGAGGAGAGATGGCTTTGCTTTAAGAGCATATTAAATAAGGGCATTAGCCAATGTATCCCATTGGGTAATAAATTTAAAAGAGCGAACAAAAGTCCTGGATGGCTTCACTCCAAAGTAAAAATGCATATAAAAGCAAAGGAGAAGGCCTTCAAAAAATACAAGGTTGAGGGATCATCCACAGCATTCAGACTTTACAAAGAATGCAATAAGAAATGTAAGGGTGCAATTAGGACGGCTAAGATAGAACATGAAAGACACATAGCGGAGGAGAGCAAAAAAAATCCCAAGAAATTCTTTAAGTATGTAAACAGTAAAAAAGGGAGGACAGACCATATTGGCCCCATAAAGAATGAGGAAGGACATCTGGTTACAAAGGATGGGGAGATGGCGAAGGTATAGGAGTTCAGAGGGTGGTGATAAATGGGGAGTACTCGGAATGGTCAGGGGTGGGTAGTGGGGTCCCCCAGGGTTCTGTGCTGGGACCAATCCTATTTAATTTGTTCATAAACGACCTGGAGGATGGGATAAATAGTTCAATCTCTGTATTTGCAGACGATACTAAGCTAAGCAGGGCAATAACTTCTCCGCAGGATGTGGAAACCTTGCAAAAAGATCTGAACAAATGAATGGGGGAGGGGCAACTACATGGCAAATGAGGTTCAATGTAAAAAATTTTAAATAATGCATTTGGGTGGTAAAAATCTGAATGCAATCTATAGACTGGGGGAAGAACCTCTGGGGGGATCTAGGATGGAAAAGGACCTGGGGGTCCTAGTAGATGATAGGCTCAGCAATGACATGCAATGCCAAGCTGCTGCTAACAAAGCAAACAGAAAATTGACATTAAAAAGGGATCAACTCCAGAGATAAAACGATAATTCTCCCGCTCTACAAGACTCTGGTCCGGCCGCACCTGGAGTATGCTGTCAAGTTCTGGGCACCAGTCCTCAGGAGGGATGTACTGGAAATGGAGCGACTACAAAGAAGGGCAACAAAGCTAATAAAGGGTCTGGAGGATCTTAGTTATGAGGAAAGGTTGTGAGCTCTGAACTTATTCTCTCTGGAGAAGAGACGCTTGAGAGGGGATATGATTTCAATATACAAATACCGTACTGGTGACCCCACAATATATAAATACCTTACTGGTGACCCCACAATATATAAATACCTTACTGGTGACAATAGAAATAAAACTTTTTTGCAGAAGAGAGTTTAACAAAACTCGTGGCCACTCATTAAAATGAGAAGAAATGAGGATTAACCTTAAACTACATAGAGGGTTCTTTACTGTAAGAGCGGCAAGGCTGTGGAATTCCCTTCCACAGGTGGTGGTGTCAGCGGGGAGCATCGATAGCTTCAAAAAACTATTAGATAAGGACATGAATGACGTCAACATACAGGGATATACAATGTAATACTGACACATAATCACACATAGGTTGGACTTGTGTCTTTTTTCAACCTCACCTACTATGTAACTATGTAAGAGAGGGATAGAGAGACAGGTGCAGGAAGAACCTGAAAAGTGCACAGTGTGGATAGAAGCAAACCAATTCCACCTCCTGGTTGAGTGAGTGCAGTGGAGGCCTCTATGTGAAAGGACAGCGGGAGAAGCAGAGTCAGATTCTTGAAGCCAGGTTTTAGTAAGTATGTTAATTGTGTGTGCCAAAGCAATGGACAAAAAAAACATCATGGAATGAGGTGATCTTTTTACGGGGGGCTGGTTTTTGGTAGCAGGGGGATAGAGATTAAACTGAGTGGATTGCGGGTGTTGCGAAGGGAATGAGGGTGCCGGGGGTGGGGGTGGCAGTGAGATACTGGAGGGCCAGGATTAGGGATAATATCCCACAAGATTAGGCAAAGGGGGGTGAGGAAAGTAAGATGGGAGTGGGATGTATATGAGTGCACATAACCTCACTGTCCTGGTGTTTGGGGTCAGCATGTGGGTTCAGTATTTGCAGGAGGTCATGAGTATAGTAACAGGGAGAGGGTAAGAGTGAGAATGATATGCATTGGATTTGGTGTGGAGAAGAGGGGTAAAGAAATTAGAATTTATGAAGAGAGGACACTAGTGCTGAGAAGGAAGAGTGGAGGGAGCATATTGAAGGGTAGAGGAAGAAGGAATCAGACCTGGTAAGAGATGCTTTACAAAACGTTGGTTGCCTTGCAGTCTATCCAGAGTGGAGCATGGTGGTTTCTTGTATCCTCTTAGTGCTCATAATGAACGCCTGTGAGCCTCATTTGCACGGCCTAAAAAAAACACACAAAAAAAAACGCAACACTCTGCTTCATCATTTGAAAGAAAGACCACCTCACATTACATCGCTCACAGATGTACCGCACACCCCAATAGATAAAATAAAAGTTAGGCATAGACCGGTTAGGCCAACTATCCCTGATTAAACCTGTCCTGCCACTGTATACTCTGCAGTATCTGAAGTCTTGTAGTATAACCCCAGCCTGTGCTTTTCCTGTTACATCCATATCCTGAAGTACAGTACAGGGTACAGTAAAAAAAACTATCCAACGGGTCAGTAGGTTGGATTGGTCCTTTAAGCCTCGATGCGGTTCCCAGTGCATTCTGTGTTGTGACAGGTGTGATTCTAATGCAAATGAATGCGATTTTGGGGGGATTTGGCATAGCTGAAGATAAAATTTGCACTAAACTCGCACAGGACGCTTTTTTTTAACCAGATCAGAATCGCACCGCATAAATGCCAACAGCTTTCATAGCAAACAATGTTTTTTTTCAGATGATGTGCGAATCTATGCCTTTCGGATCGGATCTAATCCACATAGAATTTGCATCAGTTTGAACCTTGACTTAAAGTGGTACTAAAGGCTCAAAGTTTTTTACCTTCATGCATTCTATGTATGAAGATAAAAGCCTTCTGTGTGGAGGAGCCCCTCCCCCCCAATACTTACCTGAACCCCATTGCAATCTAGCAATGTGCACAAGAGCCTCGGCTCTCTGGGGACTCTCCCTCCTCATTGGCTGAGAGCGCCGAGTGCCGGTGGAGGAGCCGAGAAGAGGAGGATCGGGGCTGCTCTGTGCAAAACTATTACAGAGCCTGAAAGTATAAAAAAAACAAAAAATTGCCTTTAATAGTTCTTTAGGTGGGTCTTCACCCTCAATTTGATGTCCTCTCCACCCCTCCTCCCCACAAATAGGGCTTTTTTTAATTTACTTTTCTTTTAGTAGAGAATAGGATCTCATCAGGACAAAGCTGGATCCGCTGGGAGGGTGAGTATCTTAACTGTGCAGAACCCGCAACCAGGTAAGACTTTCCATGACCACCAGTATAAGGGAACATCTATTTTATGTTCAACAATGAGAAAATAAGATGACTTCCATCTCCTAGATCACAATGTGACAACCATACTGCAATAGAAACATTAGTCTGAGGCAGACAAATTCAGACAGATCTGATAAAGTAGATATAAAGCCTGTCTCCTTCCCTGGAGTCCCCGTGTGTTCCCAATGTCTCAGTACTGCCATTGACTTCCTTCCTTGGGTTCCCCATTGTTCCCAGTGTCTCAGTGCTGCCATTGACTTCTTTCCTTGGGTTCCCCATTGTTCCCAGTGTCTCAGTGCTGCCATTCACCTCCTTCCTTGGGTTCCCCAGTGTTCCCAGTGTCTCAGTGCTGCCATTCACCTCCTTCCTTGGGTTCACCAGTGTCAGTGCTGCCATTCACCTCCTTCCTTGGGTTCCCCAGTGTCTCAGTGCTGCCATTCACCTCCTTCCTTGGGTTCCCCAGTGTTCCCAGTGTCTCAGTGCTGCCATTCACCTCCTTCCTTGGGTTCCCCAGTGTTCCCAGTGTCTCAGTGCTGCCATTCACCTCCTTCCTTGGGTTCACCAGTGTCAGTGCTGCCATTCACCTCCTTCCTTGGGTTCCCCAGTGTCTCAGTGCTACCATTCACCTCCTTCCTTGGGTTCCCCAGTGTTCCCAATGTCTCGGTGCCTTCCTTGGGTTCCCCAGTGTTCCCAGTGTCTCAGTGCTGCCATTCACCTCCTTCCTTGGGTTCCCCAGTGTTCCCAGTGTCTCAGTGCTGCCATTCACCTCCTTCCTTGGGTTCACCAGTGTCAGTGCTGCCATTCACCTCCTTCCTTGGG
Organism: Lithobates septentrionalis; assembly: GCA_037952835.1. Lineage (NCBI taxonomy): Eukaryota > Metazoa > Chordata > Amphibia > Anura > Ranidae > Lithobates > Lithobates septentrionalis. The sequence continues at coordinate 171,639 of JBBDGP010004572.1, read as the reverse complement.
TTCCCCAGTGTCTCAGTGCTACCATTCACCTCCTTCCTTGGGTTCCCCAGTGTTCCCAATGTCTCGGTGCCTTCCTTGGGTTCCCCAGTGTTCCCAATGTCTCAGTGCTGCCATTCACCTCCTTCCTTGGGCTCCTCGGTGTTTCCAGTGTCTGTGCTGCCATTCACCTCCTTCCTTGGGTTCCCCAGTGTCTCAGTGCTGCCATTCACCTCCTTCCTTAGGTTCCCCAGTGTTCCCAATGTCTCAGTGCCTTCCTTGGGTTCCCCAGTGTCTCAGTGCTGCCATTCACCTCCTTCCTTGGGCTCTCCTGTGTTCCCAGTGTCTCAGTGCTGCCATTCACCTCCTTCCTTGGGTTCCCCAGTGTCTCAGTGCTGCCATTCACCTCCTTCCTTGGGTTCCCCAGTGTTCCCAATGTCTCAGCGCCTTCCTTGGGTTCCCCAGTGTCTCAGTGCTGCCATTCACCTCCGTCCTTGGGTTCCCCAGTGTCTCAGTGCTGCCATTCACCTCCTTGCTTGGGTTCCCCAGTGTTCCCAATGTCTCAGCGCCTTCTTTGGGTTACCCAGTGTCTCAGTGCTGCCATTCACCTCCTTCCTTGGGTTCCCCAGTGTTCCCAATGTCTCAGCTCCTTCCTTGGGTTCCCCAGTGTCTCAGTGCTGCCATTCACCTCCGTCCTTGGGTTCCCCAGTGTCTCAGTGCTGCCATTCACCTCCTTGCTTGGGTTCCCCAGTGTTCCCAATGTCTCAGCGCCTTCCTTGGGTTACCCAGTGTCTCAGTGCTGCCATTCACCTCCTTGCTTGGGTTCCCCAGTGTTCCCAATGTCTCAGCGCCTTCCTTGGGTTACCCAGTGTCTCAGTGCTGCCATTCACCTCCTTGCTTGGGTTCCCCAGTGTTCCCAATGTCTCAGCGCCTTCCTTGGGTTACCCAGTGTCTCAGTGCTGCCATTCACCCCCTTCCTTGGGTTCCCCAGTGTTCCCAATGTCTCAGCGCCTTCCTTGGGTTACCCAGTGTCTCAGTGCTGCCATTCACCCCCTTCCTTGGGTTCCCCAGTGTTCCCAATGTCTCAGCACCTTCCTTGGGTTACCCAGTGTCTCAGTGCTGCCATTCACCTCCTTCCTTGGGTTCCCCAGTGCTTCACTGTATGCTGTTCTTGGATCTTTTTTTTGTGTCATCTGCTGGAATTCATGGGCTCTTCGAACGTGTTTATTACATCACAACACTAAACATTTTCCTTAGAGCATCAGGATAACACCTGAACAGAAATGCTGGTTTGGTTCTTGGTAGTTCTTCCGTATGCCAGTTTATAGTTCTAATGTATGTATTGTGGATATGAGACATTATAGAGTGTTCTAGAATGCCAATGTTACAGCTCAATCTGCACACTGAACTGGAGCTCAGATTTAGGAGTGTCCCTCATAGAAATCCATGCCACACCATGGGTCAGATGCTCCTTAGACTTTACACTCCATACCTCTGGCCGGGGGCACTTACCTGTGACACATACTAAAGGGGTGAGAGCAGTGTACTTTCCTGATGTTACCTCTGTATTGGTTTAGACATGGGGCCCAGGTATAATGACTTCTACAAGTTCAGGAAAGCACAGCTGCACAACTAGTAGCTGCAAATGCAGAAAACCACAAGAGCTCACCACCTCCTGTAATTCACCCGACCTACATGCCTTTTCATCTACTTCCTGCAAAACAGCAGCCACAAAAACTGAAAGACAAGATAGTACAGGGGTGTAGACGGAGAAGAGACTGAGGCTTGCTGGAGGTCATGGCCACCAAACCACTGGACACCTTTTACTTTCATCTACTTTGGATGTGCGTGGCGGCTGGTGCTGGACTGACCGGTGAGTAGAAGGCTGACCACATTGGGTAGTTCTATGACAAGCTGACATGAACTGCTTTTACTGAATGATTTCAGACATTCCTTGTTGTAGTGAGAGGCAGAATCCAGACATAGATGCAGTAGAATTGATTATCCAAGACGAATTTCACTTCTTTTTATCTGTTCCTTTTGTCATTGGAGCAACTAATAATAAAAGAAAGGTGATTTATAGCTGTGAGTATAGGAAGGAGAGCATGGGTGATGATGAACAATACGAAGATGATACAGACTTTCTTCCAATAGCTTCAATCAGACGAAATGAAGGTTAATCAGACACCCAGCCAGGATCTCACCCCCTCCACAGAGTCCTCCAAGAGAAGAAGTCCATGTCTAAGCCTTTGGTTTCCATTGTTAGATACTCATTAATGGCTGTCATGGCACCAAAGCCAATGTTCTGCCAATGTTCACGCTGTAATTTACAGACCTGTTAGTCTGATAGTAGGAAGGATGTTTGAGGGTTTTATAAAAGACCACATAGACCAGTGACTGGCAGAGAACGATATTATAGGTGGTAGCCACATCCATTCACAAAGTACCCTCGTTGTCTTTTTATCAGGAAGTATAAAACTTCAGAGAATTTCAATCGAGACATCATTGCTAGACGGAAATGTATCTGTCGTAGTCTATCAAAGCACCAATCACCCGTTATCCACACATCAACACTTCTATGGCGGGAATTTCTTGCCACCGTATTCTATATATTTGTGTACGAGGACATGCCTATTGAAGTGTTGATTTGTCCATAACGGGTTTTGGGTGCTTTGATACAATACCACAGAAAAATGTTCTTTGCCTTCTAGCAATGGTGTCTCAATTTTGTTGTTTGATGTAAAGTCACCATAGACTCCAGACCAGTGAGAGGCTTGTAGGCCCAAGGGTGGTGGCATGGTATAAGTATAGAATTTAAAGGGGTGACTATGGATGTAATATACATGGACAGAGGGGTGGCTGTGGACGTGGTATACTTGGACAGAGGGGTGGCTGTGGCCGTGGTATACTTGGACAGAGGGGTGGCTGTGGATGTAATATACATGGACAGAGGGGTGGATGTAATATACATGGACAGAGGGGTGGATGTAATATACATGGACAGAGGGGTGGATGTAATATACATGGACAGAGGGGTGGCTGTGGATGTAATATACATGGACAGAGGGGTGGATGTAATATACATGGACAGAGGGGTGGATGTAATATACATGGACAGAGGGGTGGCTGTGGATGTAATATACTTGGACAGAGGGGTGGATGTAATATACATGGACAGAGGGGTGGCTGTGGATGTAATATACATGGACAGAGGGGTGGATGTAATATACATGGACAGAGGGGTGGCTGTGGATGTAATATACATGGACAGAGGGGTGGATGTAATATACATGGACAGAGGGGTGGCTGTGGATGTAATATACATGGACAGAGGGGTGGATGTAATATACATGGACAGAGGGGTGGCTGTGGATGTAATATACTTGGACAGAGGGGTGGCTGTGAACGTGGTATACTGGGACAGAGGGGTGGCTGTGGACGTGATATACTTGGACAGAGGGGCGGATGTAATATACTTGGACAGAGGGGTGACTGTGGATGTGGTATACTGGGACAGAGGGGTGGCTGTGGCCGTGGTATACTTGGACAGAGGGGTGGCTGTGGACGTGGTATACTTGGACAGAGGGGTGACTATGGATGTAATATACATGGACAGAGGGGTGGCTGTGGACGTGGTATACTTGGACAGAGGGGTGGATGTAATATACTTGGACAGAGGGGTGGATGTAATATACTTGGACAGAGGGGTGGATGTAATATACTTGGACAGAGGGGTGGATGTAATATACTTGGACAGAGGGGTGGATGTGATATACATGGACAGAGGGGTGGCTGTGGCCGTGGTATACTTGGACAGAGGAGTGGCTGTGGACGTGGTATACTTGGACAGAGGGGTGACTATGGATGTAATATACATGGACAGAGGGGTGGCTGTGGACGTGGTATACTTGGACAGAGGGGTGGATGTAATATACATGGACAGAGGGGTGGATGTAATATACTTGGACAGAGGGGTGGATGTGATATACATGGACAGAGGGGTGGCTGTGGATGTAATATACATGGACAGAGGGGTGGATGTAATATACATGGACAGAGGGGTGGATGTAATATACATGGACAGAGGGGTGGCTGTGGATGTAATATACATGGACAGAGGGGTGGATGTAATATACATGGACAGAGGGGTGGATGTAATATACATGGACAGAGGGGTGGATGTAATATACATGGACAGAGGGGTGGCTGTGGATGTAATATACTTGGACAGAGGGGTGGATGTAATATACATGGACAGAGGGGTGGCTGTGGATGTAATATACTTGGACAGAGGGGTGGATGTAATATACATGGACAGAGGGGTGGCTGTGGATGTAATATACATGGACAGAGGGGTGGATGTAATATACATGGACAGAGGGGTGGCTGTGGATGTAATATACATGGACAGAGGGGTGGATGTAATATACATGGACAGAGGGGTGGCTGTGGATGTAATATACTTGGACAGAGGGGTGGCTGTGAACGTGGTATACTGGGACAGAGGGGTGGCTGTGGACGTGATATACTTGGACAGAGGGGCGGATGTAATATACTTGGACAGAGGGGTGACTGTGGATGTGGTATACTGGGACAGAGGGGTGGCTGTGGCCGTGGTATACTTGGACAGAGGGGTGGCTGTGGACGTGGTATACTTGGACAGAGGGGTGACTATGGATGTAATATACATGGACAGAGGGGTGGCTGTGGACGTGGTATACTTGGACAGAGGGGTGGATGTAATATACTTGGACAGAGGGGTGGATGTAATATACTTGGACAGAGGGGTGGATGTAATATACTTGGACAGAGGGGTGGATGTGATATACATGGACAGAGGGGTGGCTGTGGCCGTGGTATACTTGGACAGAGGGGTGGCTGTGGACGTGGTATACTTGGACAGAGGGGTGACTATGGATGTAATATACATGGACAGAGGGGTGGCTGTGGACGTGGTATACTTGGACAGAGGGGTGGATGTAATATACATGGACAGAGGGGTGGATGTAATATACTTGGACAGAGGGGTGGCTGTGGATGTAATATACATGGACAGAGGGGTGGCTGTAATATACATGGACAGAGGGGTGGCTGTGGCCGTGATATACTTGGACAGAGGGGTGGCTGTGGACGTGGTATACTTGGACACAGTTGTCCACACACAGCTAATGTGTAAGGTAAAGTCTACAGGATGGAAAAATCAGTTTGTAAATGGATTGAATTCTTTTAGCCAGTTTTCTGAGAGTAGTGGTTACTGATTTCTTCTCTGAAGGGTCTAAGGTTATTAGTGGTGTACCCCCAGGTTCAGTATTATTAGTAGTGTAACCCCAGGTTCAGTATTATTAGTGGTGTACCCCAAAGTTCAGTGTTATTAGTGGTGTACTCCGAGGTTCAGTATTATTAGTAGTGTACCCCAAGGTTCAGTGTTATTAGTGGTGTACCCCAAGGTTCAGTGTTATTAGTAGTGTAACCCAAGGTTCAGTATTATTAGTGGTGTACTCCAAGGTTCAGTATTATTAGTAGTGTACCCCAAGGTTCAGTATTATTAGTGTACCCCAAGGTTCAGTATTATTAGTGGTGTACTCCAAGGTTCAGTATTATTAGTAGTGTACCCCAAGGTTCAGTGTTATTAGTGGGGTACTCCAAGGTTCAGTATTATTAGTGGTGTACCCCAAGGTTCAGTGTTATTAGTGGGGTACTCCAAGGTTCAGTATTATTAGTGGTGTACCCCCAAGGTTCAGTATTATTAGTAGTGTACCCCAAGGTTCAGTATTATTAGTAGTGTACCCCAAGGTTCAGTATTATTAGTGGTGTACCCCCAGGTTCAGTGTTATTAGTGGTGTACCCCCAGGTTCAGTATTATTAGTGGTGTACCCCCAGGTTCAGTGTTATTAGTGGTGTACCTCAAGGTTCAGTGTTATTAGTGGTGTACTCCAAGGTTCAGTGTTATTAGTAGTGTACCCCAAGGTTCAGTGTTATTAGTGGTGTACTCCAAGGTTCAGTATTAGTGGTGTACCCCAAGGTTCAGTATTATTAGTAGTGTACCCCAAGGTTCAGTATTAGTAGTGTACCCCCAGGTTCAGTATTATTAGTGGTGTACTCCAAGGTTCAGTATTATTAGTGGTGTACCCCAAGGTTCAGTATTATTAGTGGTGTACCCCAAGGTTCAGTATTATTAGTAGTGTACCCCAAGGTTCAGTATTATTAGTAGTGTACCCCAAGGTTCAGTATTATTAGTAGTGTACCCCAAGGTTCAGTATTATTAGTGGTGTACCCCAAGGTTCAGTATTATTAGTAGTGTACCCCAAGGTTCAGTATTATTAGTAGTGTACCCCAAGGTTCAGTATTAGTGGTGTACTCCAAGGTTCAGTATTTTTAGTAGTGTACCCCAAGGTTCAGTATTATTAGTGGGGTACTCCAAGGTTCAGTATTAGTGGTGTACCCAAAGGTTCAGTATTATTAGTAGTGTACCCCAAGGTTCAGTATTATTAGTAGTGTACCCCAAGGTTCAGTGTTATTAGTGGTGTACTCCAAGGTTCAGTATTATTAGTGGTGTACCCCAAGGTTCAGTATTATTAGTGGTGTACCCCAAGGTTCAGTATTATTAGTAGTGTACCCCAAGGTTCAGTGTTATTAGTGGTGTACTCCAAGGTTCAGTATTATTAGTGGTGTACCCCCAGGTTCAGTATTATTAGTGGTGTACTCCAAGGTTCAGTATTATTAGTGGTGTACTCCAAGGTTCAGTATTATTAGTGGTGTACCCCAAGGTTCAGTATTATTAGTGGTGTACCCCAAGGTTCAGTATTATTAGTAGTGTACCCCAAGGTTCAGTGTTATTAGTGGGGTACTCCAAGGTTCAGTATTATTAGTGTACCCCAAGGTTCAGTATTATTAGTAGTGTACTCCAAGGTTCAGTATTATTAGTGGTGTACTCCAAGGTTCAGTATTATTAGTGGTGTACCCCAAGGTTCAGTATTATTAGTAGTGTACCCCAAGGTTCAGTGTTATTAGTGGGGTACTCCAAGGTTCAGTATTATTAGTGTACCCCAAGGTTCAGTATTATTAGTAGTGTACTCCAAGGTTCAGTATTATTAGTAGTGTACCCCAAGGTTCAGTATTATTATTAGTGTACCCCAAGGTTCAGTATTATTAGTAGTGTACCCCAAGGTTCAGTATTATTAGTGGTGTACCCCAAGGTTCAGTATTATTAGTAGTGTACTCCAAGGTTCAGTATTATTAGTAGTGTACTCCAAGGTTCAGTATTATTAGTAGTGTACCCCAAGGTTCAGTATTATTATTAGTGTACCCCAAGGTTCAGTATTATTATTAGTGTACTCCAAGGTTCAGTATTATTAGTAGTGTACCCCAAGGTTCAGTATTATTAGTAGTGTACCCCAAGGTTCAGTATTATTAGTAGTGTACTCCAAGGTTCAGTATTATTAGTAGTGTACTCCAAGGTTCAGTATTATTAGTAGTGTACTCCAAGGTTCAGTATTATTATTAGTGTACCCCAAGGTTCAGTATTATTAGTGTACCCCAAGGTTCAGTATTATTAGTAGTGTACCCCAAGGTTCAGTATTATTAGTGGTGTACCCCCAAGGTTCAGTATTATTAGTAGTGTACCCCAAGGTTCAGTATTATTAGTAGTGTACCCCAAGGTTCAGTATTATTAGTAGTGTACCCCAAGGTTCAGTATTATTAGTGGTGTACTCCCAGGTTCAGTGTTATTAGTGGTGTACCCCAAGGTTCAGTGTTATTAGTGGTGTACCTCAAGGTTCAGTGTTATTAGTGGTGTACTCCAAGGTTCAGTATTATTAGTAGTGTACCCCAAGGTTCAGTGTTATTAGTGGTGTACTCCAAGGTTCAGTATTAGTGGTGTACCCCAAGGTTCAGTATTATTAGTAGTGTACCCCAAGGTTCAGTGTTATTAGTGGTGTACTCCAAGGTTCAGTATTATTAGTGGTGTACTCCAAGGTTCAGTATTATTAGTGGTGTACCCCAAGGTTCAGTATTATTAGTAGTGTACCCCAAGGTTCAGTGTTATTAGTGGGGTACTCCAAGGTTCAGTATTATTAGTGTACCCCAAGGTTCAGTATTATTAGTAGTGTACTCCAAGGTTCAGTATTATTAGTAGTGTACCCCAAGGTTCAGTATTATTATTAGTGTACCCCAAGGTTCAGTATTATTAGTAGTGTACCCCAAGGTTCAGTATTATTAGTGGTGTACCCCAAGGTTCAGTATTATTAGTGGTGTACCCCAAGGTTCAGTATTATTAGTAGTGTACCCCAAGGTTCAGTATTATTAGTAGTGTACCCCAAGGTTCAGTGTTATTAGTAGTGTACCCCAAGGTTCAGTATTATTAGTGGTGTACCCCAAGGTTCAGTATTATTAGTGGTGTACCCCAAGGTTCAGTATTATTAGTAGTGTACCCCAAGGTTCAGTATTATTAGTAGTGTACTCCAAGGTTCAGTGTTATTAGTGGGGTACTCCAAGGTTCAGTATTATTATTAGTGTACCCCAAGGTTCAGTATTATTAGTAGTGTACCCCAAGGTTCAGTATTATTATTAGTGTACCCCAAGGTTCAGTATTATTAGTAGTGTACTCCAAGGTTCAGTATTATTAGTAGTGTACTCCAAGGTTCAGTGTTATTAGTGGGGTACTCCAAGGTTCAGTATTATTATTAGTGTACCCCAAGGTTCAGTATTATTAGTAGTGTACCCCAAGGTTCAGTATTATTATTAGTGTACCCCAAGGTTCAGTATTATTAGTAGTGTACCCCAAGGTTCAGTATTATTAGTGGTGTACCCCAAGGTTCAGTATTATTAGTGGTGTACCCCAAGGTTCAGTATTATTAGTAGTGTACCCCAAGGTTCAGTGTTATTAGTAGTGTACCCCAAGGTTCAGTATTATTAGTGGTGTACCCCAAGGTTCAGTATTATTAGTGGTGTACCCCAAGGTTCAGTATTATTAGTAGTGTACCCCAAGGTTCAGTATTATTAGTAGTGTACTCCAAGGTTCAGTGTTATTAGTGGGGTACTCCAAGGTTCAGTATTATTATTAGTGTACCCCAAGGTTCAGTATTATTAGTAGTGTACCCCAAGGTTCAGTATTATTATTAGTGTACCCCAAGGTTCAGTATTATTAGTGGTGTACTCCAAGGTTCAGTATTATTAGTGGTGTACCCCAAGGTTCAGTATTATTTTATTTTTTTTCACAACAAGGTTGGTCTTTATTTGAAAAAAAGGAGGAAGAACAAACCAAATACAATACATAGTAGTTTGAGATTGAATAAACGTAGTCATGTATATACAAGGAACTCAATCGTGTACACTTACAGCATGGTATACGTCATATCCTATGCAATACAATTGACATACTCGACATTTGAGATCTATTATTAATAGAAAAATAGGCGGGTAGGGAGGGGGAGGGGAAGGGGAGAGGGGGGGGGAAGGAGGCGCAGGGGAGACAATCCACTCGGGGATCACCCATATTTGGAAACACCCACAAAAACCTCTAGATCTAAGGGTCCGCAACATAAGTGGGGTCCGTCCATGGCTTCCAAATCCGATCAAACTTCCGGGGGCACCCTCTACTCATGTAAGTTAGCTTATATAGCGGTAAAACTGCATTAACTGAGTCCTCCCATGACCGCACCGTGGGAGGGCTTTGTGAGGTCCACTTCAGCAAAATTTGTTTTTTTGCATAGAATAGCAGCAGTGAAATCAATATTTTGGTGTATCTGGGTCTCTGTTCATCATCCTGAATACCCAACAGCGCCAACTCCGGCGACAACGGGATATCCAGCTGGAGCCTAATGTTAATCGTGTCTCCCACCTCAGTCCAGTATTCTGTCAACCGCGGACACGACCAAAACATGTGGAAGAAGGTGCTGTCCGGTGATTGGCAGCGTGGGCAATTTGGGGAGCGCAGCGGATATATTCTATGCAATCTCTGAGGAGTATAGTATACCCTGTGTAAGAATTTAGTTTGAATTAACTTGTCTCTAGATGAGATTACTAATTTAGAGCTATCCTCAAAACATTCCTCCCAGGTCTCTCTGTCTAGATCAGGCAAATCAGTCCTCCACCTAACCCATAGGGCCTCCATTTTTGGTGAATCCCTCTGGAGGAGAACAAAATAAATAGTGGACATAGTCTTGGTTAAGGTCTCCTGCATCAATACCTCTTCGATAGGATCGACTGCAAGGCTAGGGGGCAGTGGGAACTGTGCCCTAGCTGCATGACGCAGCTGATGGTACCTAAACACCATCCAGTCTGGAATTCGGAATCTGTCTATTAGTTCGCGAAACGAGATAAGAGTTCCAGCCTGAAGCACATCTCCTAACAGTTTGATACCATGCCGGGCCCACAGCTGTGGGTCCGGAATAGTCCGGAAATGAGGGAGGGAGGGATTCCCCCATAGGGGGCAGAAGGGGGACCACCTGTTTGGCCCGACAAAACGTCTTCTAGCCGCTCCCCACACCTTGAGGGTCGCCACAGTTGGGGACGGGAGGGAAGGATACGCCGAGGAACCCCTATAAACCAGATTACCCAGTTCCCGCAGAGAGCCCACCATGGCCGCTTCCAGACACACAGCTGCATTTGTCCTCGACTGCTGAAACCACCACCTCACCGTGACGAGCATTGCTGCCCAGTAATACACCAATAAGTTGGGTAAGGCGAGTCCTCCACTGCTCACTGGCAGTTGAAGGGTTTGTCTAGCCAACCGGGGGGTGGCCCCCTGCCACAGAAAGGAACCAATGCAGCCGTCTATACCCTTAAAAAAAGACGGGGATATCCAAACAGGACAATTCCTAAGGATATAAGTGAATTTGGGAAGGTATATCATCTTTAAGATATTAATGCAGCCCAGAAGATTAAGCGGGAGACTAGCCCAGCGGGAACAGTGGTCCCGAAGGCGATGTACTATAGGTTGGAGATTAAGACGCTGAAAGGAGCCCAGATCCCTTGTGACTCTAATTCCTAAGTACGTGAATTCTTCCACCCATTGCAGTGGGGTGTGAGCCCCACCCGCTTGGGCCTGCGCATCCAAGGGGAACAAGGCAGACTTGGACCAATTGATGCGTATTCCGGAAAAACCCCCAAATTCATCAAATGCTGCTAAGGCAGCGTTTAACGACTCCTCAGCATCCTGCAGGTACAGCAAGGTGTCGTCTGCGTATAAGGATATCTTCTCCTCCAGAGGGCCGACCCGAAGACCCACAATACGCGCGGAGTCTCTGATTAGGACTGCCAGGGGCTCTAACGCCAAGGCAAACAGGCTGGGTGACAACGGGCACCCTTGTCGGGTCCCCCTCTGGAGGAGAAAGTAATCCGAAAGGTTACCATTTATACGGAGTCTGGCTCTAGGGGCGTAGTAAAGGAGACCCAACCAGTGGAGAAACCTTGGACCAAGACCAAATCTCCTCAGTACCTCCCACAGATAACCCCACTCCACGGAGTCGAAAGCCTTAAGGTTCAGTATTATTAGTAGTGTACTCCAAGGTTCAGTATTATTAGTGGTGTTCTCCAAGGTTCAGTATTATTAGTGGTGTACCCCAAGGTTCAGTGGTATTAGTGGGGTACCACATGGTTCAGTGTTAGTGGGATACCCCAGGGTTCAGTGTTGTTAGTGGTGTTTCTTGTCGTTAGTGGGGTACCACATGGTTCAGTGTTAGTGGGGTACCACATGGTTCAGTGTTAGTGGGATACCCCAGGGTTCAGTGTTGTTAGTGGTGTTTCTTGTCGTTAGTGGGGTACCACATGGTTCAGTGTTAGTGGGGTACCACATGGTTCAGTGTTAGTGGGATACCCCAGGGTTCAGTGTTGTTAGTGGTGTTTCTTGTCGTTAGTGGGGTACCACATGGTTCAGTGTTAGTGGGGTACCACATGGTTCAGTGTTAGTGGGATACCCCAGGGTTCAGTGTTGTTAGTGGTGTTTCTTGTCGTTAGTGGGGTACCACATGGTTCAGTGTTAGTGGGGTACCACATGGTTCAGTGTTAGTGGGATACCCCAGGGTTCAGTGTTGTTAGTGGTGTTTCTTGTCGTTAGTGGGGTACCACATGGTTCAGTGTTAGTGGGGTACCACATGGTTCAGTGTTAGTGGGATACCCCAGGGTTCAGTGTTGTTAGTGGTGTTTCTTGTCGTTAGTGGGGTACCACAAGGATTAGTGTTAGTGTCTGTGGTTTGTTTTTCCTTTTTTTTTTTTGTGTGTCTTTTGTTTATTTATTTTTTCTTTCCTGTTGGTTGAACTGGATGATGGTTATTATTATATATAAAAGGGAGAGAGTACAGTTACAATATGTAGCGATGGCACCGCGGGGTCGCTGCGTGTACCACACATGTCACCCTGCTGGTCAGACATCCATTTTGGCACACTTCCCAGACAATGAACCGTCTCTTGCTTGTTTTTGTTGTTTTTTATTAGGGGATTAAACTTGGATGGGGAAAAGGAACATGGGCTGCCCATAATATTATATAGTAGTGGCTCTTCCTCTGCACATCTCCTCCAGCACAATACTTGAGATCACTTCACTGTCCAAATCTCGATTTCTGTCACATTAGCACATGGCTAGGCCTCACTCTGAAGAAGTCCTAATGTTTTCTGAAGAAGTCCTAATGTTTTCCTGATGGCCCATTACAGACAAGGGTCTGCAGTCCCCTTTGAGGTAGCAACCATTTTAGAAGAGAAGAATAAAGGTGCTAATTGATACTTGACGGACTACTGATCCCAGCATGTCCAATGCAAATCCTGCCAGCCCTCCTGGCTGCAGCGACTTGACACATACCACCCACAGTCTCTCCCTCTGGCTTCACATCCAACTCCTGGCATGTCTCTTCCAGAGCTTTCCACTGTGCTTTTCACTCACCGACCCCGGCATGGATCCCTCCTGAAATGACTTTCTCCGGATGTGCTTCCCAACTGTACTCTTTCCTGCTCCTGTTCCAGGACACCTCTCAATGACCGTGTAATGAGAGGCTCCCTCCCGAGCTCCCGGCCTCAGGTACAACCCCCCAGAAAGGGGGTTCCCTCGGACCATGACAGTCTAACACTCCATCATCCAGTTCATCCACCTCACAACTCCTCCCACAGCAGACTGACCGTGGGTATATGTAGGAGGCCTGCCCCCTGCCAATCCTAGTTGGGGATTGGTCAGGGCTCCCACATACACCCCATGTCACTCCAATCTCTGCCCTGCCTCTTTTCCAGAACCTTCTCCCTGGAAACAGAGGAGGCGCCAAAGAGCTGAAACACATGTCAGTCACCTCCTGCTATACTAAACCACTCCCCTGCCCACAGATCAAAACAAACAGGCCTAGCTCACAGCATAGGCCTGCCTAAATTTACCTGCGCTGGCAGCTTACACCAAAAACCTACACCTAGCACCTACCTACCTGAGGTAGAGGGTGCTACCAATACAATAAAATACAAGAGGGTTAAGAGGGCCCTGCTCAGAGGAGCTTACAATCTAAAAGGGTGGGGCAGGTAGTATAGAAGGTTGTAACGGTAGGGGATGAGTTCATGGAAGTCATACAAGATTAGATGGAGGTGTGACAGGCTTCCATGAAGTGATTAATTTTCAGGGATCACCTAAAGGCAGCCAGAGTAGGAGATAGTCAGGCAGATTGAGGTAGAGAGTTCCAGAGGTTGGGAGAAGCTCTGGAGAAGTCCCGGAGACAAGCATTGGAGGAGGAGGCAAGGGAGCTAGAGAGCGGGAGGTCTTGGGAGGAGCGGAGGGTTTGGGTGATATTTGGAGACAAGATTTGTGATATAGCTGGGGCAGAGTTGTGAATGGCTTTGTATGTTGTTAGTGTTTTGAATGTAATTTGCTGGGAGATCGGAAGCCAATGTAGGAATTAGCAAAGAGGAGTGGAGGACACTGACTGGAAACTAGTGGAGAGATTGGCAGAGAGGGTTGAAAGACACTGAATGGAGAAATTGGCAGAAAGGGGTGGAGGACACTGAATGGAAGCCAGTGGAGGGATTGGCAGAGAGGGGTGGAGGACACTGAATGGAGACCAGTGGAGGGATTGGCAGAGAGGCGTGGAAGACACTGAATGGAGGCCAGTGGAGGGATTGGCAGAGAGGGGTGGAGGACACTGAATGGAGACCAGTGGAGGGATTGGCAAAGATGGGTGCAAAACACTGAATGAAGACCAGTGGAGGGATTGGTAGAGAGGGGTGGAGGACACTGAATGGAGGCCAGTGGAGGGATTGGCAGAGAGGGGTGGAGGACACTGAATGGAGACCAGTGGAGGGATTGGCAAAGATGGGTGCAAAACACTGAATGGAGGCCAGTGGAGGGATTGGCAGAGAGGGGTGGAGGACACTGAATGAAGGCCAGTGGAGGGATTGGTAGAGAGGGGTGGAGGACACTGAATGAAGACCAGTGGAGGGATTGGCAGAGAGGGGTGGAGGACACTGAATGGAGGCCAGTGGAGGGATTGGTAGAGAGGGGTGGAGGACACTGAATGAAGACCAGTGGAGGGATTGGTAGAGAGGGGTGGAGGACACTGAATGGAGGCCAGTGGAGGGATTGGTAGAGAGGGGTGGAGGACACTGAATGGAAGCCAGTGGAGGGATTGGTAGAGAGGGGTGGAGGACACTGAATGGAGGCCAGTGGAGGGATTGGCAGAGAGGAGTTGAGGACACTGAATGGAGGCCAATGGAGGGATTGGCAGAGAGGAGTTGAGGACACCTTTGAGGATATCTTTATAAATGATATTGGGTCTGGGATCGAAAGTAACATTTCTGTCTTTGCAGATGACACCAAGCTATGCAGTGGAATAACGTCCTTACAGGATGTCTCCAACTTACAAGCCGACCTCAATGCTCTGTCTAATTGGGCGACTATGTGGCAGATGAGGTTTATTGTTGATAAATGTAAAGTTCTGCACTTGGGGGCTAAGAATATGCATCATACATACTAGGGGGTGTACAACTGGGGGAGTCCATGGTGGAGAAGGATCTGGGGGGATCCATAGTGGAGAAGGATCTGGGGGGGTCCATGGTGGAGAAGGATCTGGGGGGATCCATAGTGGAGAAGGATCTGGGGGGGTCCATGGTGGAGAAGGATCTGGGGTTTTGGTAGATCATAAGCTCAATAATAACATGCAATGCCAAGCTGTGGTTTTCAAAGCGAACAAAGTCCTTTCTTGTATAAGAGAGGTATGGACTCCAGAGAGAGAGACGTCATCTTTACAAATCATTAGTAAGATCTCATCTGGAATATGAAGTTCAGTTTTGGGCTCCAGTTCTCAGAAAGGATATCGGGGAACCGAAGAAAGTGCAGAGAAGAGCAACCAAACTGATAAGAGGCATGGAGGAGCTCAGCTATGAGGAAAAATTAGAGGAACTGAATTTATTACCTCTTGAGAAGAGGAGAATAAGGGGGATATGATCTCCATGTTCAAATATATAAGGGGTCCATATAGTGACTTGGTGTTGAGTTATTCTCTTTACGGTCAATCCTGAGGACACGGGGGCAGGGCTGTGTTTCGGCCTAGGCCTAGGGCGGCACTTTGCGGGGGGTGGCGAAAATGGCCGCCCCCCCGCATGAGAGAAAGCCCCCCTACCCGTCTTGCTGATTCCCGGCTCCTGCTGCCGCCTCGCGCACACATGCAGCCCACGGCGGCCGGCTTTCTGTAGCGGCTCCACTGTGTATGAGCGTGCTTGGCAGAGGATGGGGGCGTGTATCTCACGCCCCCCTACTCTCTGACAAGCACGCCCATACACCACGGGGCCACTACAGAAAGCCGGCCGCCGTGGGCTGCATGTGTGCGGGAGGCGGCAGCAGGAGCCGGGAATCAGCAAGACGGGTAGGGGGGCTTTCTCTCATGCGGGGGGCGGCGTGTGTCACTCGCGCCCCCATAAGCGACAGGTGGAGCCTTAAGCTCCGCCTACCCTCCCCTGCACTGCTTTCCTGCAGTGAATCTTCTCCTCGGCCCTGGGGCTGTGACGTTAGGAGGAGAGAGAGGAGCACGAGGGAAACCCCCAGGACAGCAGGTACAGTGATTTAATAAACTATATCAGTGTTATGGGCACTGGCAGCATTTGATGGGCACTGGCAGAATTTGATGGGCACAGTGGCTGCATTTGATGGGCACAGTGGCAGCATTTGATGAGCACAGTGGCAGCATTTGATGGGCACAGTGGCAGCATTTGATGGGCACAGTGGCAGCGTTTGAGGGCACAATGGCTACGTTTGATGGGCACAGTGGCTGCATTTGATGGCACAGTGGCTGCATTTGATGGGCACGGTGGCTGCATTTGATGGGCACAGTGGCTGCGTTTGATGGGCACAGTGGCTGCGTTTGATGGCACAGTGGCTGCGTTTGATGGCACAATGGCTACGTTTGATGGGGCACAGTGGCTGCATTTGATGGGCACAGTGGCTGCAATTGATGGGCACAGTGGCTGCGTTTGATAGCACAGTGGCTGCATTTGAGGGCGCAGTGGCAGCATTTGATGGGCGCAGTGGCAGCATTTGATGGGCACAGTGGCTGCATTTGAGGGCACAGTGGCTGCGTTTGATGGCACAGTGGCTGCGTTTGAGGGCACAATGGCTACGTTTGATGGCACAGTGGCTGCGTTTGATGGGGCACAGTGGCTGCGTTTGGGGCACAGTGGCTGCGTTTGATGGGGCACAGTGGCTGCATTTGATGGGGCACAGTGGCTGCATTTGATGGGCACAGTGGCTGCAATTGATGGGCACAGTGGCTGCATTTGATAGCACAGTGGCAGCATTTGATGGGCACAGTGGCAGCATTTGATGGGCACAGTGGCAGCATTTGATGGGCACAGTGGCTGCATTTGAGGGCACAATGGCTATGTTTGATGGCACAGTGGCTGCGTTTGGGGCACAATGGCTGCGTTTGATGGGGCACAGTGGCTGCATTTGATGGGGCACAGTGGCTGCGTTTGATGGGGCACACTGGCTGCGTTTGATGGGGCACAGTGGCTGCATTTGATGGCACAGTGACTGCATTTGATGGGCACAATGGCTGCATTTGATGGGCACAGTGGCTGCATTTGATGGGCACAGTGGCTGCATTTGATGGGCACAGTGGCTGCATTTGATGGGCACAGTGACTGCATTTGATGGGCGCAGTGGCTGCATTTGATGGGCACAGTGACTGCATTTGATGGGCACAGTGACTGCATTTGATGGGCACAATGGCTGCATTTGATGGCACAGTGACTGCATTTGATGGGCACAATGGCTGCATTTGATGGGCACAGTGGCTGCATTTGATGGGCACAGTGGCTGCATTTGATGGGCACAGTGGCTGCGTTTGATGGGCACAGTGACTGCATTTGATGGGCGCAGTGGCTGCATTTGATGGGCACAGTGACTGCATTTGATAGCACAGTGGCAGCATTTGATGGGCACAGTGAGGCTGCAATTGATGGGCACAGTGGCAGCATTTGATGGGCACAGTGACTGCATTTGATGGGCACAGTGGCTGCATTTGATGGGCACAGTGAGGCTGCAATTTATGGGCACAGTGGCAGCATTTGATGGGCACAGTGAGGCTGCAATTGATGGGCACAGTGACTGCATTTGATAGCACAGTGGCAGCATTTGATGGGCACAGTGAGGCTGCAATTGATGGGCACAGTGGCAGAATTTGATGGGCACAGTGACTGCATTTGATGGGCACAGCGAGGCTGCATTTGATGGGCACAGTGACTGCAATTGATGGGCACAGTGACTGCATTTGATGGGCACAGTGGCTGCATTTGATGGGCACAGTGAGGCTGCAATTGATGGGCACAGTGGCAGCATTTGATGGGCACAGTGAGGCTGCAATTGATGGGCACAGTGACTGCATTTGATGGGCACAGTGACTGCATTTGATGGGCACAGTGACTGCATTTGATGGGCACAGTGGCTGCAATTGATGGGCACAGTGGCAGCATTTGATGGGCACAGTGAGGCTGCAATTGATGGGCACAGTGACTGCATTTGATGGGCACAGTGACTGCATTTGATGGGCACAGTGACTGCATTTGATGGGCACAGTGGCTGCAATTGATGGGCACAGTGGCAGCATTTGATGGGCACAGTGAGGCTGCAATTGATGGGCACAGTGAGACCCCCCGTGATAGCATTAAAACTCAGCAGCTAAAAATACTGTAGCTGCTGACGTTTAATATTAGGACACTTACCTGTCCAGGGATCCAGCGATGTCGACACCTCAGCCGATTTTCAGATTGGCTCTCGGGTTTTGCCACTATCGGCAGGATGGGGTGGGTCGTATTTAAATTAGGGGGGTGCATGCGTTTAGTCAGGCCTAGGGCAGCACAAAACCTAAATACACCACTGCATGGGGGCACTCTTTACATCTAGAGGAAAAGAGATTTTGTTAGACGCCCGTCTACTTCCTGTGGCCTAGGCTCTTGGAGATGGCTCAGTGGAGGTCCTCGCCGGCGGTTAATCAATGACACATACACACATAGGTATGCTGAAATGATTACAAATCTTTATTCCAGGACTTGCTGTTTTATGCTGTCTTTACAAGACTCTGCCCACAATTTGGGGGCCAATCAAAATGATAATACATATTAGCACATTCGGTAATTTCCAAACATTAATACATCTTGTGATATCAAAACTGGTGACCCTTGTTTTTCAAGTTAATAGGTCAAAACATTCCTTAGCCTCTGTCACTTGTCTGCTGGACAACCGCAGCTTCCCTAAAAAGTACAGAGACAAAACCACAAAACAGATGCTTCCTCTGATGGGCATGGAATAGAGGAATAGACAGACAGTATGATGTATTTTAGTAAAATCATAAGACAGTTTGTCATGTTCACTAAAATATCCCAAGATATTTTCCTAATCATTAAAGCAAAATCTGATTATTAAAGCAAAACCCTGAACATATCATATACAGAGTGAAATCAACATTAATCAATAATGAAATGTAATATGGAATCTCCTTACAATCCTCCCTTTGACCATTCGATATCATCGAAATGGTCATTCTACCTATTCGTCACACCTCAAGGAGTCATATCCCTCGGCCTCATTTTAATACTATCAGAATCAGACATGTCCAGAAGCATAATGTTTTTCCTGACACAAAGGTAGAAATCATTTTGTCAGGTACTGTGTGCAAAGTTCTGTTTACTCGTTTCTTCCTGTTGGTGGGGGATTCGTCTCGTCGTCCAGAGAGATTTGTTTTATGCCCTCTTGAATGTCCTCCAAATCTGGTCGCTGTTCCTGAAGAGAGAAGTCTTGGGATGCTGGTGGAGGGTCAGGGGTCTGGGGTTGCTGTGGACACTTCTTTAACCGGCTGGCGTGGATCCAGGTGTTTCCTAGATCGGTCAGTACAGCAGTTCTGGAAACCTTCTCTATCTTCCAGGGTCCGGAGAAAATGGGTCCAACCTTCTTTTTGTGTGCCAGTTGTTTCACCAGTACTTTGTCTCCTGGGATGAAGGGATGAGTAGGTTCTGTTGAAAGAGGAGAAAAGGTGACAGAAACTTGTTCGTTCATTTCCTGTAGCATACTTACCAGATTTTTCACGTACATTTCCTGTTGAGAATAGATGTTAATGTCAGTGTTTTGATCTAAGAGGGGCAGCTCTATGTTTGCAGGAACTCCCATCAAAATCTCAAAGGGCGAGAGTTTTGTTCTAGCATGTGGTGTTGTTCTGATCTGAAATAGGACAGAAGGAAGGTAATCCAACCATCCTTTCATGGTGCCCCCCGTGGCCTTTTTTAACTTGTCCTTAATGTTCCTATTCATTCTTTCCACTACTCCTGCACTTTGTGGGTGGTAAGGGATGTGCAGTTTCCACTGTAAGCCTAGTAGCTTAGCTAAAGTCTGTGTAACAGAGGAGCTGAAGGCAGGCCCTCTGTCTGACCATATGGCCGTTGGTATTCCGAACCTACAAACCCAATGGTTCAGTAGGCACTTGGCAGCAATTTTAGCAGTCTCACCTGTACACGGAATTCCTTCAACCCAGCCCGACCATTTGCATACGATCACGCAAAGGCATTTCAAATTGCCTTTTTGTTTGGGCATGTGTGTGAAGTCTATTTGCAAATCTGTCAGGGGACCCAGGGGTGAGGGCAGGTGGCCATGTAATCCATGATTTTTCCCTTGGACATTGTTTTGTGCACAGGTTAGACAGCTGCTGGTGAGGAGTTTTGCCTGTTTACTTAAGTTGTTTGTGCAAAAAGACTTTGTGTATATGTTTGTTAGGGCGGTGGTACCTATATGTCCTGGACCATGGAGATAGGAAAGTATGAGAACACTGCTTGATTCTGGTATGCCCAATATCTTCCCCTCTTTTGACCAAAGACCTTCTTGGTCCTTGGTCAAGCCATCCTTGACCCAAAAAGAAACATCCTCCTCTGTAGCTAATCCCTGTATTTGTGCCACAACGGTTTTAAAGTTGGGTGATGTAAAATGTTCCTTGAAGAACATTGTTGTGGGGGCTGGCTGACCAATGTACAGGGCAGCGGCTTTTTTTGCTTCTCTGTCTGCCAGAGCGTTTCCTTTGGAAACTCTGCTGTTATCTGATGAATGTGCCTTTACTTTGATGACCGCTATCCTCTTTGGGAGAAGAATCGCTTGCAGGAGTGCTTTAATTTGCGTAGAGTTAGCGATTGGCTTGTTGTCAGCGGTTTTAAATCCTCTATTCGCCCATTGTACGCCATAGTCGTGCGTTACACCAAAAGAGTACCTACTATCTGTGTAGATGTTTACTTCCTCATCAGAGAAAAGTATGCAAGCTCTTGTGAGTGCCTCCAATTCTGCTACCTGTGCCGAGGAGGGTGGTAAGGCTTTTGCTTCCAACACCACATCAGGGAGTTGGACAATGGCATACCCTGTCAGGAATGTTGTATCGGAGGGGCGAGAACAACTGCCGTCTATGAAGACGTCCTGTACTCCTGGTAAGGGAATGTCAGTGAGATCTGGGCGAGGGCTGGTTATTGCCGCAACCTGTTCAACACAATTGTGCTTCTGATCAGGGTCTCGTGGCAGCTTGAGCAAAGAATGTAAAAGACGGACAGTGGGATTACTTGGTGATGCGTGTTTGAGGGTGAGGTTGTCAGTATTCAGAAGTGTGATCTCATACCCACTAAGCCTTTGTGCTGTCATATGCTGTGTGTTCATGTTTTGCAGAAGGTGAGTTACTGAATGAGTAGTGTAGAGAGTCAGTTCATGGCCTAATACTGATTTGTTAGCCTCCTGAACTGCCATAGCACAAGCAGCAAGGTTTTGTAGACAAGATGGCATCCCTTGTACTTGGGTAGGCAACTTTTTTGAGAGATAGGAGACTGGTCGGTACCCGGTTCCATGTTGCTGTGTCAAAACCGCAGCAAAAGAATTTCCTGATACCACACAGTATAATTGAAAGGGTTTGCCATATTCTATCAATCCCAGGGCGGGGGCCTGAGTCAGACTTTTTAACAAGGCCTGAAAAGCACAGAGCCTTTCTGTTGTCCAATCTACTGTCTTTGGGGCGGCGGACAAGGTAGCCTCCCTCAGAATGCCATCATAATATGAACAATCTGGGATCCATTGGCGGCAATATACGATTGCGCCCAAGAATGAGAGCAAAGTTGCTTTGTCTCTTGGAGGACTGAGAGCCTGCAGGGCTGCGGCACGTTTGGGGGATACCAGCCTGGTTCCCTCCCTCAAAATGCATCCCAGGTATTCTACCTGATTTTGACACCATTGAATCTTCTTCTTGGATGCTAGGTGGCCAGACCTGGCCAGGTGATGTAACAGAGATGTGGAATCGACCGCACAATCTTCAGCAGATCGACTGCACAGGAGCAAGTCGTCCACATACTGTATTAGTACCGACCCGCGCTCAGCAGTCCATGACTTAATTGTCTCATTAAGGACCATGGAGAAGGCTGCGGGACTGTCCACATACCCCTGAGGTAATCTTGACCAGGTCAACTGCTTTTTCCCCCCCCATGAGAATGAGAACATGGGCAATACCCCATCATCGATCGGGATGCTAAAGTACGCGTTCGCCAGGTCTACTACTGTGTAGCAAAGGGAATCAGCAGGTATTTTCAAAAAGATGAAAGAAATATCTGCTACCAAAGGTGGCAGAGGTATAACCTGCTTGTTTACGGCCCTTAGGTCCTGTACAAGCCTCCATTCCCCATTTGCCTTTTTCACAGGGTAGATTGGTGTATTCCAGGGGCTTATGATGTGTTTCAGAATCCCTTTTGCTATGTAATCATTGATTAATGGTGTGATGCCTTCAATTTTTTCAAGTGGCAGGGGGTACTGCTTGTGATACTGTACTACAGCGTCTGGACGCATTTGTGGTGTGTAGGGTGTACAGTTAATAAAACCTACACTCCCTTTGTTGTCTGCCCATATAGCATGTGTTTCTAGAGTGGGTGGCAATGATGCAAAGAGTCCCCTGAAAGTGTGTCTCTTTGGAGCATGTAAATCACAGAACGGTGAGCTGGCAGTGAGGGAGCCCCCTCTGTCAAATTTAATGGTGATATTCAGTTTTGAGAGTAGGTCCCTCCCCATTAAAGATACTGGGCAATCCACAAGGACAGCAAAACTCTGAGTGCACAGTTCCTGCCCTTCTGGAGTAGCCACGGGCAATGGTGGAGTGATGGGGTGGGTAACTGATGTCCCATTTATGCCAATAGAGTTTCCCTCAGTGCAGTGCGGTGTGTCATATATGGCATCATTCAAACTACTGAATGTAGCCCCTGAATCCAAAAGTAGACATATCAGGTGATTGTCTACCCGCAATAGTACCTGCGGAAGACTTTTCCATGATGGATTGTAACACACAAGGCTGAGGGACGGGACATACTCTTGGCATCCCTATTGTGGTGTCCGCCGAGCGGATGGCCACTGCATCGGAATGCGTGGGGGTGGTCTGTTGGGCTGAGGCTGGTATTGGGGTTGTGGTGGGGGTGGTTGGGGTTGTGGTGGGTGAGGATACCTGATATCCTGAAGGCGACGGGGGCCGGTGTTAAGATTCCTACCTCTCCCTCTCTGGGCGTTTGTCCTAATTCTGTAGGGACATTGGGACTTCCAGTGCCCCAGTTCCCCACAGTTAAAGCACCCCTGGTCTGGGGGATAAGATTGCATCGGTGGATAAGGTTGCATTGTCATTATGTGGGTGGGCGGGGTCCCACCAGTTGGCAGAGTCTGGGTTGGTGTCAGGGAGGGAAAAATGCCACCCTTTTGCTCAAATACTCCTGATGTTTCTCGTGACCTAGCATCTTTCATAAATTCATCTGGGGGTTGTTCTGCCCACTTTGGATTAGTGAATTTAAGCAACTGTGTCACCTTCGTATCGCCACCAGCCATAATGGTGGTGGTGAACAATTGGGGGTTGGCGTTATCTACTGCTTTCCACAGACTATATACCCGGGTACAAAATTCATAGAACTTTTCCTTCGGTCCCTGTTTTGCTAGGACAAGTTCCTGAAGTGCAGATGAACCCTTGTATATAGCAGACCAATGATTCCCCATACCTTTCCAAAAAGACACCCAATCTTTATCTTCTTCTATGTGGGCTGTCCATAAGGCATCTATGGGATGCCCCTCTGGGCTGTCAGGGTCAACTATACTAAGAATCCCTGCTATATCTTCCTTATCCAGGCTTGTCCCTGCACTGTATTTTGCAAGGAAAGCACCAGCCTCCCTAGGGCTTTTCTTTGGGCTGGGGCATAACTCCTTTATTTTTGACAGTGTGCCTAGGGGTAGGGGAATATGCACTACCGTCTCCCCTATATGCATAAGTGGTGCTTTAAAGGTGGCACCCAGAGTTTCCTGGTCCACTTCCATTTCTCTTTCCTCAGTAGAGGATTCACCCTGCTCCCTTTCCTCCTGTGGGGGTTTCTGGCTTCTGAGTGTGGTGGATGGCTGTGAAATTATCTTTTCTTCAGCCTCCTTAATCCTTCTCGCCTTTTTCTCTAGTTTCCTCTCGTACGCCTCTAAATCTTCCCTTTTCCTCTGTATCCTTTCTTCCTCTTCCTGCTGTCTCTTATTAAACTCTTTCTGTTTCTCCTTCCACTCCTTTTCCCTGGGGCTTAACTTCCTGACTCCTTCCTCTTCTCCCTTTTCTAGGGACATTCCATCCCTTTCTTCCTTTTCCAACTTCCTAATCCTCTCTTCTGCCCGAACTTCCTCTTCCCTTCTTCTACTTTCGTTTTCCCATCGTGTAACCTGTACCCGATCAGCTACACCATATACCATGGTAGCTAATACTGTTGGATCCAAAGATGGATATAGCTGAAGACATGGACCCAATGTTCCATCCTCCTGTTTAACCATCACATAAGGGGGGGGGTGCTTCGGGTTGTTGTGAAAGGGCGGGTGAATTTACAGGTTTTGGTGTGGGGGCTTTAGTTACATACTTTGTTTTACATTTGGCTAAGCATTTATTCCATATTTTGTAACAATCTTTCATATACTGGGTGTCTTCCCATTTCCCAGGTGGGTAAGAGTGCTTGTGTACCTGACACACCTTGCTCACCTCCTTCCAATCATCCTCAGAACAGGGTCCCACTGGCCCTGGGTCATGTATCCCCAGCTGTTGGCACCTGTCTCTGACCTGTGTCCAAAACGGTTCTACCTGTGACCCCGGTAGTGTGTTTTTAACATACTCATAGGGAGATGGATTGGCCATGGTCTGGGTTGCTGCAGAATTCCCCATCCAATAACCTTGGAAGTGTGTGACTAGTACAGGGACAGAGATGAAAGCAACCTGTTTGTGCTATAATCTGTTCCCTGACTTGAAAATAAGTCCCTTGGTCTCTTATGGCAGTGGGGCTGAAATAGCTATGAAGGTTAACTCTTAGTACCCGGTGTAAAGTACCCCTTCTTGTGGCAGGAAAGACCCCCCTTGCACCAAGTCGGCATGAAAATCCGGTTGGTCTAGTGGTAAGCAGGATCCACGTCCTGTCAACACTAAGGAACAGTAAACCAAAGGTGCAATGTGGGCAGGCGGGCGCTATCTCACTACAGTCAGGCTCCTGTCTTAGGTCGTTCATTTAGTACATATATGTGTAATACAATATCTTAACAAAAAAATCCTCTAAATCAATACAGTACTTTACATTCAGTTGTCATACACATATATCATACACTTATCTCTAATTCTCTAATACTCTATACACTCTAAATACTTACGGTGGTACCTAAGAGAAAAACAAACAAATATATATACAGTGGCCAAATAAAGTTACATTTACATTAACATGTTATAATAAGTGCACTTTTCAATATTTTCCCCAAAAATTGGGCGTCCACTTAGCCATTCCTTATACTACGGGCGTATTCTATACTTCCCGAGTTTTAAACACACATATATCTATCTACTCAATACAGTCAGACCAACCTAGTCAGACTCTAAAAAACCAAAAAAAAAAAAAACCTCTGCGAGCCCTTTAACCCTCCAAGGGGCCAGCCATAGCCCGTTGCGAAGGCACAGTTATGTAAGTGGGTGGGCATACAAGGTTATTTGAACAAGGCAAGCATCAATACCAGTTACCAAAAAATAGGCAAAAAGGTATAAAAATGTCTTACCTGTTTGTTCAAAATACCCCACCACTTCTGGTACCAAAACTGTTAGACGCCCGTCTACTTCCTGTGGCCTAGGCTCTTGGAGATGGCTCAGTGGAGGTCCTCGCCGGCGGTTAATCAATGATACATACACACATAGGTATGCTGAAATGATTACAAATCTTTATTCCAGGACTTGCTGTTTTATGCTGTCTTTACAAGACTCTGCCCACAATTTGGGGGCCAATCAAAATGATAATACATATTAGCACATTCGGTAATTTCCAAACATTAATACATCTTGTGATATCAAAACTGGTGACCCTTGTTTTTCAAGTTAATAGGTCAAAACATTCCTTAGCCTCTGTCACTTGTCTGCTGGACAACCGCAGCTTCCCTAAAAAGTACAGAGACAAAACCACAAAACAGATGCTTCCTCTGATGGGCATGGAATAGAGGAATAGACAGACAGTATGATGTATTTTAGTAAAATCATAAGACAGTTTGTCATGTTCACTAAAATATCCCAAGATATTTTCCTAATCATTAAAGCAAAATCTGATTATTAAAGCAAAACCCTGAACATATCATATACAGAGTGAAATCAACATTAATCAATAATGAAATGTAATATGGAATCTCCTTACAGATTTCATCTCCAAATATGGAAAGGTTTCTTCACAGTAAGAGCTGTGATAATATGGAATAGACTCCCTCCAGAGGTGGTTCTGGCCAGCTCAGTAGATTGCTTTAAGAAAGGCCTGGATACTTTCCTAAATGTACAGAATATAACTGGGTACTGACATTTATAGGTAAAGGTGATCCAGGGAAAATCCGATTACCTCTTGGGGGATCAGGAAGGATTTTTTCCCCTGCTGTAGCACATTGGAGCATGCTCTGCTGGGGTTTTCTGCCTTCCTCTGGATCAACTGTGGGTATAGGATTGGGTATATTGGATTGTACAATATTTTTTATTTTATTTATTGTTCTTAAGGTTGAACTGGATGGACTTGTGTCTTTTTTCAACCTGACTAACTATGTAACTATGACACTGTATGGAGGCCAGTGGAGGGATTGCCAGAGAGGGGTGGTGGTATTTCATATCCTAACCAGAACCAAATCATCGCCTTCCAACCTGACTCCACCAGGAAGGAGGCCTCTGGAATGGCTTAGTATGGATCTGAGCCTAACCCTCCAATGGTAATTCTGCTCAATTAGGCCAAAATGTAGGAGACCAAAGAGGGAGCCCCAAGACGTAGGTACAGTAATCAACGCCGACTAATTTACTAAAGGAGCTAAGAGTCCCTACTCAATAACACCAGAACATAGGAGAGTATAGAGGGAGCCCCAAGACGTTAGTGATCAATGACGACTAATTTACTAAAGGTGCTGAGAGTCCCTACTCAATAACACCAGAACATAGGAGAGTATAGAGGGAGCCCCAAGACGTAGGTACAGTAATCAACGCCGACTAATTTACTAAAGGAGCTGAGAGTCCCTACTCAATAACACCAGAACATAGGAGAGTATAGAGGGAGCCCCAAGACGTTAGTGATCAATGACGACTAATTTACTAAAGGTGCTGAGAGTCCCTACTCAATAACACCAGAACATAGGAGAGTATAGAGGGAGCCCCAAGACGTAGGTACAGTAATCAACGCCGACTAATTTACTAAAGGAGCTGAGAGTCCCTACTCAATAACACCAGAACATAGGAGAGTATAGAGGGGGCCCCAAGACGTAGGTACAGTAATCAACACCCACTAGTGTAGTACATGGAGAATATCTTAGATCTTCAGGTGTAGTACATGGAGAATATCTTCAGTAGTGTAGTACATGGAGAATATCTTAGATCTTCAGTAGCGTAATACATGGAGAATATCTTAGATCTTCAGTAGTGTAGTACATGGAGAATATTTTAGATCTTCAGTAGTGTAGTACATGGAGAATATCTTAGATCTTCAGTAGTGTAGTACATGGAGAATATCTTAGATCTTCAGTAGTGTAGTACATGGAGAATATCTTAGATCTTCAGTAGTGTAGTACATGGAGAATATCTTAGATCTTCAGTAGTAGTACATGGAGAATATCTTAGATCTTCAGTAGTAGTACATGGAGAATATCTTAGATCTTCAGTAGTAATACATGGAGAATATCTTAGATCTTCAGTAGTGTAGTACATGGAGAATATTTTAGATCTTCAGTAGTGTAGTACATGGAGAATATCTTAGATCTTCAGTAGTGTATTACATGGAGAATATCTTAGATCTTCAGTAGTGTAGTACATGGAGAATATCTTAGATCTTCAGTAGTGTAGTACATGGAGAATATCTTAGATCTTCAGTAGTGTAGTACATGGAGAGTATCTTAGATCTTCAGTAGAGTAGTACATGGAGAATATCTTAGATCTTCAGTAGTGTAGTACATGGAGAATATCTTAGATCTTCAGTAGTGTAGTACATGGAGAATATCTTAGATCTTCAGTAGAGTAGTACATGGAGAATATCTTAGATCTTCAGTAGTGTAGTACATGGAGAATATCTTAGATCTTCAGTAGTGTAGTACATGGAGAATATCTTAGATCTTCAGTAGTGTAGTACATGGAGAATATCTTAGATCTTCAGTAGTGTAGTACATGGAGAATATCTTAGATCTTTTTTCAACCTGACTAACTATGTAACTATGACACTGTATGGAGGCCAGTGGAGGGATTGCCAGAGAGGGGTGGTGGTATTTCATATCCTAACCAGAACCAAATCATCGCCTTCCAACCTGACTCCACCAGGAAGGAGGCCTCTGGAATGGCTTAGTATGGATCTGAGCCTAACCCTCCAATGGTAATTCTGCTCAATTAGGCCAAAATGTAGGAGACCAAAGAGGGAGCCCCAAGACGTAGGTACAGTAATCAACGCCGACTAATTTACTAAAGGAGCTAAGAGTCCCTACTCAATAACACCAGAACATAGGAGAGTATAGAGGGAGCCCCAAGACGTTAGTGATCAATGACGACTAATTTACTAAAGGTGCTGAGAGTCCCTACTCAATAACACCAGAACATAGGAGAGTATAGA
The DNA here is from genome assembly GCA_037952835.1 of Lithobates septentrionalis. Classification (NCBI taxonomy): domain Eukaryota; kingdom Metazoa; phylum Chordata; class Amphibia; order Anura; family Ranidae; genus Lithobates; species Lithobates septentrionalis. Next base: position 143,070 of record JBBDGP010004572.1, on the reverse strand, counting down.
GGGAGCCCCAAGACGTAGGTACAGTAATCAACGCCGACTAATTTACTAAAGGAGCTGAGAGTCCCTACTCAATAACACCAGAACATAGGAGAGTATAGAGGGGGCCCCAAGACGTAGGTACAGTAATCAACACCCACTAGTGTAGTACATGGAGAATATCTTAGATCTTCAGGTGTAGTACATGGAGAATATCTTCAGTAGTGTAGTACATGGAGAATATCTTAGATCTTCAGTAGCGTAATACATGGAGAATATCTTAGATCTTCAGTAGTGTAGTACATGGAGAATATTTTAGATCTTCAGTAGTGTAGTACATGGAGAATATCTTAGATCTTCAGTAGTGTAGTACATGGAGAATATCTTAGATCTTCAGTAGTGTAGTACATGGAGAATATCTTAGATCTTCAGTAGTGTAGTACATGGAGAATATCTTAGATCTTCAGTAGTAGTACATGGAGAATATCTTAGATCTTCAGTAGTAGTACATGGAGAATATCTTAGATCTTCAGTAGTAATACATGGAGAATATCTTAGATCTTCAGTAGTGTAGTACATGGAGAATATTTTAGATCTTCAGTAGTGTAGTACATGGAGAATATCTTAGATCTTCAGTAGTGTATTACATGGAGAATATCTTAGATCTTCAGTAGTGTAGTACATGGAGAATATCTTAGATCTTCAGTAGTGTAGTACATGGAGAATATCTTAGATCTTCAGTAGTGTAGTACATGGAGAGTATCTTAGATCTTCAGTAGTGTAGTACATGGAGAATATCTTAGATCTTCAGTAGTAGTACATGGAGAATATCTTAGATCTTCAGTAGTGTAGTACATGGAGAATATCTTAGATCTTCAGTAGTGTAGTACATGGAGAATATCTTAGATCTTCAGTAGTGTAGTACATGGAGAATATCTTAGATCTTCAGTAGTGTAGTACATGGAGAATATCTTAGATCTTCAGTAGTGTAGTACATGGAGAATATCTTAGATCTTCAGTAGTGTAGTACATGGAGAATATCTTAGATCTTCAGTAGTAATACATGGAGAATATCTTAGATCTTCAGTAGTGTAGTACATGGAGAATATCTTAGATCTTCAGTAGTGTAGTACATGGAGAATATCTTAGATCTTCAGTAGTGTAGTACATGGAGAATATCTTAGATCTTCAGTAGTGTAGTACATGGAGAATATCTTAGATCTTCAGTAGTAATACATGGAGAGTATCTTAGATCTTCAGTAGTGTAGTACATGGAGAATATCTTAGATCTTCAGTAGTGTAGTACATGGAGAATATCTTAGATCTTCAGTAGTAGTACATGGAGAATATCTTAGATCTTCAGTAGTAGTACATGGAGAATATCTTAGATCTTCAGTAGTGTAGTACATGGAGAATATCTTAGTTCTTCAGTAGTGTAGTACATGGAGAATATCTTAGATCTTCAGTAGTGTAGTACATGGAGAATATCTTAGATCTTCAGTAGTGTAGTACATGGAGAATATCTTAGATCTTTTTTCAACCTGACTAACTATGTAACTATGACACTGTATGGAGGCCAGTGGAGGGATTGCCAGAGAGGGGTGGTGGTATTTCATATCCTAACCAGAACCAAATCATCGCCTTCCAACCTGACTCCACCAGGAAGGAGGCCTCTGGAATGGCTTAGTATGGATCTGAGCCTAACCCTCCAATGGTAATTCTGCTCAATTAGGCCAAAATGTAGGAGACCAAAGAGGGAGCCCCAAGACGTAGGTACAGTAATCAACGCCGACTAATTTACTAAAGGAGCTAAGAGTCCCTACTCAATAACACCAGAACATAGGAGAGTATAGAGGGAGCCCCAAGACGTTAGTGATCAATGACGACTAATTTACTAAAGGTGCTGAGAGTCCCTACTCAATAACACCAGAACATAGGAGAGTATAGAGGGAGCCCCAAGACGTAGGTACAGTAATCAACGCCGACTAATTTACTAAAGGAGCTGAGAGTCCCTACTCAATAACACCAGAACATAGGAGAGTATAGAGGGGGCCCCAAGACGTAGGTACAGTAATCAACACCCACTAATTTACTAAAGGTGCTGAGAGTCCCTACTCAATAACACCAGAACATAGGAGAGCATAGAGGGAGCCCAAAGACGTAGGTACAGTAATCAACGCCGACTAATTTACTAAAGGAGCTGAGAGTCCCTACTCAATAACACCAGAACATAGGAGAGTATAGAGGGAGCCCCAAGACGTAGGTACAGTAATCAACACCCACTAATTTACTAAAGGTGCTGAGAGTCCCTACTCAATAACACCAGAACATAGGAGAGCATAGAGGGAGCCCCAAGACGTAGGTACAGTAATCAACGCCGACTAATTTACTAAAGGAGCTAAGAGTCCCTACTCAATAACACCAGAACATAGAGTATAGAGGGAGCCCCAAGACGTAGGTACAGTAATCAACACCCACTAATTTACTAAAGGAGCTGAGAGTCCCTACCCAATAACACCAGAACATAGAAGAGTATAGAGGGGGCCCCAAGACGTTAGTGATCAATGACGACTAATTTACTAAAGGAGCTGAGAGTCCCTACTCAATAAATTGTGTGGACATTCAAATCACCCAAAAAGTTCATTCCTCTTCACCTTCCATTTTCAGTCATCTGCAGGTGGAATACATAAACGGAAATTTGCTGATACCTGAATGTTCACACAATTTATACACAGAGATTCTCCTCTATTATTAATTACCCAACGGTCCACAACCGCCGGAGAAGGACACCAGTCATCTTTGTAGGCTGTACCTGGATAATGTACCAGCAGGTCTCGGGATGGACAATGGACTGCAAATGATTTCCATTCTCTTATTGTGAAATTTTCCTTCTCTTGTGTGGAATTTTCTTTTGTATGTGGAGGTCTTTGTGGATTTTCGTGTCTTATGTAAATTTCCTTTTATTATTTTCAGATTTCCAGTCTCTTCGATTCGATGGCAGTGACAAGCGGTGTGAAGGGGTCATTCAGCACAGACATCGGAACAGTTGGCTGCCTTTGTGTATAACAAATTTCAATCATGATTTAGTTTTTCTGATCTGTAAAGAGATGAAGTGTGGACCTCCAATATCGGATCATCCTATAGAGCATCGCCCGCTCTACAACTCATCCACCGCACTGAATGTTACCTGCCCCATACGGGATGATTGGAGGAACTGCAGTGTCTCACCTGTTCCAGCTAACAAGTGTGATGGAGCTACGTTCTTATACTGTGCAGGTAAGTCATACCTGAGGGACTCTAACCCTGACCCTCTAAATACTATACAGGTATGTGTCACTGGAGACCCTAACGGTGACCCTGTATATATGCTGTGCAGGTAAGTGACACTGGAGACCCTAACAGTGACCCTCTATAAATGCTGTGCAGGTAAGTGACAATGGGGATCCTAACAGTGACCCTCTATAAATGCTGTGCAGGTAAGTGACAATGGGGATCCTAACAGTGACCCTCTATATACACACATATACAACACATGGAGAATATTTTAGATCTTCAGTAGTGTAGTACATGGAGAATATCTTAGATCTTCAGTAGTGTAGTACATGGAGAATATCTTAGATCTTCAGTAGTGTAGTACATGGAGAATATCTTAGATCTTCAGTAGAGTAGTACATGGAGAATATCTTAGATCTTCAGTAGTGTAGTACATGGAGAATATCTTAGATCTTCAGTAGTGTAGTACATGGAGAATATCTTAGATCTTCAGTAGAGTAGTACATGGAGAATATCTTAGATCTTCAGTAGTGTAGTACATGGAGAATATCTTAGATCTTCAGTAGTGTAGTACATGGAGAATATCTTAGATCTTCAGTAGTGTAGTACATGGAGAATATCTTAGATCTTCAGTAGTGTAGTACATGGAGAATATCTTCAGTAGTGTATTACATGGAGAATATCTTAGATCTTCAGTAGTGTAGTACATGGAGAATATCTTAGATCTTCAGTAGTGTAGTACATGGAGAATATCTTTAGTGTAGTACATGGAGAATATCTTCAGTAGTGTAGTGCATGGAGAATATCTTAGATCTTCAGTAGTGTAGTACATGGAGAATATCTTAGATCTTCAGTAGTGTAGTGCATGGAGAATATCTTAGATCTTCAGTAGAGTAGTACATGGAGAATATCTTAGATCTTCAGTAGTGTAGTACATGGAGAATATCTTAGATCTTCAGTAGTGTATTACATGGAGAATATCTTAGATCTTCAGTAGTGTAGTACATGGAGAATATCTTAGATCTTCAGTAGTGTATTACATGGAGAGTATCTTAGATCTTCAGTAGTGTAGTACATGGAGAATATCTTAGATCTTCAGTAGTGTAGTACATGGAGAATATCTTAGATCTTCAGTAGTAGTACATGGAGAATATCTTAGATCTTCAGTAGAGTAGTACATGGAGAATATCTTAGATCTTCAGTAGTAGTACATGGAGAATATCTTAGATCTTCAGTAGAGTAGTACATGGAGAATATCTTAGATCTTCAGTAGTGTAGTACATGGAGAATATCTTAGATCTTCAGTAGTGTAGTACATGGAGAATATCTTAGATCTTCAGTAGTGTAGTAGATGGAGAATATCTTAGATCTTCAGTAGTGTAGTACATGGAGAATATCTTAGATCTTCAGTAGTGTAGTACATGGAGAATATCTTAGATCTTCAGTAGAGTAGTACATGGAGAATATCTTCGATCTTCAGTAGTGTAGTACATGGAGAATATCTTAGATCTTCAGTAGTGTAGTACATGGAGAATATCTTAGATCTTCAGTAGAGTAGTACATGGAGAATATCTTAGATCTTCAGTAGTGTGGTACATGGAGAATATCTTAGATCTTCAGTAGTGTAGTACATGGAGAATATCTTAGATCTTCAGTAGTGTGGTACATGGAGAATATCTTAGATCTTCAGTAGTGTAGTACATGGAGAATATCTTAGATCTTCAGTAGTGTAGTACATGGAGAATATCTTAGATCTTCAGTAGTGTAGTGCATGGAGAATATCTTAGATCTTCAGTAGTGTAGTACATGGAGAATATCTTAGATCTTCAGTAGTGTAGTACATGGAGAATATCTTAGATCTTCAGTAGTGTAGTACATGGAGAATATCTTAGATCTTCAGTAGTGTAGTACATGGAGAATATCTTAGATCTTCAGTAGTGTAGTACATGGAGAATATCTTAGATCTTCAGTAGTGTAGTACATGGAGAATATCTTAGATCTTCAGTAGTGTAGTACATGGAGAATATCTTAGATCTTCAGTAGTGTAGTACATGGAGAATATCTTAGATCTTCAGTAGTGTAGTACATGGAGAATATCTTAGATCTTCGGTAGTGTAGTGCATGGAGAATATCTTAGATCTTCAGTAGTGTAGTACATGGAGAATATCTTAGATCTTCAGTAGTGTAGTACATGGAGAATATCTTAGATCTTCAGTAGTGTAGTACATGGAGAATATCTTAGATCTTCAGTAGTAATACATGGAGAATATCTTAGATCTTCAGTAGTGTAGTACATGGAGAATATCTTAGATCTTCAGTAGTAATACATGGAGAGTATCTTAGATCTTCAGTAGTGTAGTACATGGAGAATATCTTAGATCTTCAGTAGTGTAGTACATGGAGAATATCTTAGATCTTCAGTAGAGTAGTACATGGAGAATATCTTAGATCTTCAGTAGTGTAGTACATGGAGAATATCTTAGATCTTCAGTAGTGTAGTGCATGGAGAGTATCTTAGATCTTCAGTAGTGTAGTACATGGAGAATATCTTAGATCTTCAGTAGTGTAGTACATGGAGAATATCTTAGATCTTCAGTAGTGTAGTACATGGAGAATATCTTAGATCTTCAGTAGTGTAGTACATGGAGAATATCTTAGATCTTCAGTAGTGTATTACATGGAGAATATCTTAGATCTTCAGTAGTGTGGTACATGGAGAATATCTTAGATCTTCAGTAGTGTAGTACATGGAGAATATCTTAGATCTTCAGTAGTGTGGTACATGGAGAATATCTTAGATCTTCAGTAGTGTAGTACATGGAGAATATCTTAGATCTTCAGTAGTGTAGTACATGGAGAATATCTTAGATCTTCAGTAGTGTAGTGCATGGAGAATATCTTAGATCTTCAGTAGTGTAGTACATGGAGAATATCTTAGATCTTCAGTAGTGTAGTACATGGAGAATATCTTAGATCTTCAGTAGTGTAGTACATGGAGAATATCTTAGATCTTCAGTAGTGTAGTACATGGAGAATATCTTAGATCTTCAGTAGTGTAGTACATGGAGAATATCTTAGATCTTCAGTAGTGTAGTACATGGAGAATATCTTAGATCTTCAGTAGTGTAGTACATGGAGAATATCTTAGATCTTCAGTAGTGTAGTACATGGAGAATATCTTAGATCTTCAGTAGTGTAGTACATGGAGAATATCTTAGATCTTCAGTAGTGTAGTACATGGAGAATATCTTAGATCTTCAGTAGTGTAGTGCATGGAGAATATCTTAGATCTTCAGTAGTGTAGTACATGGAGAATATCTTAGATCTTCAGTAGTGTAGTACATGGAGAATATCTTAGATCTTCAGTAGTGTAGTACATGGAGAATATCTTAGATCTTCAGTAGTAATACATGGAGAATATCTTAGATCTTCAGTAGTGTAGTACATGGAGAATATCTTAGATCTTCAGTAGTAATACATGGAGAGTATCTTAGATCTTCAGTAGTGTAGTACATGGAGAATATCTTAGATCTTCAGTAGTGTAGTACATGGAGAATATCTTAGATCTTCAGTAGAGTAGTACATGGAGAATATCTTAGATCTTCAGTAGTGTAGTACATGGAGAATATCTTAGATCTTCAGTAGTGTAGTGCATGGAGAGTATCTTAGATCTTCAGTAGTGTAGTACATGGAGAATATCTTAGATCTTCAGTAGTGTAGTACATGGAGAATATCTTAGATCTTCAGTAGTGTAGTACATGGAGAATATCTTAGATCTTCAGTAGTGTAGTACATGGAGAATATCTTAGATCTTCAGTAGTGTAGTACATGGAGAATATCTTAGATCTTCAGTAGTGTAGTACATGGAGAATATCTTAGATCTTCAGGTGTAGTACATGGAGAATATCTTCAGTAGTGTAGTACATGGAGAATATCTTAGATCTTCAGTAGCGTAATACATGGAGAATATCTTAGATCTTCAGTAGTGTAGTACATGGAGAATATTTTAGATCTTCAGTAGTGTAGTACATGGAGAATATCTTAGATCTTCAGTAGTGTAGTACATGGAGAATATCTTAGATCTTCAGTAGTGTAGTACATGGAGAATATCTTAGATCTTCAGTAGTGTAGTACATGGAGAATATCTTAGATCTTCAGTAGTGTAGTACATGGAGAATATCTTAGATCTTCAGTAGTGTAGTACATGGAGAATATCTTAGATCTTCAGTAGTGTAGTACATGGAGAGTATCTTAGATCTTCAGTAGTGTAGTACATGGAGAATATCTTAGATCTTCAGTAGTAGTACATGGAGAATATCTTAGATCTTCAGTAGTAGTACATGGAGAATATCTTAGATCTTCAGTAGTAATACATGGAGAATATCTTAGATCTTCAGTAGTGTAGTACATGGAGAATATTTTAGATCTTCAGTAGTGTAGTACATGGAGAATATCTTAGATCTTCAGTAGTGTATTACATGGAGAATATCTTAGATCTTCAGTAGTGTAGTACATGGAGAATATCTTAGATCTTCAGTAGTGTAGTACATGGAGAATATCTTAGATCTTCAGTAGTGTAGTACATGGAGAGTATCTTAGATCTTCAGTAGTGTAGTACATGGAGAATATCTTAGATCTTCAGTAGTAGTACATGGAGAATATCTTAGATCTTCAGTAGTAGTACATGGAGAATATCTTAGATCTTCAGTAGTGTAGTACATGGAGAATATCTTAGTTCTTCAGTAGTGTAGTACATGGAGAATATCTTAGATCTTCAGTAGTGTAGTACATGGAGAATATCTTAGATCTTCAGTAGTGTAGTACATGGAGAATATCTTAGATCTTCAGTAGTGTAGTACATGGAGAATATCTTAGATCTTCAGTAGTGTAGTACATGGAGAATATCTTAGATCTTCAGTAGTGTAGTACATGGAGAATATCTTAGATCTTCAGTAGTGTAGTACATGGAGAGTATCTTAGATCTTCAGTAGTGTAGTACATGGAGAATATCTTAGTTCTTCAGTAGTGTAGTACATGGAGAATATCTTAGATCTTCAGTAGTAGTACATGGAGAATATTTTAGATCTTCAGTAGAGTAGTACATGGAGAATATCTTAGATCTTCAGTAGTGTAGTACATGGAGAATATCTTAGATCTTCAGTAGTGTAGTACATGGAGAATATTTTAGATCTTCAGTAGAGTAGTACATGGAGAATATCTTAGATCTTCAGTAGTGTAGTCGATGGAGAATATTTTAGATCTTCAGTAGTAGGGATGAGCCGAACACCCCCCCCCCCCGGTTCGGTTCGCACCAGAACCTGCGAACGGACCGAAAGTTCGCACAAACGTTAGAACCCCATTGACGTCTATGGGACTCGAACGTTCGAAATCAAAAGTGCAAATATTCCTTTAAATATGGTACCTGGGGGGTGTCTATAGTATGCCTGGAAAGTGACGCGTGTTTCCCGTGTTTAGAACAGTCCCTGCACCAAATGTCATTTTTAAAGGAAAAAATCTCATTTAAAACTGCTTGCGGGTTTAATGTCATGTCGGGTCATGGCAATATGGATGAAAATCAGTGAGACAAACGGCATGGGTACCCCCCAGTCCATTACCAGGCCCTTTGGGTCTTGTATGGATATTAAGGGGAACCCCGCACCCAAATTAAAATAAGGAAAGGTGTGGGGCCACCAGGCCCTATATACTCTGAACAGCAGTATACAGGTGGTGCAAACAAGACAGGGACTGTAGGTTTGTTGTTAAGTAGAATCTCTTTGTAATTTTGAACGGGTACATTTTTAACGTGTTTAGCTCCAGCCAAAAAATCTTTTTTAAGCTTTTTGGAAAACATAGGGAAGGGTTATCACCCCTGTGACATTTGTTTTGCTGTCTTTCCTCCTCTTCAGAAGATTTCACCTCACTTTTTGTCCCAATGAAAAATGTTTTTTGAAAATTTGGGTTTTTTTGTGGAACAAGGATTGGAAAGCATCAGTGGAAAGGAGAAATTGTTTTCCCATATTAACTCTTACAGGAGAGAATTTCCCTTCCTAGGGGTAGATTTCATCTCACTTCCTGTTGTCTCCTTCCGTTTGCAAGTAGGAGTCGTTTGTAAGTTAGATGTTTGAAAGTAGGGTCCTGCCCTATATACTCAGCAGAAATTTGGGCCTTAGGTGTTGCTGTGGCCACAACACTGTAAGCCCTCACAGGGCCCTGCTGTGAAATATTAGATAAGAATTGTAATTACATGCCCCTGTTGAACAGGAGCTGAAAAATTAGGCCTTAGGCACTGGTGCTGGTGCCACAACACTGCAACCCCTCACAGACACTCTAGTTGGAATGCAGGAACGAGCCCTGCTGCAAAGTATTGCATCAAAAATTGTAATCACACGCCCCTGTTAGACAGGGGCAGAAAAATTGGGCCTTAGGCACTGGTGCTGGTGCCACAACACTGCAACCCCTCACAGACACTCTAGTTGGAATGCAGGAACGAGCCCTGCTGCAAAGTATTACATCAAAAATTGTAATTACACGCCCCTGTTAAACAGGGGCTGAAAAATTGTGCCTTAGGCACTGGTGGTGGCGCCCAGAACCAAAAATGTTCTTACAAGCTATCAGCGTGATGATTGAGGAGGAAGAGGATAATTACTCAGGGATAGTCACTCAGCATCAGCATAGGCAGTCTTTGAAGGGATCTGAGATTTAAAAAAAAAATGATTCGGTTACATCAGCATCAGGTGCTTGGTAGCTGGTGGTGATCCAAAACTGATTCATTTTTATGAAGGTCAGCCGATCGACCGAGTCGGTGGACAGACGCACCCTGTGATCGGTTACCACGCCTCCAGCAGCACTGAATGTGCGTTCCGAAAGAACGCTGGATGCAGTACAGGCCAGTAGCTCAATTGCATACTGTGCAAGCTCTGGCCAGTGATCCATCCTCAAGACCCAGTAACCCAGAGGATTTTCGGTGGGAAAGGTGTCCAAGTCTGATCTTGCCCCTAGGTATTCCTGCACCATGTAAAACAGACGCTGGCGATGGTTGCTGGAACCGATCATACCTTGGGGCTGCGGACCAAAAAATTGTCTGAACGCATCGGTCAGACGGCCACCTTCTCCACCGCTCCTTCTTTGACTGACCGAAGCCTCAGCAACACGTTGTCCAGAAACAGGAGTTTGTAACCTCCCAGTCTCTGGGAACGCATTGCACAGACCTTTCTGCAAGGCCTCCCGAAGATGTTTCATCCTCTGCTCCCTCTGCGATGGCAAGATAAGGTCTGCAACCTTACCCTTGTAACGTGGATCAAGGAGGGTTGCCAGCCAGTATTGGTCCTTCTCCTTGATACCACGAATACGAGGATCCTTACGCAGGCTTTGCAGGATCAGGGAGGACATGCAGCGTAGGTTTGCTGAGGCATTCGGTCCGGAGTCCTCTGGGTCACTAAGGACGACAACGTCCGCAGCCACCTCCTCCCAGCCACGTACAAGTCCATGTGTTTCTTGGGACTTATCCCTTAAAGACTGCTGCTGATGCTGAGTGCCAGGCTCCACCACCATACTGACACAATCTTCCTCCTCCTCCTCCTCCTCCTCCTCTTCCTGTGTGATCGGCGGGCACGCAGGAACACTGTCTGGATAAAGGGGGCCTTGAGAGCTAAGGAAGTCCTCCTCTTCCTGCCTCTGTTCTGCCTCAAGTGCCCTGTCCATTATTCCACGCAGCGTGTGCTCCAACAGGTGGACAAGGGGGACAGTGTCACTGATGCATGCACTGTCACTGCTCACCATCCTCGTGGCCTCCTCGAATGGTGACAGGACAGTGCATGCATCCCTGATCATGGCCCACTGGCGTGGGGAAAAAAAAAACCAAGCTCCCCTGACCCTGTCCTGGTGCCATAGTCGCACAGGTACTCATTGATGGCCCTCTGCTGCGTGTGCAGCCGCTGCAGCATGGCCAACGTTGAGTTCCACCTGGTGGGCATGTCACAGATTAGGCAAATCTTGGGCAGGTTAAACTCCTTTTGGAGGTCCGTCAGCCGAGCACTGGCATTATATGACCGGCGGAAATGCACACAGACTTTCCTGGCCTGCCTCAGGACATCCTGTAAGCCCGGGTACCTGCACAAGAACCGCTGCACCACCAAGTTAAGGACGTGAGCCAAACAGGGCACATGGGTCATTTGTCCCTGTCGGAGGGCAGAGAGGAGGTTGGTGCCATTGTCGCAAACCACCATTCCTGCCTTAAGTTGGCGTGGCGTCAACCACCTCTGAACCTGCCCCTGCAGAGCTGACAGAACCTCTGCTCCAGTGTGGCTCCTGTTCCCCAAGCACACCAGCTCAAGCACCGCATGGCATCTTTTGGCCTGCGTACTTGCGTAGCCCCTTGAACGGCTACAGAGCACAGCTGGTTCCGAGGACAAAGCACAGGAAGAGGCCATGGAGGAAGAAGAAGAGGAGGGGGTGGAGGAGAGAGGTGTGTCACAATCAGCATTTTGGAGGCGTGGTGGCGGAACAACCTCCAACACTACTGCACCTTGTCCTGCATCCTTCCCAGCTGCCAGCAGAGTCACCCAATGCGCCGTGAAACTTAGGTAACGTCCCTGTCCATGCCTGCTGGACCATGAGTCAGCGGTAATATGCACCTTACCGCTGACCGCCCTGTCCAGCGAGGCATGGACATTGCCTTCCACATGCCGGTAGAGAGCCGGAATCGCCTTCCGTGAGAAAAAGTGGCGTTTGGGTACCTGCCACTGAGGAACCGCACATTCCACAAACTCACGGAAGGGGGCAGAGTCTACCAACTGAAAAGGCAGCAGTTGAAGTGCTAGCAATTCAACCGCTGGGCATGTGGATGGCTGGGAGCAAACTTCTTTCGGCGGTGCAGCAGCTGGGGCAGGGAAATTTGCCTGGTACAATCTGACGTCGGTGTACCAAAAGCAGATTGCCCACAAGTACTTGGCTGTGATACACCTAATTCTACACCTTCATTCCTCTCACTGCAGGTCTCAGAGAGGACTGAAGGTCTAGTGGGGTTGGAAATCTCAGCTGATGAGGAGCAAGGAGAGATCCTCTTTGTTCTTTGGTGTGGGTCTTTTAGATACGCTTGCCAATGAACTGCATGGCAGGTCAACATATGTCTGGTCAAGCATGTGGTACCCAAGCGGGAGATGTTTTGGCCACGCGAGATACGCTTGAGACATATGTTGCAAATAGCAGCGGTGCGATCTGATGCACTCGTCTCAAAAAAGGCCCACACCAAAGAACTTTTTGAATAACGCGCAGAGACTGCAGCGCCCTGCACATGTGGAGCTTTGGGGTGTGATGCAGTCAATGTGCTGCCCTTAGGCTGGCCCCTGGAGGGCATCCTGCCTCGTTGGTGATGTGCCGCCTCCTCCTCCTTCTCCTTCTCTCTCCTATCAGGCACCCACGTTAAGTCAGTGACCTCATCATCCCCTCCCTCCTCATCACTGGAGCAAACCTGGCAGTATGCTGCAGCAGGGGGAGCATGACTGCCAGATTGCTGTCCTTCTTGGGCACCCCCTCTGTCCGTGCTCATGTTAATGCCTTCATCGAGCTCAGTATCATCATCAGAGCCTTCCAAACGCTGGGCATCCTCCTGGAGCATGTACCCAACACTGTGGTCAAACAGTTCGAGGGAATCCTCAGGAGGACATGGTGGGGCTAGGGAAGGAGTCACTGATGACATTGAGCCGAGGGAAGAGGCCGCTGCTTTGCCAGACAAAGCACCCTGGGCATGGGTGAGAGAGGATGAGGAGGATGAGGACGGCTTGGTCATCCACTCGACCAAGTCTTCCGCATGTTGCGGCTCAACACGGCCAGCTGCCGAAAAAAAGGCCAAGCGTGTCCCATGGCCACGTGCTGATGAGGATGCACCGTCTCCACGACCAGCACTAGACACAGAGCCTGCTTGCCCTCTCTTATTGGCTTGTGACTGTCTGCCTCTCCTTCTTGGCCTTCCAGACATACTAATGGCCTGTAGCTGCACTAAGCTGGGATAGAACACCAGTAATTTTCTTCAGGTAGCTTTATATACTGTAACCAGACAAGCCTGCCTGTCAGTAGGAAGATAACAGGAACGGATCTAGCTGAACACTGTGAGCAGGATGCACTGCACTAAATGTAAATAGTCTAGAAGATAACAGGAACGGATCTAGCTAAACTGAATACAGTGTATATATATATATATATATATATATATATGCAACACCTGGGATGCATATATATACACAATACACTGTAAGTGCAGCTAACTGACTGACTGTTCTGCCTAATCTATCTAACTCAAATCAAATGACACTGTCTGTCTGTCTCTCTCTCTCAATGAACGCCGGAACACACACTACACAGGGAGCCGTGCAGGCGGCCTTATATAGTGTGGGGCGTGTACTAAATCCCCTGAGCCATAATTGGCCAAAGCCTCCTTGGCTTTGGCCAATTACGGCTCTCTGTTCAGGCGGCGCTGTGATTGGCCAAGCATGCGGGTCATAGTGCATGCTTGGCCAATCATCAGCAAGCAATGCACTGCGATGCCGCAGTGAATTATGGGCCGTGACGTGCCACACGAATTTGGCGCGAACGGCCCATATCGTTCGCAATTCGGCGAACGGTCGAACAGCCGATGTTCGAGTCGAACACGAAGCTCATCCCTATTCAGTAGTAGTACATGGAGAATACAGTGCCTTGAAAAGTATTCATAACCCTTAAAACTTTTCCACATTTTGTTACAACCAGAAAAACATAAATGTATTTTATTGGGATTTTATGTGATAGACCAACACAAAGTGTCACATAATTGTGAAGTGGAAGGAAAATGATAAATGATACAAATAAATATGTGAAAAGTATGGGGGGAGGGGCATTTGTATGGCGCCCCCCGGAGTCAATACTTTGTAGAACCCCCTTTCTCTACAAGTCTTTTTGGGGGTGTCTCTACCAGCTTTGCACATCTAGAGAGGACATTTCTGCCCATTCTTCTTTGTAAAATATCTCAAGCTCTGTCAGATTGGATGGAGAGCGTCTGTGAACAGCAATTTTCAAGTCTTACCACAGATTCTCAATGTGATTTAGGTCTGGACTGTGACTGGGTCATTCTAACACATGAATATGCTTTGATGTAAACCATTCCATTGTAGCTCTGGCTGGATGTTTCGGGTCGTTGTCCTGCTGGAAGGTGAACCTCCGCCCCAGTCTCAAGTCTTTTGTAGACTCTAACAGGTTTTCTTCTAAGATTGTCCTGTATTTGTCTCCATCCATCTTCCCATCAACTCTGACCAGCTTCCCTGTCCCTGCTGAAGAAAAGCATCCCCACCACATGATGCTGCCACCACCATGTTTCACGGTGGGGATGGTGTGTTCAGGGTGATGTGCAGTGTTAGTTTTCCCCACACATAGCGTTTTGCTTTAAGGCCATAAAGTTGAATTTTGGTCTCATGTGACCAGATCACCTTCTTCCACATGTTTGCTGTGTCCTCCACATGGCTTCTCACAAACTACAAACAGGACTTCTTATGACTTTCTTTCTCCAATGTCTTTCTTCTTGTCACTCTTCCATAAAGGGCAGATTTGTGGAGAACACGACTAATAGTTGTCCTGTGGACAGATTCTCCCACCTGAGCTGTGGATCTCTGCAGCTCCTCCAGAGTTACCATGGACCTCTTGGCTCTTCTCTGATGAATGCTCTCCTTGCCCGGCACGGTCAGTTTAGGTGGACGGCCATGTCTTGGTAGGTTTGCAGTTGTGCCATACTCTTTCCATTTTTTAAATGATGATTTATTCAAAGCTTGGGGAATTTTGTTAAAATCCTAACCCTGCTTTAAACTTCTCCACAACTTTATCCCTGACCTGTCTGGTGTGTTCCTTGGCCTGTTTGTTCACTAAGGTTCTCTAACAAACCTCACCTCTTAGGGCTTCACAGAACAACTGTATTTATACTGAGATTAAATGACACACAGGTGGACTTTACTAATGGGGGGACTTCTGAAGGCAATTCCACTAGATTTTAGTTAGGGGTATCGGAGTAAAGGGGGCCGAATACAAATGCCCCCCCCCCCACACTTTTCACATATTTATTTGTATCATTTATCATTTTCCTTCCACTTCACAATTATGAGCCACTTTGTGTTGATCTATCACATAAAATCCCAATAACATATATTTACGTTTTTGGTTGTAACATGACAAAATGTGGAAAATTTCAAGGGGTATGAATTCTTTTTCAAGGTACTGTATTTCAGATCTTCAGCGGTATAGTACATGGAGAATATTTTAGATCTTTAGAAGTGTGAAACAGCTGGACAGTTGGCCAATCTAAGATCATGGGAGACATGGCAGAATATTCTTCAGGCCTGGAACATTAGAGTCACCAAGGGTCATAGAGGTAATATCCTGTGGAACATCAGACAGTTGGCCAATCTAAGATCATGGGAGACATGGCAGAATATTCTTCAGGCCTGGAACATTAGAGTCACCAAGGGTCATAGAGGTAATATCCTGTGGAACATCGGACAGTTGGCCAATCTAAGATCATGGGAGACATGGCAGAATATTCTTCAGGCCTGGAACATTAGAGTCACCAAGGGTCATAGAGGTAATATCCTGTGGAACATCAGACAGTTGGCCAATCTAAGATCATGGGAGACATGGCAGAATATTCTTCAGGCCTGGGACATTAAAGTCACCAAGGGTCATAGAGGTAATATCCTGTGGAACATCGGACAGTTGGCCAATCTAAGATCATGGGAGACATGGCAGAATATTCTTCAGGCCTGGAACATTAGAGTCACCAAGGGTCATAGAGGTAATATCCTGTGGAACATCGGACAGTTGGCCAATGCAAGATTATGGGAGACATAGCAGAATATTCTTCAGGCCTGGAACTGTAGTGTCCCCTAGGGTTATATAGGTAATGTCCTATGAACCAGCTGGACAGTGGGCCAACTCAAGGTTATAGGAGACAGGGCAAAATATTCTTCAGGCCTGGAACCGTAGAGTCACTGAAGTTCATAGAGGTAATATTATATTGAAACATCTGTTATTTCGCCAATCCAAGGTTATGGGAGACATGGCATGATATTCTTCAGGCCTGGAGCCGTGAAGTCACTGAGGGTCATAGAGGTAATATCTTAATTAAACATCTGACTGTTGGTCAATACAAGGTTATATGAGGCATGGAAGAATATTCTTCAGGCCTGGAACATTAGAGAAATTGGGGTTCATAATAAATAAAATAAAGAAATAATATGCGAAGAAGTAGAATTTCTCTTGTTGCTGGATTATATAAAGGAGTTTATCGCTCTCTGAGCCGTATTCCAGTCCATTGACTATATAAAATGAATGTGTGATACCACCAGAGATCCTTCTACTAGATCACGGTCATCATTTATCCAGGTCATGATGTAGCTATTAGGCCTCATTCACTTCTGAGTGTTTTGTAGTTTGTAGCTCAAAGATCAAAAAAAGCTCAACAAGCAAAAACAAATTGGATTGAATAGCCCTTGTTCCCATCTGAATGCCTGTCGCCCCAAAAAGTACAAGAGACACTTTTCAGGCAGATTTGGGTGTTTTTGACCACATAGACTTAAATGGGAACACCTGAAAATAAGTTTTTAGCCTGTATTAACTGATCTCCTCCCCCTAATGATGTCCATTGGTTAAAAGAAAAAGCCTGAAGCTTGAATACACATGATACAAAACTCCTGTATACACTTGTAAAATCGATCAAGAAATCTCCAATAAAAACCCCTGAAAATTTCTCTGCTCAGGTGAATGGAGCCTTAGAAAGGCGCTGAATGTGACTTCCTACTAGCCGTATATTTCATGTATTTAAATCTGTATTTTGTCTCTTTTCCTCAGAGGAACGCTTGCTGCGGCTCTCTGGAGGTGGCAGTCCCTGTGCCGGTCGGGTGGAGGTTCTTAAGGATGATGTTTGGGGAGCTGTATGCGATGATCATTGGGACGCCCTGGATGCAGAAGTCACGTGTCGGCAGTTGGGTTGTGGTTCGGCACTGGCAGCCTATGGAGCATCTCATTTTGGAGTTGGACCACCACAGATCCATTTGGATGACGTGAAATGTTTGGGTTCTGAGACCTATCTATGGGAATGCCCATCAGAAAGGAGACATGACTGCACCGAGAAGGAACATGCTGGTGTCCTGTGTTCAGGTGAGTTCTACAATCTGGAGATGGTATGAAATTGGGCAACCGACTGAATCCATTTAATGGGATGAAGGTCTCACAGTGAAAATACATCCAAACTGATATCTAATTAATGTGTATGAATATATCCAAGGTCTATATAGATATATTGGGTCAGGAGGTAATATGTTCTATTTTACCCCCATAAATGGTTGCTCACACCAGACCTTGTGGCATAATTTGCTGTATTTCCCAGTCTGGGTTAGAATATATCCACAGTGATTAGTAGAACCAGTTCACCCTAATGGTGTTCTGATCCAAGTGTCACTACGCAAAACACATACTTTGTATAACCCAGTCTGTATGGACAGGCAAATTGCTGACGAGACAAGATCCACAGGCAGTGTCTAACTCAGACATGGAATCCAATGTCATTTATGCCACCCTGGTACATTCTGGAGGACGCTGTTCCTTCTTTTCTTCTTAGAGGTGGAAAGACAATAAATAGGCCACATTGGCAGCACAAATGTCTTACAGAATGCTGAGGAAATATCCCGTGTGCACATACCTGCTGCTTCACCTGCAAGGCAGTCCAAGTGAAGCCTTCAAAACACAAAGTGATGATCGCACTGGTGGGGTTTTCAGGACAGAATGGGTGGCTACCTGGGGCCCCAGACTCCCGGAGAGCCCATAGGAGATACTAAAAAATTCTGCACCTCAGTTTATAAGAAGAGGAGTTCCACCCATTTAAAAGTCAGCAGCTTCAAAAAGTGTATCTACTGACTTTTCATGATCGGACACTCACCTGTCCCACGGTCCAGCGATGCGGGCGCACGAATCCCCGCTCCTCCCCCCCTCCTCTCAGCAGAGCCGGCATCCTAACTGTGGGCATTGCGCATGCGCGAGCCATGCTGTGAATGGCCGGGCAATCTTCTGGGACCTGTGACAAGTCCCAGAAGATTGCAGGGAGGGAGGGTGAGAGGTGATCTTCTTCCCAGCGCCGCAGTGCCAGGGAAGTGGGAGCTGGGTGCCTCTAAAAACATGGTACCCGCTCCCCCCCCCCACCCCCAAAAAAATGAAGTGCCAATTGTGGCATGTCAGGGGGTCCGCTTTAACATGTGTATCCCTTTTTGGGAAGTGGGAGTGGGGGGGTTATGAGAAATGGCCTTTCCAAACAGGATATTGCTCTAAACCCATAGGTAAGTATGAGAACCAGAATCTTCACTAAGTGGATATGTGGGATTTATAATAAAGCTGGCAGAGCCTCCACCCAGGACAGTACAGGGCTTTCACCCACCCCACCCAGGGCAGGGCCCCAACCCTGGACAGAGCATCCAGGACAGGGCCTCCACCCAGGACAGTACAGGGCTTTCACCCACCCCACCCAGGGCAGGGCCCCAACCCTGGACAGAGCATCCAGGACAGGGCCTCCACCCAGGACAGTACAGGGCTTTCACCCACCCAGGACAGTACAGGGCTTTCACCCAGGACAGTACAGGGCTTTCACCCACCCAGGACAGTACAGGGCTTTCACCCACCCCACCCAGGGCAGGGCCCCAACCCTGGACAGAGCATCCAGGACAGGGCCTCCACCCAGGACAGTACAGGGCTTTCACCCACCCAGGACAGTACAGGGCTTTCACCCACCCAGGACAGTACAGGGCTTTCACCCACCCCACCCAGGGCAGGGCCCCAACCCTGGACAGAGCATCCAGGACAGGGCCTCCACCCAGGACAGTACAGGGCTTTCACCCACCCAGGACAGTACAGGGCTTTCACCCACCCAGGACAGTACAGGGCTTTCACCCAGGACAGTACAGGGCTTTCACCCACCCAGGACAGTACAGGGCTTTCACCCACCCCACCCAGGGCAGGGCCCCAACCCTGGACAGAGCATCCAGGACAGGGCCTCCACCCAGGACAGTACAGGGCTTTCACCCACCCACCCAGGGCAGGGCCCCAACCCTGGACAGAGCATCCAGGACAGGGCCTCCACCCAGGACAGTACAGGGCTTTCACCCACCCAGGACAGTACAGGGCTTTCACCCACCCAGGACAGTACAGGGCTTTCACCCAGGACAGTACAGGGCTTTCACCCACCCAGGACAGTACAGGGCTTTCACCCACCCCACCCAGGGCAGGGCCCCAACCCTGGACAGAGCATCCAGGACAGGGCCTCCACCCAGGACAGTACAGGGCTTTCACCCACCCACGGCAGGGCCCCAACCCTGGACAGAGCATCCAGGACAGGGCCTCCACCCAGGACAGTACAGGGCTTTCACCCACCCAGGACAGTACAGGGCTTTCACCCAGGACAGTACAGGGCTTTCACCCACCCAGGACAGTACAGGGCTTTCACCCACCCAGGACAGGGCTTTCACCCACCCCACCCAGGGCAGGGCCCCAACCCTGGACAGAGCATCCAGGACAGGGCCTCCACCCAGGACAGTACAGGGCTTTCACCCACCCAGGACAGTACAGGGCTTTCACCCACCCAGGACAGTACAGGGCTTTCACCCACCCAGGACAGGGCCTCCACCCAGGACAGTACAGGGCTTTCACCCACCCAGGACAGGGCCTCCACCCAGGACAGTACAGGGCTTTCACCCACCCCACCCAGGGCAGGGCCCCAACCCTGGACAGAGCATCCAGGACAGGGCCTCCACCCAGGACAGTACAGGGCTTTCACCCACCCAGGACCGTACAGGGCTTCCACCCAGGACAGTACAGGGCTTTCACCCACCCCACCCAGGGCAGGGCCCCAACCCTGGACAGAGCATCCAGGACAGGGCCTCCACCCAGGACAGTACAGGGCTTTCACCCACCCCACCCAGGGCAGGGCCCCAACCCTGGACAGAGCATCCAGGACAGGGCCTCCACCCAGGACAGTACAGGGCTTTCACCCACCCAGGACCGTACAGGGCTTTCACCCAGGACAGTACAGGGCTTTCACCCACCCCACCCAGGGCAGGGCCCCAACCCTGGACAGAGCATCCAGGACAGGGCCTCCACCCAGGACAGTACAGGACTTTCACCCACCCCACCCAGGGCAGAGCCCCAACCCTGGACAGGGCCCCAACCCTGGACAGAGCATCCAGGACAGGGCCTCCACCCAGGACAGAGGACCCACCCAGGACAGAGGACCCACCCAGGACAGAGGATCCACCCAGGACAGGGCCTCCAGCCAGGACAGGGCCTCCACCCAGGACATAGCATCCAGGACAGGGCCTCCACCCAGGACAGGGCCCCAACCCTGGACAGAGCATCCAGGACAGGGCCTCCACCCAGGACAGAGGACCCACCCAGGACAGAGGACCCACCCAGGACAGGGCCTCCACCCAGGACAGGGCCTCCACCCAGGACATAGCATCCAGGACAGGGCCTCCACCCAGGACAGGGCCTCCACCCAGGACATAGCATCCAGGACAGGGCCTCCACCCAGGACAGAGGACCCACCCAGGACAGAGGACCCACCCAGGACAGGGCCTCCACCCAGGACATAGCATCCAGGACAGGGCCGGGCCCCCACCAAGGGCAGGGCACCCACCCAGAACGGAACAGACCACCCACCCAATACAGGACAGGTCCTCCACCCAGGACAGAGCTGCCCACCCAGGACAGGTCCCCCATTCGGAACAAGGCTCCCACCCAGGGCAGGACTGGGCCTCCATCCAGGACATCCAGGACTAAATACAAAGGGGATTCCCTTCCCTGGGAAATTTACTAGTAATCTAATTAAATTCAATAGAAGAAGAACTACTGCACCCAGCATATAATATTACCCATAAGTATATAGATGTACACCAGTATAGAAATAATAGAAGCTTTTTATAGGAAGAGAATAATAACCATCCAAACATCCAATGTACAAACAGGGATTATCAGCAAAGGGCCCAATAAGAGTTCTGGGGGAATTGTGTATATATACCCGGGTATATATATAATATATATAATTAGAGATCCCTCTATATGCATGTTGCAGTAAAGTCCAGTTGCCGGGGCCCCCTGAGGACAATGTGGCGTTTGTCTTTGTGTCGGATACCTGAAGACAAGATCTGCAATGATGGGGAGATCTTCCTGTTGTCCAACCAGCTTGGAATGCAGCTTCTCAAATGCAAAGACTGTGGTGTGCCAATGAAACTCAGAGTCAGTATCTACTTTGCTCTTAGTACCTAAATAACACCGAGATAGTCAAAGCTAATAGGAGCGGGCATCAGTTCCCTACACGAGTACTCTGACTTTTATCAATAGGAGGTCAAAAATTAAATCCTTTATACCTTTTGACTAGCAATTGTGGATACTACTTGTCATGGTGATCAAACGATTGGAACAAGCTATAGCAGTCATATGGTAGGTGGATTCTCCGGGTTGGTAAGTAAAAGGGACTAGGTCAGCCATTCTGAACCCTTTTACCAAGGAGGAAACCTTAAAATAATTTTCCAATCTCAGGGAACCCCTGCATTGGTGATCAGTGGGAAGAATGCTCTTTACATTGGTGATCAGTGGGAAGAATGTCCCTTACATTGGTGATCAGTGAGAAGAATGCTCCTTACATTGGTGATCAGTGGGAAGAATGTCCCTTACATTGGTGATCAGTGAGAAGAATGCTCCTTACATTGGTGATCAGTGGGAAGAATGTCCCTTACATTGGTGATCAGTGAGAAGAATGTTCCTTACATTGGTGATCAGTGGGAAGAATGTTCCTTACATTGGTGATCAGTGAGAAGAATGTCCCTTACATTGGTGATCAGTGAGAAGAATGTCCCTTACATTGGTGATCAGTGAGAAGAATGTTCCTTACATTGGTGATCAGTGGGAAGAATGTCCCTTACATTGGTGATCAGTGAGAAGAATGCTCTTTACATTGGTGATCAGTGGGAAGAATGTCCCTTACATTGGTGATCAGTGAGAAGAATGCTCCTTACATTGGTGATCAGTGAGAAGAATGTTCCTTACATTGGTGATCAGTGAGAAGAATGTTCCTTACATTGGTGATCAGTGAGAAGAATGTTCCTTACATTGGTGATCAGTGAGAAGAATGCTCCTTACATTGGTGATCAGTGAGAAGAATGTTCCTTACATTGGTGATCAGTGGGAAGAATGTTCCTTACATTGGTGATCAGTGAGAAGAATGTTCCTTACATTGGTGATCAGTGAGAAGAATGTCCCTTACATTGGTGATCAGTGAGAAGAATGTCCCTTACATTGGTGATCAGTGAGAAGAATGTTCCTTACATTGGTGATCAGTGAGAAGAATGTTCCTTACATTGGTGATCAGTGAGAAGAATGTTCCTTACATTGGTGATCAGTGAGAAGAATGCTCCTTACATTGGTGATCAGTGAGAAGAATGTTCCTTACATTGGTGATCAGTGGGAAGAATGTTCCTTACATTGGTGATCAGTGAGAAGAATGATCCTTACATTGGTGATCAGTGAGAAGAATGTTCCTTACATTGGTGATCAGTGAGAAGAATGTTCCTTACATTGGTGATCAGTGAGAAGAATGCTCCTTACATTGGTGATCAGTGTGAAGAATGTTCCTTACATTGGTGATCAGTGAGAAGAATGTTCCTTACATTGGTGATCAGTGTGAAGAATGTTACATTGGTGATCAGTGAGAAGAATGTCCCTTACATTGGGGATCAGTGAGAAGAATGTTCCTTACATTGGTGATCAGTGGGAAGAATGTTCCTTACATTGGTGATCAGTGAGAAGAATGATCCTTACATTGGTGATCAGTGGGAAGAATGTTCCTTACATTGGTGATCAGTGAGAAGAATGATCCTTACATTGGTGGTCAGTGAGAAGAATGTTCCTTACATTGGTGATCAGTGAGAAGAATGTTCCTTACATTGGTGATCAGTGAGAAGAATGTTCCTTACATTGGTGATCAGTGGGAAGAATGTTCCTTACATTGGTGATCAGTGTGAAGAATGTTACATTGGTGATCAGTGAGAAGAATGTCCCTTACATTGGGGATCAGTGAGAAGAATGTCCCTTACATTGGTGATCAGTGGGAAGAATGTTCCTTACATTGGTGATCAGTGTGAAGAATGTTACATTGGTGATCAGTGAGAAGAATGTTCCTTACATTGGTGATCAGTGGGAAGAATGTTCCTTACATTGGTGATCAGTGAGAAGAATGTTCCTTACATTGGGGATCAGTGAGAAGAATGTTCCTTACATTGGGGATCAGTGAGAAGAATGTTCCTTACATTGGTGATCAGTGTGAAGAATGTTCCTTACATTGGTGATCAGTGAGAAGAATGTTCCTTACATTGGTGATCAGTGGGAAGAATGTTCCTTACATTGGTGATCAGTGAGAAGAATGTTCCTTACATTGGTGATCAGTGAGAAGAATGTTCCTTACATTGGTGATCAGTGAGAAGAATGCTCCTTACATTGGTGATCAGTGTGAAGAATGTTCCTTACATTGGTGATCAGTGAGAAGAATGTTCCTTACATTGGTGATCAGTGAGAAGAATGTTCCTTACATTGGTGATCAGTGGGAAGAATGTTCCTTACATTGGTGATCAGTGAGAAGAATGTTCCTTACATTGGTGATCAGTGGGAAGAATGTTCCTTACATTGGTGACCAGTGGGAAGAATGCTCCTTACATTGGTGATCAGTGTGAAGAATGTTCCTTACATTGGTGATCAGTGGGAAGAATGTTCCTTACATTGGTGATCAGTGAGAAGAATGTTCCTTACATTGGTGATCAGTGGGAAGAATGTTCCTTACATTGGTGACCAGTGGGAAGAATGCTCCTTACATTGGTGATCAGTGAGAAGAATGTTCCTTACATTGGTGATCAGTGAGAAGAATGCTCCTTACATTGGTGATCAGTGTGAAGAATGTTCCTTACATTGGTGATCAGTGAGAAGAATGTTCCTTACATTGGTGATCAGTGAGAAGAATGTTCCTTACATTGGTGATCAGTGGGAAGAATGTTCCTTACATTGGTGATCAGTGAGAAGAATGTTCCTTACATTGGTGATCAGTGGGAAGAATGTTCCTTACATTGGTGACCAGTGGGAAGAATGCTCCTTACATTGGTGATCAGTGTGAAGAATGTTCCTTACATTGGTGATCAGTGGGAAGAATGTTCCTTACATTGGTGATCAGTGAGAAGAATGTTCCTTACATTGGTGATCAGTGGGAAGAATGTTCCTTACATTGGTGACCAGTGGGAAGAATGTTCCTTACATTGGTGATCAGTGAGAAGAATGTTCCTTACATTGGTGATCAGTGAGAAGAATGCTCCTTACATTGGTGGTCAGTGAGAAGAATGTCCCTTACATTGGTGATCAGTGAGAAGAATGTTCCTTACATTGGTGATCAGTGAGAAGAATGTTCCTTACATTGGTGATCAGTGAGAAGAATGCTCCTTACATTGGTGATCAGTGAGAAGAATGTCCCTTACATTGGGGATCAGTGAGAAGAATGTTCCTTACATTGGTGATCAGTGGGAAGAATACTCATTACATAGGTGGTCAGTGGGAAGAATGCTCCTTACATTGGTGATCAGTGAGAAGAATGTTCCTTACATTGGTGATCAGTAGGAAGAATGTTCCTTACATTGGTGATCAGTGAGAAGAATGTTCCTTACATTGGTGATCAGTGGGAAGAATGTTCCTTACATTGGTGATCAGTGAGAAGAATGTTCCTTACATTGGTGATCAGTGAGAAGAATGTTCCTTACATTGGTGATCAGTGAGAAGAATGTTCCTTACATTGGTGATCAGTGAGAAGAATGTTCCATATATTGGTGATCAGTGGGAAGAATGTTCCTTACATTGGTGATCAGTGGGAAGAATGTTCCTTACATTGGTGATCAGTGGGAAGAATGTTCCTTACATTGGTGATCAGTGAGAAGAATGTTCCTTACATTGGTGATCAGTGAGAAGAATGTTCCTTACATTGCTGATCAGTGGGAAGAATGTTCCTTACATTGGTGATCAGTGGGAAGAATGTTCCTTACATTGGTGATCAGTGGGAAGAATGTTCCTTACATTGGTGATCAGTGAGAAGAATGTTCCTTACATTGGTGATCAGTGAGAAGAATGTTCCTTACATTGGTGATCAGTGAGAAGAATGTTCCTTACATTGGTGATCAGTGAGAAGAATGTTCCTTACATTGGTGATCAGAGGGAAGAATGTTCCTTACATTGGTGATCAGTGGGAAGAATGTTCCTTACATTAGTGATCAGTGAGAAGAATGTTCCTTACATTAGTGATCAGTGAGAAGAATGTTCCTTACATTGGTGATCAGTGAGAAGAATGTTCCTTACATTGGTGATCAGTGAGAAGAATGTCCCTTACATTAGTGATCAGTGGGAGGAATACTCATTACATTGGTGGTCAGTGGGAAGAATACTCATTACATTGGTGGTCAGTGGGAAGAATACTCATTACATAGGTGGTCATTGGGAAGAATACTCATTACATAGGTGGTCATTGGGAAGAATACTCATTACATAGGTGGTCATTGGGAAGAATACTCATTACATAGGTGGTCATTGGGAAGAATACTCATTACATAGGTGGTTAGTGGGAATGTATCTGAGAGGCAGAAATTAGTCCTTGCTGAAGGAAACCTAGCCACCTCTGGAAGGACCCTGGTTGAGGAAGGCTGACGTAGGGTGATTACTGTCCCTGCTGGACTCCTCCTGGAACAGATACTTTCAGGATGGTGAGCAGGAGGACACTGATGAGTAATGCCCGGTACACACGATCGGACTTTACGGCATACTTGGTTTGGTGGACCGGAGTCTGTCGGACAATTCGATCTTGTGTGGGCTCCACAAACTTTTTTTCCCCAAAAGTTTGACGGACCTAGAAATGAAACCTGTTTCAAATCTTTTCAACGGTCTCGAGTCTGTATGCTAGTCCGACTTTTCGATGGATTTGAGTCCTGTGGAAAAGTCCGCTCGTCTGTATGCCGGTCCGACGGACGAAATACGACGCTAGGGCAGCTATTGGCTACTGGCTATGATCTTCCTTGTTTTAGTCCGGTTGTACGTCATCACGTACGAATCCGTCGGACTTTGGTTGATCATGTGTAGGCAAGGCCGTTTATTCGGAAAGTCCATCAAAGTCCGCAGGACAAAGTCTGCGGTAAAGTCCGCTCGTGTGTACGCGGCATAACTCTTCCCCGAAGTCCTCTGCAGTCTGCAATGAATGAACCACTTAGCAGAGTATTGGAAAAATAGGATTTTTTAAAACAGCTTACCTGTAAAATCCTTTTCTTTCGAAGGACATCACGGGACACAGAGCCACAGTAATAACTGATGGGTTATGTAGGTACCATTAGGTATTGGACACTGGCACACCCTATCAGGAAGTTCAACCCCCTATATAATCCCTCCCCTTCCAGGGATACCTCAGTTTTGTAGCCAAGCAATATAAGTGTATTAGAAGAGGGGCGGGACCTCTGTGTCCCGTGATGTCCTTCGAAAGAAAAGGATTTTACAGGTAAGCTGTTTTAAAAAGTCCTATTTTCTTTCTCGAACATCACGGGACACAGAGCCACAGTAATTACTGATGGGATGTCCCAGAGCAATGCTACCTGAGGGGGGGGAACCACGACCAAGTAGGGTGCTATCAGACCTGAGGGGGGGGAACCACGACCAAGTAGGGTGCTATCAGACCTGAGGACCCTGTACCGCTGCCTGCAGCACCCTACGCCCAAAGGCGATATCCTCATGCCTTCTCACATCCACCTGATAGAATCTGGTGAATGTATGAACTGAAGACCAGGTTGCGGCCTTGCAGATTTGAGCCATCGAGGCCCGGTGATGCACTGCCCAAGAAGCACCAATAGCCCTTGTGGAATGTGCCCTGATCTGAAACGGAGGAATCTTCTGTTTCAAACCGTAAGCTTGAATGATCAATTGTCGAATCCATTTAGAAATGGTCGCTTTTGACGCTGCCTGTCCTCTATTGGGACCCTCTGGCAGCACAAACAAAACATCCGTCTTGCGGATCTGAGTAGTTGCCCCTAGATAGGCCTTAACTGCTCTTACTACATCCAATGAATGTAGAGATCTCTCTTCCGGAGAACAGGGATCTGGAAAAAAGGAAGGTAGAACAATGTCTTGGTTTAAATGAAAATCAGAAACCACCTTCGGTAAAAAACTAGGATGAGGGCGTAGTACCACTCTATCCTTGTGTATAATCAAATAAGGCTCTTTACAGGAAAGAGCTGCTATTTCTGATACTCTTCTAGCAGAAGAGATGGCCACCAGAAAAATTAACTTCCTTGTCAACAAGACCAAAGGAATCTGACTTATTGGTTCAAAAGGCTGTTTCTGTAACACAGCCAGGACCAAATTCAAGTCCCAGGGGTTTAGGGGCGCTTTAACCGGAGGATTAAGACGCATCACCCCCTGCATAAAGTTTCGGACCAAAGAATGCGAAGCAAGTGGCCGCTGAAATAATACTGATAAAGCAGAGACCTGGCCCTTGATGGTACTCAAGGCCAGCTTCATCTCTAATCCCATCTGTAGAAAATCAAGGATTCTACCTATGACATATTTCCTGGGATGCCAACCTCTGGATTCACACCAGGTTATATAAGCTTTCCAGACTCTATGATAAATCATCCTGGAAGCTGGCTTCCTTGCATTAATCAAGGTAGATATGACAGGACCTGAGAGTCCACGACTCTTCAGAACGTGGGTCTCAATAGCCAAACCGTCAAATTTAGCGTTTGTAAGGCAGGATGGAACACTGGACCTTGAGATAACAGGTCTGGGCGTACCGGTAGGGTCCACGGGGGACCTACCATCATCCTTACTATTTCTGCATACCAAGTCCTTCTGGGCCAAACGGGGGCCACCAGAAGTACCGACTTCCTTTCCTGCCTGATCCTGAGAAGGAGTCGTGGTAATAGCAGAATAGGCGGGAATGCGTAAATCAGTGAGAACCGATGCCACGGAATCACCAACGCATCCGTCCCGCATGCAAGAGGATCTTTTGTCCTTGCCACAAATCTGTCTATCTTTTTGTTGAATCGGGATGCAAAGAGATCTACATCTGGAACCCCCCATCTTTGGCATATGGCCCAAAAGACGTCGGGATGCAGAGACCATTCCCCTGGAAGTAACTGCTGGCGACTTAGATAGTCCGCCTGCCAATTCTCTATTCCCGGGATGAAAACTGCCGATATGCATGGCACATGCGTCTCTGCCCAGACTAAGATCTGGTTCACCTCTTTTTGAGCAGCTCGGCTCCGGGTGCCTCCCTGATGATTGACATAAGCCACTGCTGTGGAATTGTCGGACTGGATCCTGACCGGACAACCCTGTAGCCTGATAGTCCAGGCCTTTAGAGCTAGATGTATCGCCCGGATCTCCAGAATGTTGATGGGTAAGGTCCTCTCTGTCTTGGACTATACCCCTTGGACCGCTGCCTGTTCCAGAACTGCTCCCCAACCTGACAGACTGGCATCTGTTGTTACCACCGTCCAGGTAACCGGTAGAAAGGATTTCCCCTTCTGCAGGTTTTTGGGTATGAGCCACCAATTGAGACTCTGACGCACCGCATGCGACAGGTGCATCGGAAAGTCTAATGCCTGAACTTTCTTGTTCCAGATCGACAGAATACTGTGTTGCAGCATTCTTGAGTGAAACTGAGCATAGGGAACTGCTTCGAATGAAGACACCATCTTCCCTAGTAGCCTCATACAAAGGCGGACTGAGGGACCCTTCTTGGTCCTGACTGCCAGAATCAGCTCTCTTAAAGCAGTGATCTTTGCCTGAGGTAGAAATATTTTCTCCTGGCTTGTATCTACAATCAGACCCAAATACTCCAGTCTTCTTACTGGTTTTAGGAAAGACTTTTCTAAGTTGAGGATCCAACCTAGGTGTTCTAGATACCTGACTGTGGTCCTCAAGTTTCCATTCAAAGAGGCTACCGACCGGCCTATCAAGAGCAGGTCGTCTAGGTATGCTATGACAGCTATACCCTGAGCCCTTAATCTGGCCAGAGGAGGAGCCAAGATCTTTGTGAACACTCGAGGTGCAGTGGCTATCCCGAAAGGCAGAGCCACAAACTGGAAATGGCGCCCTCCTACCTCGAAGCGCAGAAACTTCTGATGAGCAGGAAAAATGGGCACATGCAGATATGCATCTCTGATGTCTATTGATGCCAGAAATCTCCTCCCTGCAGGGTGGGAACTACTGTTCGAATTGATTCCATGCGGAAGGATTGAATCCTTAGGAATCGGTTCAGATCCCTTAAGTCCAGAATGGGCCTGACATCCCCATTTGGCTTTTGGACCGTAAAAAGGTTGGAATAGAAACCCAATCCCTGGTCCTTTGCGGGAACTATCATAATGACCTCCTGCGACAAAAGTCGCTCTAACGCTAGAAGGAGTGACTGCTTCTTCTCTGGGTCTCTGGGAACATTTGATCTGAGGAACTGAGGAGAAGGGAATTCCTGAAACTCCAGCTTGTACCCTAAGGTTACGGTGGAGATTACCCATCTGTCCTGGAAGTCCTCCTGCCAGAGCTCTGAGAACTGCTCTGAGAACCGGGGGCGCCCCCTCATGCAGAGGTCTTAGTGTTTTGCCTAGTAGGCTTCTTTCCCCAGGACTTCTTTTGTCCCTGGGGTTGACTCTTGTCTCTGGACCCCGATGGAGGCGGCCGTCGAGACTGCCTGGAGGCTGAAGCCCCCGGCGCTGGGGAAAGAGTCCGTTTGAAAGAGGAACGCTTACTCTTCTTCTTGACAGGTAAGAGAGTGCTTTTCCCACAAGAGATTCTCTTGATATAGTTATCCAAGTCCTCTCCAAACAACCTTGCACCACGAAATGGAAACCCAGCCAGTAGCTTCTTATATGGTGCTTCGGCTGACCAATTTTTCAACCATAGGATTCTACGTATATGCACCAACCCCAGTGAAAGACGGGAGGTTTGCACGATAGAATCTCTAATGGCATCAACCACAAAGCATAAGGCCGCTGGAAGGTTAGCAAACCCCTGGGCCTGCTGTTCAGGTAATACTTTGATGACCTGCTTAACATGGTCTCTTAAGTATTGACAGACTCCAATCGCTGCTACTGCAGGTTGGGCCACTGATCCTGCTAAAGAGAACACATCTTTCAATAAGAAGTCCATCTTTTTATCCACAGGATCTTTGAGCATCTGAGCATTGTCTACAGGACAAGTCAGATTACTATTTACAGAGGAAATGGCGGCATCAATAGCCGGTATTCCCCACATTTTAATAAACTTTTCTTCCATCGGATAAAGTGTTGAAAACTTTCTCGGCGGAAAAAAACGTTTGTCTGGGTGATCCCACTCAGAATAAATGAGCTTTTCAAGTAAAATATGAACAGGAAAAGCATGTGCTGCTTGGAAAGGTTTCAGTGACGCAAAGCAGAAGAGGATTCTTTAGCAGTTTCAGGTATGGGCAACTTAAATGTGGATCGGACCAATCCAGTGAGGATCTGCACTAAGACTTTCTCCTCTTGGGAAGTCGCAGAGGGTCCCTCTACACCTGAATCCTCCGAAGAGGAATCATCCGTCCCATCCCGATCCTCTGAAAGGGATACGTCTCCTTTATCCCCGAGCTCCTCTGTCTGAGGGTCTTGGGGAACAGAGGAAAGCCTAGTGCGTTTTCTTTCACTGAGTGAAGACGTAATCACGGCCATTAATCTTTCCTCTAGACCATTAATGGTTGAGGAAAAAACCTGTGTAATGTATACAGGGGCTGAAGTGCCAGAAGCAGGTGTAGCCCCTGACCCCGATGGCTCTCCCTGGCTAGCCGTCCCTGGCCCATCTTTAGGGGGGGAGGATGCTGCAGACAGGGGGCCCTCAGAACCTGAACGAGATCCCCTAGTGTCTCTGGTTCCTGGGGTGCTTGAACCTCTTCTACCCATAGTGCAAAGCAACAAGGTGTGAGGTGTGCAAATGAACACTGCCCGCTGAGCGATGTAGTCTGGCTAAAAGCCTTGCTACCCAATGCTCAGTCTGGTGTTACTTCAGTAAATGCTGCCTAGGAGAATGCCTGTGTCCCACCTTACATGCGACCGTCAGCTCTGTGTCTCTCAGAAGGCTGAGTGCACCTGTACAGAGTGCCTTTAATAGCCTGCAGCTGGCCTGAGTGGGAGTCTAAGCACCTGTGCTGACGTCCCGCCCCCCCTCTACCGCCCCCCCCCCCCCCTCGAGTTTTGAAAAAAACGAGCGCTTCCCGTGCTGCCGACTCTCCTGTCATGCTTCTGGAGAAAGGCTGGGGATGGGGGGAGGGGAGGGAGGAAGGCTGGTAACAAGATCTGCCTGAACGGCTATCTTGAGAGATGGTGGCCATTAGGCCGCAGAGCCCGGGTGGTATAACCACTTTCTAGACCCCTGTGGCCCCTCTAGCCTGGGGGGAACATTCAAACATGAGAAATCCCCCTTTCCACCTTACCTGCTTGCAGCCTGCTTGGACATAATCAGCGATGCAAAACACCTGAGACAGACAGTCAGCATGTGAAGGTTTGTGCTCTTGGCAGCCCCCGGTGGTCACAATAGGCATAGCATGCATTTACCTTAAAGGAGAAGAGCCACTAGAACTCAAAAATTCTGTGGAATCTCCTCTTACCTTATCCAGCCGCAGGGTGCTGTTTACACAGACCCAATCTTCACCTCTCACGGTGGGCTCCATTTGAAAAAACTGTCAGAGACTGGGGCCCCCATCAGTAGGGGGATCCAACAGTTCTGGGACCGTAAAGCACCCAGCCAGAAATTAGGAAGTTTAAAGCCATTTTCTGATCTGCGGGGTCCAGCTCTCTAAAAAGAGAAGCATTACGGGTAAAACCTCGTTTCTTCGGACACGAGGCCCGGGTACCATTCAATTCGGCCATGAAAAGACACTTTGAATGGATCCGGTCGCCTGGCTTGCCCCAGTATAGGATATCAGGATATTCCCTTTGGAGCTCAACACAGGACATCTTTACACGTCCAACACCTAAGACACTGGCGTAAAAACTGAGGTATCCCTGCAAGGGGGAGGGATTATATAGGGGGTTGAACTTCCTGATAGGGTGTGCCAGTGTCCAATCACCAGTGATACCTATATAACCCATCAGTAATTACTGTGGCTCTGTGTCCCGTGATGTTCGAGAAAGAAACATTATTTTGTGGTTATTGACTCCCAGCTCTGCATTACTCTCTTTATTCTCCTGCAGAACATCATGAAGTTCGCCTGTCTGGAGGTCCCAATAACTGTTCGGGTCGTCTGGAAGTTTATATGGACGGAGTTTGGGCGACGGTGTGCGATGGTTCCTGGTATGATGACGATTCCGACAAAGTGTGTAAAGATCTTGGCTGCCAATCGTTTGTGAAAAACACCAAATATGAACATACACTGAGTACGAGTGTGACCTTTCTGTGTTCTCATTCCTATTCGTTATGGGAATGCAAGATCTTCACCAAGAACCCCAACACCTGCCGCCAAGCCAAGGCTGTGGGCATCGTCTGCAATGGTAAGGAAAAAATATGAATTGTTCATTTCTTATTTCATGTTTTTGTGTACAGTATATACACTATATTACCAAAAGTATTGGGACGCCTGCCTTTATATGAATTTTAAAGTGGTTCTAAACCCAAGAAAAAAAACCCTGCAAGACAAAGGCATCATGAGCTAGTATGCATAGCATACTAGCTCATTATGAATTACTTACCTGAGGTTGAAGCCCCCACAGCCATCCTCGTACACCGCTCCGGCAGCCCACATCGCTCCCAGGGTTACTTCCGGGTATCGCAGGCTCCGACGCTGTGATTGGCCGGAGCCGCGATGACGTCACTCCCGCACATGCGCGCAGAAGACACCGGTAACGGCACACTCACTGAAGCAACGGCACATACAAATACAGGGGATATCTCCTAAACGGTTCAGGTCTAGGAGATATCCGGGGTAGCTACAGGTAAACCTTATTATAGGCCTTATTATAGGCTTACAGGTAGCACAAAGTATGTTGTCAGGGTTTACAACCACTTTAATGACCTCCCAGTCTTAGTCAGGAGGGTTCAATATTGAGTTGGCTCCGCCCTTTGCAGCTATAACAGCTCCACCTCCTCTGGGAAGGCCGTCCACAAGGTTTAGGAGGGTGTCTATGGGAATGTTTGATCGTTCTTCCAGAAGAGCATTTGTGAGGTCAGGAACTGAGAAGAGACGATTGAGAGGGGATATGATTTCAATGTATAAATACCGGACTGGTGACCCCCCCAATATAAAAATACCGGACTGGTGACCCCACAATATATAAATACCGGACTAGTGACCCCACAATATACAAATACCGGACTGGTGACCCCACAATATATAAATTCCGGACTGGTGACCCCACAATATATAAATACCGGACTGGTGACCCCACAATATACAAATACCGGACTGGTGACCCCACAATATACAAATACCGGACTGGTGACCCCACAATATATAAATACCAGACTGGTGACCCCACAATATACAAATACCGGACTGGTGACCCCACAATATACAAATACCGGACTGGTGACCCCACAATATATAAATTCCAGACTGGTGACCCCACAATATATAAATACCGGACTGGTGACCCCACAATATACAAATACCGGACTGGTGACCCCACAATATATAAATACCGGACTGGTGACCCCACAATATAAAAATACCGGACTGGTGACCCCACAATATATAAATACCGGACTGGTGACCCCACAATATATAAATTCCGGACTGGTGACCCCACAATATATAAATACCGGACTGGTGACCCCACAATATACAAATACCGGACTGGTGACCCCACAATATACAAATACCGGACTGGTGACCCCACAATATACAAATACCGGACTGGTGACCCCACAATATACAAATACCGGACTGGTGACCCCACAATATATAAATACCGGACTGGTGACCCCACAATATACAAATACCGGACTGGTGACCCCACAATATATAAATACCGGACTGGTGACCCCACAATATATAAATACCGGACTGATGACCCCACAATATACAAATACCAAATAACAGATATCATGGCCTCCTATGGGAAAGGAAACTATCTGGGTTTTCAGAATGATAACTCCCCCTCCCCCACACACACTGTAGAAGTGAAGTTATCTTTTTATGTACATTTATCTCTTTGTGTTTCCATTGGTTGTCTTTTCCAGGGTCAGGTGACTTCTATGATGAGATGACCACAGTGACCTCATCCAGCACACATTTCGATTGGCTCCTGACAGGTATTATTTATTGATTATAATGATCATATTTGTCATTTTCTCAGCATTTCACAGCAGCATCCGCTCATTCCACCCACCAAGAGGAATATTCCATCCATGATGGCTCCTTCTTATCTTCTATGGGGGAGGGGCACCAATGGTCCTCCATCCTTTCACCTGAACACCATCTTCTGGACTACAGAATTCTTCCCCCAGGTCAGGATGGTTGTTGGTGTGAATTCTGGTTTGTTGGAACTGAATAGAGAATTCTGTACAGAAAATTCCAATGTTTGTCCTGGGATGGTGGCCTTTAGAATGGAAAGAATTGTATGTCCTGCGTGCTATAATACGGCTCTCAGTCATAGTGCCGGGTGAGGGGTGAGGAGTTCCCTTTATATTTCTGTTTATTTATGACACTAATCCCCACTTTTTGTGTCTTAGGATCGCCTCCTGTCCCCAGTGATGCCACCCATTCCTACTTCATTATCGTCTGTGCTCTCCTTCTCAGCCTTCTCCTCATGTCTGTCCTTGTCTTCACAACCATCATCTGGAGACTCCGATTAAAGCAGAGTAAGGAATATTATATGGTATAGTGGTAAGGAATATTATATGGCATAGTGGTAAGGAATATTATATGGCATAGCGGTAAGGAATATTATATGGCATAGTGGTAAGGGAAATTATATGGCATAGTGGTAAGGAATATTATATGGCATAGTGGTAAGGAATATTATATGGCATAGTGGTAAGGAATATTATATGACATAGTGGTAAGGAATATTATATGGTATAGTGGTAAGGAATATTATATGGCATAGTGGTAAGGAATATTATATGACATAGTGGTAAGGAATATTATATGGCATAGTGGTAAGGAATATTATATGACATAGTGGTAAGGAATATTATATGGCATAGTGGTAAGGGAAATTATATGACATAGTGGTAAGGAATATTATATGGCATAGTGGTAAGGAATATTATATGGCATAGTGGTAAGGAATATTATATGGCATAGTGGTAAGGAATATTATATGGTATAGTGGTAAGGAATATTATATGGTATAGTGGTAAGGAATATTATATGGCATAGTGATAACGAATATTATATGGCATAGTGGTAAGGAATATTATATGGTATAGTGATAAGGAATATTATATGGCATAGTGGTAAGGAATATTATATGGCATAGTGGTAAGGAATATTATATGACATAGTGGTAAGGAATATTATATGACATAGTGGTAAGGAATATTATATGGCATAGTGGTAAGGAATATTATATGGCATAGTGGTAAGGAATATTATATGGTATAGTGGTAAGGAATATTATATGGTATAGTAGTAAGGAATATTATATGGCATAGTGGTAAGGAATATTATATGGTATAGTGGTAAGGAATATTATATGGTATAGTGGTAAGGAAGAGTCCATGGAATAGTGGTAAGGAATATTATATGGCATAGTGGTAAGGAATATTAGATGGCATAGTGGTAAGGAATATTATATGGCATAGTGGTAAGGAATATTATATGGCATAGTGGTAAGGAATATTATATGACATAGTGGTAAGGAATATTATATGGCATAGTGGTAAGGAATATTAAATGGCATAGTGGTAAGGAATATTATATGGTATAGTGGTAAGGAATATTATATGGTATAGTAGTAAGGAATATTATATGGCATAGTGGTAAGGAATATTATATGGTATAGTGGTAAGGGAAATTATATGGCATAGTGATAAGGAATATTATATGGCATAGTGGTAAGGAATATTATATGGTATAGTGGTAAGGAATATTATATGGCATAGTGGTAAGGAATATTATATGGCATAGTGGTAAGGAATATTATATGGTATAGTGGTAAGGAATATTATATGGTATAGTAGTAAGGAATATTATATGGCATAGTGGTAAGGAATATTATATGGTATAGTGGTAAGGAAGAGTCCATGGAATAGTGGTAAGGAATATTATATGGCATAGTGGTAAGGAATATTATATGGTATAGTGGTAAGGAATATTATATGGTATAGTAGTAAGGAATATTATATGGTATAGTGGTAAGGAATATTATATGGTATAGTGGTAAGGAAGAGTCCATGGAATAGTGGTAAGGAATATTATATGGCATAGTGGTAAGGAATATTATATGGCATAGTGGTAAGGAATATTATATGGCATAGTGGTAAGGAATATTATATGACATAGTGGTAAGGAATATTATATGGCATAGTGGTAAGGAATATTATATGGCATAGTGGTAAGGAATATTATATGGTATAGTGGTAAGGAATATTATGTGGTATAGTAGTAAGGAATATTATATGGCATAGTGGTAAGGAATATTATATGGTATAGTGGTAAGGAATATTATATGGTATAGTGGTAAGGAAGAGTCCATGGAATAGTGGTAAGGAATATTATATGGCATAGTGGTAAGGAATATTATATGGCATAGCGGTAAGGAATATTATATGGCATAGTGGTAAGGGAAATTATATGGCATAGTGGTAAGGAATATTATATGGCATAGTGGTAAGGAATATTATATGGCATAGTGGTAAGGAATATTATATGGCATAGTGGTAAGGAATATTATATGGCATAGTGGTAAGGAATATTATATGGCATAGTGGTAAGGAATATTATATGACATAGTGGTAAGGAATATTATATGGCATAGTGGTAAGGAATATTATATGGCATAGTGGTAAGGAATATTATATGGCATAGTAGTAAGGAATATTATATGGCATAGTGGTAAGGAATATTATATGGCATAGCGGTAAGGAATATTATATGGCATAGTGGTAAGGAAGAGTAAATGGCATAGTGATGAGGAATATTATATGGCATAGTGATAAGGAATATTATATGGCATAGTGGTAAGGAATATTATATGGCATAGTGGTAAGGAAGAGTAAATGGCATAGTGATGAGGAATATTATATGGCATAGTGATAAGGAATATTATATGGCATAGTGGTAAGGAATATTATATGGCATAGTGATAAGGAATATTATATGGCATAGTGGTAAGGAATATTATATGGCATAGTGGTAAGGAATATTATATGACATAGTGGTAAGGAATATTATATGGTATAGTGGTAAGGAATATTATATGACATAGTGGTAAGGAATATTATATGGTATAGTGGTAAGGAATATTATATGGTATAGTGGTAAGGAATATTATATGGCATAGTGGTAAGGAATATTATATGACATAGTGGTAAGGAATATTATATGACATAGTGGTAAGGAATATTATATGACATAGTGGTAAGGAATATTATATGGCATAGTGGTAAGGAATATTATATGGTATAGTGGTAAGGAATATTATATGGTATAGCGGTAAGGGAAATTATATGGCATAGTGATAAGGAATATTATCTGGCATAGTGGTAAGGAATATTATATGGTATAGTGGTAAGGAATATTTTATGGCATAGTGGTAAGGAATATTATATGGTATAGTGGTAAGGAATATTATATGGTATAGCGGTAAGGGAAATTATATGGCATAGTGATAAGGAATATTATCTGGCATAGTGGTAAGGAATATTATATGGTATAGTGGTAAGGAATATTTTATGGCATAGTGGTAAGGAATATTATATGGCATAGTGGTAAGGAATATTATATGGCATAGTGGTAAGGAATATTATATGGTATAGTGGTAAGGGAAATTATATGGCATAGTGGTAAGGAATATTATATGGTATAGTGGTAAGGGAAATTATATGGCATAGTGGTAAGGAATATTATATGGCATAGTGATAAGGAAGAGTAAATGGCATAGTGATAAGGAATATTATATGGCATAGTGATAAGGAATATTATATGGCATAGTGGTAAGGAATATTATATGGTATAGTGATAAGGAATATTATATGGCATAGTGGTAAGGAATATTATATGGCATAGTGGTAAGGAATATTATATGGTATAGTGGTAAGGAATATTATATGGCATAGTGGTAAGGAATATTATATAGCATAGTGGTAAGGAATATTATATGACATAGTGGTAAGGAATATTATATGGTATAGTAGTAAGGAATATTATATGGTATAGTGGTAAGGAATATTATATGGTATAGTGGTAAGGAATATTATATGGTATAGTGGTAAGGAATATTATATGGTATAGTGGTAAGGAATATTATATGACATAGTGGTAAGGAATATTATATGGTATAGTAGTAAGGAATATTATATGGTATAGTGTTAAGGAATATTATATGGTATAGTGGTAAGGAATATTATATGACATAGTGGTAAGGAATATTATATGGCATAGTGGTAAGGAATATTATATGGTATAGTGGTAAGGAATATTATATGGCATAGTGGTAAGGAATATTATATAGCATAGTGGTAAGGAATATTATATGACATAGTGGTAAGGAATATTATATGGCATAGTGGTAAGGAATATTATATGGCATAGTGGTAAGGAATATTATATGGCATAGTAGTAAGGAATATTTTATGGCATAGTGGTAAGGAATATTATATGGCATAGTGGTAAGGAATATTATATGGCATAGTGGTAAGGAAGAGTCCATGGAATAGTGGTAAGGAATATTATATGGCATAGTGGTAAGGAATATTATATGGCATAGTGGTAAGGAATATTATATGGCATAGTAGTAAGGAATATTATATGGCATAGTGGTAAGGAATATTATATGGCATAGCGGTAAGGAATATTATATGGCATAGTAGTAAGGAAGAGTAAATGGCATAGTGATAAGGAATATTATATGGCATAGTGATAAGGAATATTATATGGCATAGTGGTAAGGAATATTATATGGAATAGTGATAAGGAATATTATATGGCATAGTGGTAAGGAATATTATATGGCATAGTGGTAAGGAATATTATATGGCATAGTGGTAAGGAATATTATATGGCATAGTGGTAAGGAATATTATATAGCATAGTGGTAAGGAATATTATATGACATAGTGGTAAGGAATATTATATGGCATAGTGGTAAGGAATATTATATGGCATAGTGGTAAGGAATATTATATGGCATAGCAGTAAGGAATATTATATGGCATAGTGGTAAGGAATATTTTATGACATAGTGGTAAGGAATATTATATGACATAGTGGTAAGGAATATTATATGGCATAGTGGTAAGGGAAATTATATGGCATAGTGGTAAGGAATATTATATGGCATAGTGGTAAGGAATATTATATGGCATAGCAGTAATGGCATAGCGGTAAGGAAGAGTACATGGCATAGTGGTAAGGAATATTATATGGCATAGTGGTAAGGAATATTATATGGCATAGTGGTAAGGAATATTATATGGCATAGTGGTAAGGAAAATTATATGGCATAGTGGTAAGGAATATTATATGGCATAGTGGTAAGGAATATTATATGGCATAGTGGTAAGGAATATTATATGGCATAGTGGTAAGGAATATTATATGGCATAGTGGTAAGGAATATTATATGGCATAATGATAAGGAATATTATATTGCATAATGGTAAGGAATATTATATGGCATAGTGGTAAGGAAGAGTCCATGGAATAGTGGTAAGGAATATTATATGGCATAGTGGTAAGGAATATTATATGGCATAGTGGTAAGGAAAATTATATGGCATAGCGGTAAGGAATATTATATGGCATAGCGGTAAGGAATATTATATGGCATAGTGGTAAGGAAGAGTCCATGGAATAGTGGTAAGGAACATTATATGACATAGTGGTAAGGAAGAGTCCATGGAATAGTGGTAAGGAATATTATATGGCATAGTGGTAAGGAAGAGTCCATGGAATAGTGGTAAGGAATATTATATGACATAGTGGTAAGGAATATTATATGGCATAGTGGTAAGGAATATTATATGGCATAGTGGTAACGAATATTATATGGCATAGCGGTAAGGAATATTATATGACATAGTGGTAAGGAATATTATATGGCATAGTGGTAAGGAATATTATATGGCATAGCGGTAAGGAATATTATATGGCATAGTGGTAAGGAATATTATATGACATAGTGGTAAGGAATATTATATGGCATAGTGATAAGGAATATTATATGGCATAGTGGTAAGGAATATTATATGGTATAGTGGTAAGGAATATTATATGACATAGTGGTAAGGAATATTATATGACATAGTGGTAAGGAATATTATATGGCATAGTGGTAAGGAATATTATATGGCATAGCGGTAAGGAATATTATATGGCATAGAGGTAAGGAATATTATATGACATAGTGGTAAGGAATATTATATGGCATAGTGATAAGGAATATTATATGGCATAGTGGTAAGGAATATTATATGGCATAGCGGTAAGGAATATTATATGGCACAGTGGTAAGGGAAATTATATGGCATAGTGGTAAGGAATATTATATGGCATAGCGGTAAGGAATATTATATGGCATAGTGGTAAGGGAAATTATATGGCATAGTGGTAAGGGAAATTATATGGCATAGCGGTAAGGAATATTATATGGCATAGTGGTAAGGAATATTATATGACATAGTGGTAAGGAATATTATATGGCATAGTGGTAAGGAATATTATATGGCATAGTGGTAAGGAATATTATATGGCATAGTGGTAAGGAATATTATATGGCATAGTGGTAAGGGAAATTATATGGCATAGTGGTAAGGAATATTATATGGCATAGCGGTAAAGAATATTATATGGCATAGTGGTAAGGAATATTATATGGCATGGTGGTAAGGGAAATTATATGGCATAGTGTTAAGGAATTTTATATGGCATAGCGGTAAGGGAAATTATATGGCATAGTGGTAAGGAATATTATATGGCATAGTGGTAAGGAATATTATATGGTATAGTGGTAAGGAATATTATATGGTATAGTAGTAAGGAATATTATATGGCATAGTGGTAAGGAATATTATATAGTATAGTGGTAAGGAAGAGTCCATGGAATAGTGGTAAGGAATATTATATGGCATAGTGGTAAGGAATATTATATGGCATAGCGGTAAGGAATATTATATGGCATAGTGGTAAGGGAAATTATATGGCATAGTGGTAAGGAATATTATATGGCATAGTGGTAAGGAATATTATATGGCATAGTGGTAAGGAATATTATATGGCATAGTGGTAAGGAATATTATATGGCATAGTAGTAAGGAATATTATATGGCATAGTGGTAAGGAATATTATATGGGATAGCGGTAAGGAATATTATATGGCATAGTGGTAAGGAAGAGTAAATGGCATAGTGATGAGGAATATTATATGGCATAGTGATAAGGAATATTATATGGCATAGTGGTAAGGAATATTATATGGCATAGTGATAAGGAATATTATATGGCATAGTGGTAAGGAATATTATATGACATAGTGGTAAGGAATATTTTATGACATAGTGGTAAGGAATATTATATGGCATAGTGGTAAGGAATATTATATGACATAGTGGTAAGGAATATTATATGGTATAGTGGTAAGGAATATTATATGGTATAGTGGTAAGGAATATTATATGACATAGTGGTAAGGAATATTATATGACATAGTGGTAAGGAATATTATATGACATAGTGGTAAGGAATATTATATGGTATAGTGGTAAGGAATATTATATAGCATAGTGGTAAGGAATATTATATGACATAGTGGTAAGGAATATTATATGGCATAGTGGTAAGGAATATTATATGACATAGTGGTAAGGAATATTATATGGCATAGTAGTAAGGAATATTATATGGCATAGTGGTAAGGAATATTATATGGCATAGTGGTAAGGAATATTATATGGCATAGTGGTAAGGAAGAGTCCATGGAATAGTGGTAAGGAATATTATATGGCATAGTGGTAAGGAATATTATATGGCATAGTGGTAAGGAATATTATATGGCATAGTAGTAAGGAATATTATATGGCATAGTGGTAAGGAATATTATATGGCATAGCGGTAAGGAATATTATATGGCATAGTAGTAAGGAAGAGTAAATGGCATAGTGATAAGGAATATTATATGGCATAGTGATAAGGAATATTATATGGCATAGTGGTAAGGAATATTATATGGCATAGTGATAAGGAATATTATATGGCATAGTGGTAAGGAATATTATATGGCATAGTGGTAAGGAATATTATATGGCATAGTGGTAAGGAATATTATATGGCATAGTGGTAAGGAATATTATATGGCATAGTGGTAAGGAATATTATATGACATAGTGGTAAGGAATATTATATGGCATAGTGGTAAGGGAAATTATATGGCATAGTGGTAAGGAATATTATATGGCATAGTGGTAAGGAATATTATATGGCATAGCAGTAAGGAATATTATATGGCATAGCGGTAAGGAAGAGTACATGGCATAGTGGTAAGGAATATTATATGGCATAGTGGTAAGGAATATTATATGGCATAGTGGTAAGGAATATTATATGGCATAGTGGTAAGGAATATTATATGGCATAGTGATAAGGAATATTATATGGCATAGTGGTAAGGAATATTATATGGCATAGCGGTAAGGGAAATTATATGGCATAGTGGTAAGGAATATTATATGGCATAGTGGTAAGGAATATTATATGGTATAGTGGTAAGGAATATTATATGGTATAGTAGTAAGGAATATTATATGGCATAGTGGTAAGGAATATTATATGGTATAGTGGTAAGGAATATTATATGGTATAGTGGTAAGGAAGAGTCCATGGAATAGTGGTAAGGAATATTATATGGTATAGTGGTAAGGGAAATTATATGGCATAGTGGTAAGGAATATTATATGGTATAGTGGTAAGGGAAATTATATGGCATAGTGGTAAGGAATATTATATGGTATAGTGGTAAGGAATATTATATGGTATAGTGGTAAGGAATATTATATGGTATAGTGGTAAGGGAAATTATATGGCATAGTGGTAAGGAATATTATATGGTATAGTGGTAAGGAATATTATATGGCATAGTGGTAAGGAATATTATATGGCATAGTGATAAGGAATATTATATGGCATAGTGGTAAGGAATATTATATGGCATAGTGGTAAGGAATATTATATGGCATAGTGGTAAGGAATATTATATGGCATAGTGGTAAGGAATATTATATGGTATAGTGGTAAGGAATATTATATGGTATAGTGGTAAGGGAAATTATATGGCATAGTGGTAAGGAATATTATATGGTATAGTGGTAAGGAATATTATATGGCATAGTGGTAAGGAATATTATATGGCATAGTGGTAAGGAATATTATATGGCATAGTGGTAAGGAATATTATATGGTATAGTGGTAAGGGAAATTATATGGCATAGTGGTAAGGAATATTATATGGTATAGTGGTAAGGGAAATTATATGGCATAGTGGTAAGGAATATTATATGGCATAGTGATAAGGAAGAGTAAATGGCATAGTGATAAGGAATATTATATGGCATAGTGATAAGGAATATTATATGGCATAGTGGTAAGGAATATTATATGGTATAGTGATAAGGAATATTATATGGCATAGTGGTAAGGAATATTATATGGCATAGTGGTAAGGAATATTATATGGTATAGTGGTAAGGAAGAGTCCATGGAATAGTGGTAAGGAATATTATATGGCATAGTGGTAAGGAATATTATATGACATAGTGGTAAGGAATATTATATGGCATAGTGGTAAGGAATATTATATGGCATAGTGGTAAGGAATATTATATGACATAGTGGTAAGGAATATTATATGGCATAGTAGTAAGGAATATTATTTGGCATAGTTTTAAGGAATATTATATGGCATAGTGGTAAGGAATATTATATGGCATAGTGGTAAGGAAGAGTCCATGGAATAGTGGTAAGGAATATTATATGGCATAGTGGTAAGGAATATTATATGGCATAGTGGTAAGGAATATTATATGGCATAGTAGTAAGGAATATTATATGGCA
The DNA here is from genome assembly GCA_037952835.1 of Lithobates septentrionalis. Taxonomy (NCBI): domain Eukaryota; kingdom Metazoa; phylum Chordata; class Amphibia; order Anura; family Ranidae; genus Lithobates; species Lithobates septentrionalis. The sequence continues at coordinate 98,489 of JBBDGP010004572.1, read as the reverse complement.
TAGTGGTAAGGAATATTATATGGCATAGCGGTAAGGAATATTATATGGCATAGTAGTAAGGAAGAGTAAATGGCATAGTGATAAGGAATATTATATGGCATAGTGATAAGGAATATTATATGGCATAGTGGTAAGGAATATTATATGGCATAGTGGTAAGGAATATTATATGGCATAGTGGTAAGGAATATTATATGGCATAGTGGTAAGGAATATTATATGGCATAGTGGTAAGGAATATTATATGGCATAGTGGTAAGGAATATTATATAGCATAGTGGTAAGGAATATTATATGACATAGTGGTAAGGAATATTATATGGCATAGTGGTAAGGAATATTATATGGCATAGTGGTAAGGAATATTATATGGCATAGTGGTAAGGAATATTTTATGACATAGTGGTAAGGAATATTATATGACATAGTGGTAAGGAATATTATATGGCATAGTGGTAAGGGAAATTATATGGCATAGTGGTAAGGAATATTATATGGCATAGTGGTAAGGAATATTATATGGCATAGCAGTAAGGAATATTATATGGCATAGCGGTAAGGAAGAGTACATGGCATAGTGGTAAGGAATATTATATGGCATAGTGGTAAGGAATATTATATGGCATAGTGGTAAGGAATATTATATGGCATAGTGGTAAGGAATATTATATGGCATAGTGGTAAGGAATATTATATGGCATAGTGGTAAGGAATATTATATGGCATAGTGGTAAGGAATATTATATGGCATAATGATAAGGAATATTATATGGCATAATGGTAAGGAATATTATATGGCATAGTGGTAAGGAAGAGTCCATGGAATAGTGGTAAGGAATATTATATGACATAGTGGTAAGGAATATTATATGGCATAGTGGTAAGGAATATTATATGGCATAGTGGTAACGAATATTATATGGCATAGCGGTAAGGAATATTATATGACATAGTGGTAAGGAATATTATATGACATAGTGGTAAGGAATATTATATGGCATAGTGATAAGGAATATTATATGGCATAGTGGTAAGGAATATTATATGGCATAGCAGTAAGGAATATTATATGGCACAGTGGTAAGGGAAATTATATGGCATAGTGGTAAGGAATATTATATGGCATAGCGGTAAGGAATATTATATGGCATAGTGGTAAGGGAAATTATATGGCATAGTGGTAAGGGAAATTATATGGCATAGCGGTAAGGAATATTATATGGCATAGTGGTAAGGAATATTATATGACATAGTGGTAAGGAATATTATATGGCATAGTGGTAAGGGAAATTATATGGCATAGTGGTAAGGAATATTATATGGCATAGCGGTAAAGAATATTATATGGCATAGTGGTAAGGAATATTATATGGCATGGTGGTAAGGGAAATTATATGGCATAGTGGTAAGGAATATTATATGGCATAGCGGTAAGGGAAATTATATGGCATAGTGGTAAGGAATATTATATGGCATAGTGGTAAGGAAGAGTACATGACATAGTGGTAAGGAATATTATATGGCATAGTGGTAAGGAATATTATATGGCATAGTGGTAAGGAATATTATATGGCATAGTGGTAAGGAATATTATATGGCATAGTGGTAAGGAATATTATATAGCATAGTGGTACGGAATATTATATGGCATAGTGGTAAGGAAGAGTACATGACATAGTGGTAAGGAAGAGTACATGACATAGTGGTAAGGAAGAGTACATGGTATAGCGGTAAGGAAGAGTACATGACATAGTGGTAAGGAAGAGTCCATGGAATAGCATTAAGGAAGAGTCCATGGCATAGTGGTAAGGAAGAGTCCATGGCATAGTGGTAAGGAAGAGTCCATGGCATAGCGGTAAGGAAGAGTCCATGGCATAGCGGTAAGGAAGAGTCCATGGCATAGCGGTAAGGAAGAGTCCATGGCATAGCGGTAAGGAAGAGTCCATGGCATAGCGGTAAGGAAGAGTCCATGGCGTAGCGGTAAGGAAGAGTCCGTGGCATAGTGGTAAGGAAGAGTCCGTGGCATAGCGGTAAGGAAGAGTCCATGGCATAGCGTTAAGGAAGAGTCCATGGCATAGTGGTAAGGAAGAGTCCGTGGCATAGCGGTAAGGAAGAGTACATGGTATAGCGGTAAGGAAGAGTCCATGTCATAGTGGTAAGGAAGAGTCCATGGCATAGCGGTAAGGAAGAGTCCATGTCATAGTGGTAAGGAAGAGTCCATGGCATAGTGGTAAGGAAGAGTCCGTGGCATAGCGGTAAGGAAGAGTCCATGGCATAGCGGTAAGGAAGAGTCCATGTCATAGTGGTAAGGAAGAGTCCATGGCATAGCGGTAAGGAAGAGTCCATGGCATAGCGGTAAGGAAGAGTCCATGGCATAGCGGTAAGGAAGAGTCCATGTCATAGCGGTAAGGAAGAGTACATGACATAGTGGTAAGGAAGAGTCCGTGGCATAGCGGTAAGGAAGAGTACATGGTATAGCGGTAAGGAAGAGTCCATGTCATAGTGGTAAGGAAGAGTCCATGTCATAGTGGTAAGGAAGAGTCCATGGCATAGCGGTAAGGAAGAGTCCATGGCATAGCGGTAAGGAAGAGTCCATGTCATAGCGGTAAGGAAGAGTCCATGTCATAGTGGTAAGGAAGAGTCCATGGCATAGTGGTAAGGAAGAGTCCGTGGCATAGCGGTAAGGAAGAGTCCATGGCATAGCGGTAAGGAAGAGTCCATGGCATAGCGGTAAGGAAGAGTCCGTGGCATAGCGGTAAGGAAGAGTCCGTGGCATAGCGGTAAGGAAGAGTACATGGTATAGCGGTAAGGAAGAGTCCATGTCATAGTGGCAAGGAAGAGTCCATGTCATAGTGGTAAGGAAGAGTCCATGGCATAGCGGTAAGGAAGAGTCCATGGCATAGCGGTAAGGAAGAGTCCATGGCATAGCGGTAAGGAAGAGCATATGGCATAGCGGTAAGGAAGAGTCCATGGCATAGCGGTAAGGAAGAGTCCATGGCATATCGGTAAGGAAGAGTCCATGGCATAGCGGTAAGGAAGAGCATATGGCATAGCGGTAAGGAAGAACATATGGTGTAAGGTCTTGGCTAGGTTAAGGGCCGTAGTTAGGGAGAGATTAGTTGAAGACCCAGATTTAGAGTTATTTAAGGATCACTGATACAGCTTGGACTAGGGTTAGGGTTAGGTGAGGATCAGGGTTAGGGTTAGGATCATCACCCTAAGGTGAGGAGGACCAGGGTTAGGTTTTCTTGAGGATCAGGTTTATGTGAGGGCTTAGGTTAAAATTCAAGGTTAACATTTATGTTCAGCTTAAGGTTAACAGTTATGTTAAGGAGCCGGGTCAGGGTTAGCCTGAGGACCAGGATTAGGGTTGTGCTGATAACCATGGTCAGAGTTATGCTGAGGTCTATGTTTAGGGTTATGTTGAAGACCAACGTTACCGTTATGCTGAGGACCAGGTTTAGGGCTATGCTGGGGACCAGGTTTAGGGTTATTCTGAGGACCAGGTTTAGGGTTAGGCTGAGGACCAGGTTTGTGGTTAGGCTGAGGACCAAGGTTAGGGCTATGCTGAGGACCAAGGTTAGGGCTATGCTGAGGACCAAGGTTAGGGCTATGCTGAGGACCAAGGTTAGGGCTATGCTGAGGACCAAGGTTAGGGCTATGCTGAGGACCAAGGGTAGGGCAATGCTGAGGACCAAGGTTAGGGCTATGCTGAGGACCAAGGTTAGGGTTATGCTGAGGGCCAGGTGTAGGGTTTGGCTGAGGAGCAGGTGTAGGGTTTGGCTGAGGGCCAGGTGTAGGGTTTGGCTGAGGACCAGGTGTAGGGTTTGGCTGAGGACCAGGTGTAGGGTTTGGCTGAGGGCCAGGTGTAGGGTTTGGCTGAGGGCCAGGTGTAGGGTTTGGCTGAGGGCCAGGTGTAGGGTTTGGCTGAGGGCCAGGTGTAGGGTTTGGCTGAGGACCAGGTGTAGGGTTTGGCTGAGGACCAGGTGTAGGGTTTGGCTGAGGACCAGGTGTAGGGTTTGGCTGAGGACCAGGTGTAGGGTTTGGCTGAGGACCAAGGTTAGGGTTTGCTGAGGACCAGGTGCAGGGTTTGGCTGAGGACCAGGTGTAGGGTTTAGCTGAGGACCAGGTGTAGGGTTTGGCTGAGGACCAGTTGTAGGGTTTGGCTGAGGACCAGGTGTAGGGTTTGGCTGAGGACCAGGTGTAGAGTTTGGCTGAGGGCCAGGTGTAGGGTTTGGCTGAGAACCAGGTGTAGGGTTTGGCTGAGGGCCAGGTGTAGGGTTTGGCTGAGGAGCACGTGTAGGGTTTGGCTGAGGACCAGGTGTAGGGTTTGGCTGAGGACCAGGTGTAGGGTTTGGCTGAGAACCAGGTGTAGGGTTTGGCTGAGGGCCAGGTGTAGGGTTTGGCTGAGAACCAGGTGTAGGGTTTGGCTGAGGACCAGGTGTAGGGTTGGGCTGAGGACCAGGTGTAGGGTTGGGCTGAGGACCAGGTGTAGGGTTGGGCTGAGGACCAGGTGTAGGGTTGGGCTGAGGACCAGGTGTAGGGTTTGGCTGAGGACCAGGTGTAGGGTTTGGCTGAGGACCAGGTGTAGGGTTTGGCAGAGAACCAAGGTTAGGTTTGGGCTGGGAACGGTTGGGGTTAGGCTGATCATCGGGTCAGGGCTAGGGTCAAGACTTGGGTTAGATTGAAGTGTAGGGTTTGTAATTAGTGTGTGACTTTATTCTGATTTTTGTTATTTTCTATCAGAATCCACACAGCAGAATCCATCGCTGATCAGACACAACGAATACAGGGATTTCAGAGCCTCTACGCTGAGACCAACCCAGCCCCCAGGTCAGGAAACATGTTATCACACCTTCTCTTTTCAGTATTCGGTAATCTGCTATTTATACTTCATAACATTTTTTGTAAGAGCCTTATAGGGCTGAGCTAATCCTCACATTGATGGGAGGTTGTTCATTTTATCATTTTTATATATTTCTGATCTGCTTTCTTCTAAATAATTAGTACTTAATGTGTTTTCTAGATTTTTCTCTACAGATCCCAATACTTTATACAGGTCATGTCCCGCCAAGCCCACGTACAAGGAACATGGAGCCAGGTAAGTAGTAGAGTGTTGTCTCGTATTATCACCAGTATATAGAGGACAGAGGTAGCAATAGGAGACACTGGGCTTCATGTGTGCTATGGATGGCAAAACAGACACATAAAGACAAAATTGTCCTTCTCCAATTTCTGTCTCTGACTTCATGACCTGCCCACCATTGCTGTATTATTTGTTTCCTGATAGTGTGCCAGCTCTGGGTCTCTACACCTAGAATGGAAGTCCTGGCAGAGGACAGGGAAGCTGTGCCAGCTCTGGGTCTGTACACCTAGAATGGAAGTCCTGGCAGAGACAGGGAAGGTGTGCCAGCTCTGGGTCTCTACACCTAGAATGGAAGTCCTGGCAGAAGACAGGGAAGGTGTGCCAGCTCTGGTCTGTACACCTAGAATGGAAGTCCTGGCAGAGGACAGGGAAGGTGTGCCAGCTCTGGGTCTCTACACCTAGAATGGAAGTCCTGGCAGAGGACAGGGAAGGTGTGCCAGCTCTGGGTCTCTACACCTAGAATGGAAGTCCTGGCAGAAGACAGGGAAGGTGTGCCAGCTCTGGTCTGTACACCTAGAATGGAAGTCCTGGCAGAGGACAGGGAAGGTGTGCCAGCTCTGGGTCTGTACACCTAGAATGGAAGTCCTGGCAGAGGACAGGGAAGGTGTGCCAGCTCTGGGTCTCTACACCTAGAATGGAAGTCCTGGCAGAAGACAGGGAAGGTGTGCCAGCTCTGAGTCTCTACACCTAGAATGGAAGTCGTGGCAGAGGACAGGGAAGGTGTGCCAGCTCTGGTCTGTACACCTAGAATGGAAGTCCTGGCAGAGGACGGGGAAGGTGTGCCAGCTCTGGGTCTCTACACCTAGAATGGAAGTCCTGGCAGAGGACAGGGAAGGTGTGCCAGCTCTGGGTCTCTACACCTAGAATGGAAGTCCTGGCAGAGACAGGGAAGGTGTGCCAGCTCTGGGTCTCTACACCTAGAATGGAAGTCCTGGCAGAAGACAGGGAAGGTGTGCCAGCTCTGGTCTGTACACCTAGAATGGAAGTCCTGGCAGAGGACAGGGAAGGTGTGCCAGCTCTGGGTCTCTACACCTAGAATGGAAGTCCTGGCAGAAGACAGGGAAGGTGTGCCAGCTCTGAGTCTCTACACCTAGAATGGAAGTCGTGGCAGAGGACAGGGAAGGTGTGCCAGCTCTGGTCTGTACACCTAGAATGGAAGTCCTGGCAGAGGACGGGGAAGGTGTGCCAGCTCTGGGTCTCTACACCTAGAATGGAAGTCCTGGCAGAGGACAGGGAAGGTGTGCCAGCTCTGGGTCTCTACACCTAGAATGGAAGTCCTGGCAGAGACAGGGAAGGTGTGCCAGCTCTGGGTCTCTACACCTAGAATGGAAGTCCTGGCAGAAGACAGGGAAGGTGTGCCAGCTCTGGTCTGTACACCTAGAATGGAAGTCCTGGCAGAGGACAGGGAAGGTGTGCCAGCTCTGGGTCTCTACACCTAGAATGGAAGTCCTGGCAGAAGACAGGGAAGGTGTGCCAGCTCTGGTCTGTACACCTAGAATGGAAGTCCTGGCAGAGGACAGGGAAGGTGTGCCAGCTCTGGGTCTCTACACCTAGAATGGAAGTCCTGGCAGAGGACAGGGAAGGTGTGCCAGCTCTGGGTCTCTACACCTAGAATAGATGTCCTGGCAGAGGACAGGGAAGGTGTGCCAGCTCTGGGTCTCTACACCTAGAATGGAAGTCCTGGCAGAGGACGGGGAAGGTGTGCCAGCTCTGGGTCTCTACACCTAGAATGGAAGTCCTGGCAGAGGACAGGGAAGGTGTGCCAGCTCTGGGTCTCTACACCTAGAATGGAAGTCCTGGCAGAGGACAGGGAAGGTGTGCCAACTCTGGTCTTTACACCTAGAATGGAAGTCCTGGCAGAGGACAGGGAAGGTGTGCCAGCTCTGGTCTGTACACATAGAATGGAAGTCCTGGCAGAGGACAGGAAAGGTGTGCCAGCTCTGGGTCTCTACACCTAGAATGGAAGTCCTGGCAGAGGACAGGGAAGGTGTGCCAGCTCTGGGTCTCTACACCTAGAATGGAAGTCCTGGCAGAGACAGGGAAGGTGTGCCAGCTCTGGGTCTCTACACCTAGAATGGAAGTTCTGGCAGAGGACAAGAAAGGTGTGCCATCTCTGGTCTGTACACCTAGAATGGAAGTCCTGGCAGAGGACAGGGAAGGTGTGCCAGCTCTGGGTCTCTACACCTAGAATGGAAGTCCTGGCAGAGGACAGGGAAGGTGTGCCATCTCTGGTCTGTACACCTAGAATGGAAGTCCTGGCAGAGGACAGGGAAGGTGTGCCAGCTCTGGGTCTCTACACCTAGAATAGATGTCCTGGCAGAGGACAGGGAAGGTGTGCCAACTCTGGTCTTTACACCTAGAATGGAAGTCCTGGCAGAGGACAGGGAAGGTGTGCCAGCTCTGGGTCTCTACACCTATAATAGATGTCCTGGCAGAGGACAGGGAAGGTGTGCCAGCTCTGGGTCTCTACACCTAGAATGGAAGTCCTGGCAGAGGACAGGGAAGGTGTGCCAGCTCTGGTCTGTACACCTAGAATGGAAGTCCTGGCAGAGGACGGGGAATGTGTGCCAGCTCTGGTCTGTACACCTAGAATGGAAGTTCTGGCAGAGGACAGGGAAGGTGTGCCAGCTCTGGGTCTCTACACCTAGAATGGAAGTCCTGGCGGAGGACGGGGAAGGTGTGCCATCTCTGGTCTGTACACCTAGAATGGAAGTCCTGGCGGAGGATGGGGAAGGTGTGCCATCTCTGGTCTGTACACCTAGAATGGAAGTCCTGGCAGAGACAGGGAAGGTGTGCCAGCTCTGGGTCTCTACACCTAGAATAGAAGTCCTGGCAGAGGACAGGGAAGGTGTGCCAGCTCTGGGTCTCTACACCTAGAATAGATGTCCTGGCAGAAGACAGGGAAGGTGTGCCAGCTCTGGGTCTCTACACCTAGAATAGATGTCCTGGCAGAGGACAGGGAAGGTGTGCCAGCTCTGGGTCTCTACACCTAGAATGGAAGTCCTGGCAGAGGACAGGAAAGGTGTGCCATCTCTGGGTCTCTACACCTAGAATAGAAGTCCTGGCAGAGGACAGGGAAGGTGTGCCATCTCTGGGTCTCTACACCTAGAAAGGAAGTCCTGGCAGAGGACAGGAAAGGTGTGCCATCTCTGGGTCTCTACACCTAGAATGGAAGTCCTGGCAGAGGACAGGAAAGGTGTGCCAGCTCTGGGTCTCTACACCTAGAATGGAAGTCCTGGCAGAAGACAGGGAAGGTGTGCCAGCTCTGAGTCTCTACACCTAGAATGGAAGTCGTGGCAGAGGACAGGGAAGGTGTGCCAGCTCTGGGTCTCTACACCTAGAATGGAAGTCCTGGCAGAGGACAGGAAAGGTGTGCCAGCTCTGGGTCTCTACACCTAGAATGGAAGTCCTGGCAGAGGACAGGGAAGGTGTGCCAGCTCTGGTCTGTACACCTAGAATGGAAGTCCTGGCAGAGGACAGGAAAGGTGTGTCAGCTCTGGTCTGTACACCTAGAATGGAAGTCCTGGCAGAGGACAGGGAAGGTGTGCCAGCTCTGGTCTGTACACCTAGAATGGAAGTCCTGGCAGAGACAGGAAAGGTGTGCCAGCTCTGGGTCACTACACCTAGAATGGAAGTCCTGGCAGAGACAGGGAAGGTGTGCCAGCTCTGGGTCTCTACACCTAGAATGGAAGTCCTGGCAGAGGAAAGGGAAGGTGTGCCAGCTCTGGGTCTCTACGCCTAGAATGGAAGTTCTGGCAGAGGACAAGAAAGGTGTGCCATCTCTGGTCTGTACACCTAGAATGGAAGTCCTGGCAGAGGACAGGGAAGGTGTGCCATCTCTGGGTCTCTACACCTAGAATGGAAGTCCTGGCAGAGGACAGGGAAGGTGTGCCATCTCTGGTCTGTACACCTAGAATGGAAGTCCTGGCAGAGGACAGGGAAGGTGTGCCAGCTCTGGGTCTCTACACCTAGAATAGATGTCCTGGCAGAGGACAGGGAAGGTGTGCCAGCTCTGGGTCTCTACACCTAGAATGGCAGTTCTGGCAGAGGACAGGAAAGGTGTGCCAGCTCTGGGTCTCTACACCTATAATAGATGTCCTGGCAGAGGACAGGGAAGGTGTGCCAGCTCTGGGTCTCTACACCTAGAATGGAAGTCCTGGCAGAGGACAGGGAAGGTGTGCCAGCTCTGGTCTGTACACCTAGAATGGAAGTCCTGGCAGAGGACGGGGAATGTGTGCCAGCTCTGGTCTGTACACCTAGAATGGAAGTTCTGGCAGAGGACAGGGAAGGTGTGCCAGCTCTGGGTCTCTACACCTAGAATGGAAGTCCTGGCAGAGGACAGGGAAGGTGTGCCATCTCTGGTCTGTACACCTAGAATGGAAGTCCTGGCGGAGGACGGGGAAGGTGTGCCATCTCTGGTCTGTACACCTAGAATGGAAGTCCTGGCAGAGGACAGGAAAGGTGTGCCATCTCTGGTCTGTACACCTAGAATGGAAGTCCTGGCAGAGACAGGGAAGGTGTGCCAGCTCTGGGTCTCTACACCTAGAATAGAAGTCCTGGCAGAGGACAGGGAAGGTGTGCCAGCTCTGGGTCTCTACACCTAGAATGGAAGTTCTGGCAGAGGACAGGGAAGGTGTGCCAGCTCTGGTCTGTACACCTAGAATGGAAGTCCTGGCAGAGGACAGGGAAGGTGTGCCAGCTCTGGGTCTTTATACCTAGAATGGATGTCCTGGCAGAAGACAGGGAAGGTGTGCCAGCTCTGGGTCTCTACACCTAGAATGGAAGTCCTGGCAGAGACAGGGAAGGTGTGCCATCTCTGGGTCTCTACACCTAGAATAGAAGTCCTGGCAGAGGACAGGGAAGGTGTGCCATCTCTGGGTCTCTACACCTAGAAAGGAAGTCCTGGCAGAGGACAGGAAAGGTGTGCCAGCTCTGGGTCTCTACACCTAGAATGGAAGTCCTGGCAGAAGACAGGGAAGGTGTGCCAGCTCTGAGTCTCTACACCTAGAATGGAAGTCGTGGCAGAGGACAGGGAAGGTGTGCCAGCTCTGGGTCTCTACACCTAGAATGGAAGTCCTGGCAGAGGACAGGAAAGGTGTGCCAGCTCTGGGTCTCTACACCTAGAATGGAAGTCCTGGCAGAGGACAGGGAAGGTGTGCCAGCTCTGGTCTGTACACCTAGAATGGAAGTCCTGGCAGAGGACAGGAAAGGTGTGCCAGCTCTGGTCTGTACACCTAGAATGGAAGTCCTGGCAGAGGACAGGGAAGGTGTGCCAGCTCTGGGTCTCTACGCCTAGAATGGAAGTTCTGGCAGAGGACAAGAAAGGTGTGCCAGCTCTGGTCTGTACACCTAGAATGGAAGTCCTGGCAGAGGACAGGGAAGGTGTGCCAGCTCTGGGTCTCTACACCTAGAATGGAAGTCCTGGCAGAGGACAGGGAAGGTGTGCCATCTCTGGTCTGTACACCTAGAATGGAAGTCCTGGCAGAGGACAGGGAAGGTGTGCCAGCTCTGGGTCTCTACACCTAGAATAGATGTCCTGGCAGAGGACAGGGAAGGTGTGCCAACTCTGGTCTTTACACCTAGAATGGAAGTCCTGGCAGAGGACAGGGAAGGTGTGCCAGCTCTGGGTCTCTACACCTAGAATGGCAGTTCTGGCAGAGGACAGGAAAGGTGTGCCAGCTCTGGGTCTCTACACCTATAATAGATGTCCTGGCAGAGGACAGGGAAGGTGTGCCAGCTCTGGGTCTCTACACCTAGAATGGAAGTCCTGGCAGAGGACAGGGAAGGTGTGCCAGCTCTGGGTCTCTACACCTAGAATGGCAGTTCTGGCAGAGGACAGGAAAGGTGTGCCAGCTCTGGGTCTCTACACCTAGAATGGCAGTTCTGGCAGAGGACAGGAAAGGTGTGCCAGCTCTGGGTCTCTACACCTATAATAGATGTCCTGGCAGAGGACAGGGAAGGTGTGCCAGCTCTGGGTCTCTACACCTAGAATGGAAGTCCTGGCAGAGGACAGGGAAGGTGTGCCAGCTCTGGGTCTCTACACCTAGAATGGAAGTCCTGGCAGAGGACAGGGAAGGTGTGCCAGCTCTGGTCTGTACACATAGAATGGAAGTCCTGGCAGAGGACAGGAAAGGTGTGCCAGCTCTGGGTCTCTACACCTATAATAGATGTCCTGGCAGAGGACAGGGAAGGTGTGCCAGCTCTGGTCTCTACACCTAGAATGGATGTCCTGGCAGAGGACAGGAAAGGTGTGCCAGCTCTGGGTCTCTACACCTAGAATGGAAGTCCTGGCAGAGGACAGGGAAGGTGTGCCAGCTCTGGTCTGTACACCTAGAATGGAAGTCCTGGCAGAGGACGGGGAATGTGTGCCAGCTCTGGTCTGTACACCTAGAATGGAAGTTCTGGCAGAGGACAGGGAAGGTGTGCCAGCTCTGGGTCTCTACACCTAGAATGGAAGTCCTGGCGGAGGACGGGGAAGGTGTGCCATCTCTGGTCTGTACACCTAGAATGGAAGTCCTGGCGGAGGACGGGGAAGGTGTGCCATCTCTGGTCTGTACACCTAGAATGGAAGTCCTGGCAGAGACAGGGAAGGTGTGCCAGCTCTGGGTCTCTACACCTAGAATAGAAGTCCTGGCAGAGGACAGGGAAGGTGTGCCAGCTCTGGGTCTCTACACCTAGAATGGAAGTTCTGGCAGAGGACAGGGAAGGTGTGCCAGCTCTGGTCTGTACACCTAGAATGGAAGTCCTGGCAGAGGACAGGGAAGGTGTGCCAGCTCTGGGTCTCTACACCTAGAATGGATGTCCTGGCAGAGGACAGGGAAGGTGTGCCAGCTCTGGGTCTTTATACCTAGAATGGATGTCCTGGCAGAAGACAGGGAAGGTGTGCCAGCTCTGGGTCTCTACACCTAGAATAGAAGTCCTGGCAGAAGACAGGGAAGGTGTGCCAGCTCTGGGTCTCTACACCTAGAATAGATGTCCTGGCAGAGGACAGGGAAGGTGTGCCAGCTCTGGGTCTGTACACCTAGAATGGAAGTCCTGGCAGAGGACAGGAAAGGTGTGCCATCTCTGGGTCTCTACACCTAGAATAGAAGTCCTGGCAGAGGACAGGGAAGGTGTGCCATCTCTGGGTCTCTACACCTAGAATAGAAGTCCTGGCAGAGGACAGGGAAGGTGTGCCATCTCTGGGTCTCTACACCTAGAAAGGAAGTCCTGGCAGAGGACAGGAAAGGTGTGCCAGCTCTGGGTCTCTACACCTAGAATGGAAGTCCTGGCAGAAGACAGGGAAGGTGTGCCAGCTCTGAGTCTCTACACCTAGAATGGAAGTCGTGGCAGAGGACAGGGAAGGTGTGCCAGCTCTGGGTCTCTACACCTAGAATGGAAGTCCTGGCAGAGGACAGGAAAGGTGTGCCAGCTCTGGGTCTCTACACCTAGAATGGAAGTCCTGGCAGAGGACAGGGAAGGTGTGCCAGCTCTGGTCTGTACACCTAGAATGGAAGTCCTGGCAGAGGACAGGAAAGGTGTGCCAGCTCTGGTCTGTACACCTAGAATGGAAGTCCTGGCAGAGGACAGGGAAGGTGTGCCAGCTCTGGTCTGTACACCTAGAATGGAAGTCCTGGCAGAGACAGGGAAGGTGTGCCAGCTCTGGGTCACTACACCTAGAATGGAAGTCCTGGCAGAGGACAGGAAAGGTGTGCCATCTCTGGTCTGTACACCTAGAATGGAAGTCCTGGCAGAGGACAGAGGAAGGTGTGCCAGCTCTGGGTCTCTACACCTAGAATGGAAGTCCTGGCAGAGGACAGGGAAGGTGTGCCATCTCTGGTCTGTACACCTAGAATGGAAGACCTGGCAGAGGACAGGAAAGGTGTGCCATCTCTGGGTCTCTACACCTAGAATGGAAGTCCTGGCAGAGGACAGGGAAGGTGTGCCAGCTCTGGGTCTCTACACCTAGAATGGAAGTCCTGGCAGAGGACAGGGAAGGTGTGCCAGCTCTGGGTCTCTACACCTAGAATGGAAGTCCTGGCAGAGGACAGGGAAGGTGTGCCAGCTCTGGGTCTCTACACCTAGAATGGAAGTCCTGGCAGAGGACAGGAAAGGTGTGCCAGCTCTGGGTCTCTACACCTAGAATGGAAGTCCTGGCAGAGGACAGGAAAGGTGTGCCATCTCTGGGTCTCTACACCTAGAATAGAAGTCCTGGCAGAGGACAGGGAAGGTGTGCCATCTCTGGGTCTCTACACCTAGAAAGGAAGTCCTGGCAGAGGACAGGAAAGGTGTGCCAGCTCTGGGTCTCTACACCTAGAATAGAAGTCCTGGCAGAGGACAGGAAAGGTGTGCCAGCTCTGGGTCTCTACACCTAGAATGGAAGTCCTGGCAGAAGACAGGGAAGGTGTGCCAGCTCTGAGTCTCTACACCTAGAATGGAAGTCGTGGCAGAGGACAGGGAAGGTGTGCCAGCTCTGGGTCTCTACACCTAGAATGGAAGTCCTGGCAGAGGACAGGAAAGGTGTGCCAGCTCTGGGTCTCTACACCTAGAATGGAAGTCCTGGCAGAGGACAGGGAAGGTGTGCCAGCTCTGGTCTGTACACCTAGAATGGAAGTCCTGGCAGAGGACAGGAAAGGTGTGCCAGCTCTGGTCTGTACACCTAGAATGGAAGTCCTGGCAGAGGACAGGGAAGGTGTGCCAGCTCTGGTCTGTACACCTAGAATGGAAGTCCTGGCAGAGGACAGGGAAGGTGTGCCAGCTCTGGGTCTCTACACCTAGAATAGATGTCCTGGCAGAGGACAGGGAAGGTGTGCCAACTCTGGTCTTTACACCTAGAATGGAATTCCTGGCAGAGGACAGGGAAGGTGTGCCAGCTCTGGGTCTCTACACCTAGAATGGCAGTTCTGGCAGAGGACAGGAAAGGTGTGCCAGCTCTGGGTCTCTACACCTATAATAGATGTCCTGGCAGAGGACAGGGAAGGTGTGCCAGCTCTGGGTCTCTACACCTAGAATGGAAGTCCTGGCAGAGGACAGGGAAGGTGTGCCAGCTCTGGTCTGTACACCTAGAATGGAAGTCCTGGCAGAGGACGGGGAATGTGTGCCAGCTCTGGTCTGTACACCTAGAATGGAAGTCCTGGCAGAGGACAGGGAAGGTGTGCCAGCTCTGGGTCTCTACACCTAGAATGGAAGTCCTGGCGGAGGACGGGGAAGGTGTGCCATCTCTGGTCTGTACACCTAGAATGGAAGTCCTGGCGGAGGACGGGGAAGGTGTGCCATCTCTGGTCTGTACACCTAGAATGGAAGTCCTGGCAGAGACAGGGAAGGTGTGCCAGCTCTGGGTCTCTACACCTAGAATAGAAGTCCTGGCAGAGGACAGGGAAGGTGTGCCAGCTCTGGTCTGTACACCTAGAATGGAAGTCCTGGCGGAGGACGGGGAAGGTGTGCCATCTCTGGTCTGTACACCTAGAATGGAAGTCCTGGCGGAGGACGGGGAAGGTGTGCCATCTCTGGTCTGTACACCTAGAATGGAAGTCCTGGCAGAGACAGGGAAGGTGTGCCAGCTCTGGGTCTCTACACCTAGAATAGAAGTCCTGGCAGAGGACAGGGAAGGTGTGCCAGCTCTGGTCTGTACACCTAGAATGGATGTCCTGGCAGAGGACAGGGAAGGTGTGCCAGCTCTGGTCTGTACACCTAGAATGGATGTCCTGGCAGAGGACAGGGAAGGTGTGCCAGCTCTGGGTCTTTATACCTAGAATGGATGTCCTGGCAGAAGACAGGGAAGGTGTGCCAGCTCTGGGTCTCTACACCTAGAATAGAAGTCCTGGCAGAGGACAGGAAAGGTGTGCCAGCTCTGGGTCTCTACACCTAGAATGGAAGTTCTGGCAGAGGACAGGGAAGGTGTGCCAGCTCTGGGTCTCTACACCTAGAATAGATGTCCTGGCAGAGGACAGGGAAGGTGTGCCAGCTCTGGGTCTCTACACCTAGAATGGAAGTCCTGGCAGAGGACAGGAAAGGTGTGCCATCTCTGGGTCTCTACACCTAGAATAGAAGTCCTGGCAGAGGACAGGGAAGGTGTGCCATCTCTGGGTCTCTACACCTAGAATGGAAGTCCTGGCAGAAGACAGGGAAGGTGTGCCAGCTCTGGTTCTCTACACCTAGAATGGAAGTCCTGGCAGAAGACAGGGAAGGTGTGCCAGCTCTGAGTCTCTACACCTAGAATGGAAGTCGTGGCAGAGGACAGGGAAGGTGTGCCAGCTCTGGGTCTCTACACCTAGAATGGAAGTCCTGGCAGAGGACAGGAAAGGTGTGCCAGCTCTGGGTCTCTACATCTAGAATGGAAGTCCTGGCAGAGGACAGGGAAGGTGTGCCAGCTCTGGTCTGTACACCTAGAATGGAAGTCCTGGCAGAGGACAGGAAAGGTGTGCCAGCTCTGGTCTGTACACCTAGAATGGAAGTCCTGGCAGAGGACAGGGAAGGTGTGCCAGCTCTGGGTCTCTACACCTAGAATGGAAGTCCTGGCGGAGGACGGGGAAGGTGTGCCATCTCTGGTCTGTACACCTAGAATGGAAGTCCTGGCGGAGGACGGGGAAGGTGTGCCATCTCTGGTCTGTACACCTAGAATGGAAGTCCTGGCAGAGACAGGGAAGGTGTGCCAGCTCTGGGTCTCTACACCTAGAATAGAAGTCCTGGCAGAGGACAGGGAAGGTGTGCCAGCTCTGGTCTGTACACCTAGAATGGAAGTCCTGGCAGAGGACAGTGAAGGTGTGCCAGCTCTGGTCTGTACACCTAGAATGGAAGTCCTGGCAGAGACAGGGAAGGTGTGCCAGCTCTGGGTCACTACACCTAGAATGGAAGTCCTGGCAGAGGACAGGAAAGGTGTGCCATCTCTGGTCTGTACACCTAGAATGGAAGTCCTGGCAGAGGACAGGGAAGGTGTGCCAGCTCTGGGTCTCTACACCTAGAATGGAAGTCCTGGCAGAAGACAGGGAAGGTGTGCCAGCTCTGGGTCTCTACACCTAGAATGGAAGTCCTGGCAGAGGACAGGGAAGGTGTGCCATCTCTGGTCTGTACACCTAGAATGGAAGACCTGGCAGAGGACAGGGAAGGTGTGCCAGCTCTGGGTCTCTACACCTAGAATGGAAGTCCTGGCAGAGGACAGGGAAGGTGTGCCAGCTCTGGGTCTCTACACCTAGAATGGAAGTCCTGGCAGAGGACAGGGA
This sequence comes from Lithobates septentrionalis, assembly GCA_037952835.1. NCBI lineage: Eukaryota > Metazoa > Chordata > Amphibia > Anura > Ranidae > Lithobates > Lithobates septentrionalis. The sequence goes on along the minus strand of JBBDGP010004572.1, from coordinate 82,145 downwards.
AGGTGTGCCAGCTCTGGGTCTCTACACCTAGAATGGAAGTCCTGGCAGAGGACAGGAAAGGTGTGCCAGCTCTGGGTCTCTACACCTAGAATGGAAGTCCTGGCAGAGGACAGGAAAGGTGTGCCATCTCTGGGTCTCTACACCTAGAATAGAATTCCTGGCAGAGGACAGGGAAGGTGTGCCATCTCTGGGTCTCTACACCTAGAAAGGAAGTCCTGGCAGAGGACAGGAAAGGTGTGCCAGCTCTGGGTCTCTACACCTAGAATAGAAGTCCTGGCAGAGGACAGGGAAGGTGTGCCAGCTCTGGGTCTCTACACCTAGAATAGAAGTCCTGGCAGAGGACAGGAAAGGTGTGCCAGCTCTGGTCTGTACACCTAGAATGGAAGTCCTGGCAGAGGACAGGGAAGGTGTGCCAGCTCTGGTCTGTACACCTAGAATGGAAGTCCTGGCAGAGGACAGGGAAGGTGTGCCAGCTCTGGGTCTCTACACATAGAATGGAAGTCCTGGCAGAGGACAGGGAAGGTGTGCCAGCTCTGGGTCTCTACACCTAGAATAGATGTCCTGGCAGAGGACAGGGAAGGTGTGCCAGCTCTGGGTCTGTACACCTAGAATGGAAGTCCTGGCAGAGGACAGGGAAGGTGTGCCAGCTCTGGGTCTCTACACCTAGAATGGAAGTCCTGGCAGAGGACAGGGAAGGTGTGCCAGCTCTGGGTCTCTACACCTAGAATGGAAGACCTGGCAGAGGACAAGGAAGGTGTGCCAGCTCTGGGTCTCTACACCTAGAATGGAAGTCCTGGCAGAGGACAGGGAAGGTGTGCCAGCTCTGGGTCTCTACACCTAGAATGGATGTCCTGGCAGAGGACGGGGAAGATGTGCCAGCTCTGGGTCTGTACACCTAGAATGGAAGTCCTGGCAGAGGACAGGAAAGGTGTGCCAGCTCTGGGTCTCTACACCTAGAATGGAAGTCCTGGCAGAGGACAGGGAAGGTGTGCCAGCTCTGGTCTGTACACCTAGAATGGAAGTCCTGGCAGAGACAGGAAAGGTGTGCCATCTCTGGTCTGTACACCTAGAATGGAAGTCCTGGCAGAGGACAGGGAAGGTGTGCCAGCTCTGGGTCTCTACACCTAGAATGGAAGTCCTGGCAGAGGACAGGGAAGGTGTGCCATCTCTGGTCTGTACACCTAGAATGGAAGTCCTGGCAGAGGACAGGGAAGGTGTGCCATCTCTGGTCTGTACACCTAGAATGAAAGTCGTGGCAGAGGACAGGGAAGGTGTGCCATCTCTGGTCTGTACACCTAGAATGGAAGTCGTGGCAGAGGACAGGGAAGGTGTGCCACCTTCCGGAGGTTGGCACACTGGCAGCCTTGGTCTCTCCTCCCTTGGTCAGTAAGCGATGGTCAAGGACAGTATTACATATTTCATGTTTCCTTGTGTTGTTTGATGAGATTTTCATATAAGACTGACCATAGACCGGAGATGGTAATGGGGACAATCTGACCAATGGTCTCATCTGAATTCAGGAATAAGACACCTGGTGCCATCCTTATCCCATAGATCCCCTCACCTAATCATCCTACCTTGAAGACGACCGCCCACATGTGTTACTCCAACCTATAGACCAGAAGATAACAATCTGCATCACACATTGTCCTTCATTGGGGATTTCTGATCTCTTGTATTCTAGTTCCAGCCACCATCCCACGTGTGCCCCCCACAGCAGTCATGGACGACGAGGAAGATTACGGGTTCAGCAGCACCCCACCCAAACCACTCGCCACCTTTCAGGGTGAGTTTATATCATTTTCTGTCGGTTTTGATAATGAAGATTTGCCAGAACCACCAATAGGTAATTATTACAGATTTATCGGAAGTCTTTGGACATGGTGCTAATAGTTACATAGTTAGGTTGAAAAAGACACATGTACATCTAGTTCAACCAATAAAAAAAATCATACAATCCCTTATACCCAATCCTCGCTCCAATTTACTACAGCAGGAGAAAAAATTCCTTCCTGATCCCCTGAGTGGTGATCGGATTTTCCCTGGATCACCTTTCCCTATAAATGTCACCCAGTTATATTCTGTACATTGAGGAAAGAATCCAGACCTTTCTTATAGCAATCTACTGAGCTGGCCAGAACCACCTCTGGACGGAGTCTATTCCAGATTTTCACAGCTCTTACTGTGAAGAAACCTTTCCATATTTGGAGATGAAATCTCTTTTCCTCTAGACGTAAAGAGTGCCCCATGTCCTCTGTGATGACCGTAAAGAGAATAACTCAACACCAAGTTCACTATATGGACCCCTTATGTATTTATACATGGTGATCATATGTCCCCCCCCACAGTCACACACTATTATTATTATTATTATTATTATTATTATTATTATACATTTATATAGCTCTAAGATATACCCTGCAGTGCTGTACAGAGCCAGTCACATCAGTCTCTATACCAGAGGAGCTTCCCCACCAGGTGGTGCTGTTCTGCAGGGTGCTGTTGGCTCACTCTGCTGGGATCTCAGCTGAGAGAAGCAGCAATCCCGGGGCCTCTCCTGCAGGCTTTTGCCAGGCAAGCATGAACCATGTTGGGGAAGACGAAGGTGGAGGCTCCCCAGAGGCACTGAGGACTACACCATGTGCTCATGCTGCATTGGATCCTGGGCCTGTCCCCATGCAAGGGGAGTCCTTATTAGCACTCCAGGATAAAGTGGTGAACAGATTTCGCCAAATTACCAAGGAGGAACAGAAACTTGCTGTCCTGAAAGCAGATTCCAGGAAAAAGAAATCTCTGCACACTAAGTCTGGAAGCAGTAGGTGGTAAGACTCCAAGTTAAAGTCTCTGGAGGAGGCATTGAAGAAGCAGGAGAAGCTGGTTGCTTCTCTGAAGGAAAGCAGCGGTGCGTTTAGAGAAAAATAAGAGAATGAGGAGAGATTCTAACAGATGAAAGAGAGTGCCTGTGTGAGTACCAGCCAGAGGGTGGATGCCAGAGCAACGGCGACAGTATGGATGGGGGGTAAGGAAGTGGCTTCACATGGTGGCCCCAGTACTACCCCCTGTCTCAGGATCTGTCATGTCTGAGTCGGTATCTGCCCCCCCTCCCTCCCCAGCGGCCTGGGTCATCTCAGGAGGTGGTTGAGGAAAATGGCGGATTGCTGCAGACCATTACAGAAATGGAATCTCCCTTGAGTGGCACCGACTCATCAGATGAGGACAAGGATGAGGTGCTCAAAATTTTTGGGGGGCGCAAACAAACTGAAAAATTCTGAAAAAAAACCCATCAATTGCAGCCTCACTGTGCCATCAAACGCAGCCACTGTGCTCACTGTGCCATCAAACGCAGCCACTGTGCTCACTGTGCCATCAAACGCAGCCACTGTGCTCACTGTGCCATCAAACGCAGCCACTGTGCTCACTGTGCCCTCAAACGCAGCCACTGTGCACACTGTGCCATCAAACGCAGCCACTGTGCCATCAAACGCAGCCACTGTGCTCACTGTGCCATCAAACGCAGCCACTGTGCTCACTGTGCCATCAAACGCAGCCACTGTGCTCACTGTGCCATCAAACGCAGCCACTGTGCTCACTGTGCCATCAAACGCAGCCACTGTGCTCACTGTGCCATCAAACGCAGCCACTGTGCTCACTGTACCATCAAACGCAGCCACTGTGCACACTGTGCCATCAAACGCAGCCACTGTGGCCATATCAAACGTTCCCACTGTGGCCACATCAAACGTTCCCACTGTGGCCACATCAAACGTTCCCACTGTGATCATCAAATGTTCCCACTGTGGTCATATCAAACGTTCCCACTGTGGTCACATCAAACGTTCCCACTGTGGCCACATCAAACGTTCCCACTGTGGCCACATCAAACGTTCCCACTGTGGCCACATCAAACGTTCCCACTGTGGCCACATCAAACGTTCCCACTGTGGCCACATCAAACGTTCCCACTGTGGCCACATCAAACGTTCCCACTGTGGCCACATCAAACGTTCCCACTGTGGCCACATCAAACGTTCCCACTGTGGCCACATCAAACGTTCCCACTGTGGCCACATCAAACGTTCCCACTGTGGCCACATCAAACGTTCCCACTGTGGCCACATCAAACGTTCCCACTGTGGCCACATCAAACGTTCCCACTGTGGCCACATCAAACGTTCCCACTGTGGCCACATCAAACGTTCCCACTGTGGCCACATCAAACGTTCCCACTGTGGCCACATCAAACGTTCCCACTGTGGCCACATCAAACGTTCCCACTGTGGCCTTCTCAAACGATCCCACTGTGGCCATCTCAAACGTTCCCACTGTGGCCATCTCAAACGATCCCACTGTGGCCACATCAAACGTTCCCACTGTGGCCACATCAAACGTTCCCACTGTGGCCACATCAAACGTTCCCACTGTGGCCACATCAAACGTTCCCACTGTGGCCACATCAAACGTTCCCACTGTGGCCACATCAAACGTTCCCACTGTGGTCATATCAAATGTTCCCACTGTGGCCACATCAAACGTTCCCACTGTGGCCAACAAATGCTGCCTGTGTGCCCCGCCCGCCTGCAGTGGGTGACGGTGGTGAGCGGTGTCCTCCATGCTCCTCAATGTCTTCTCCCGTCCTCTCTTCCCATCTTCTGCTATAATTGGATGCCTGATAGGCATCCAATCACAGCGCCTGTCATTTCAGCCAATCAGGTGATGGTAACAGACCCGAGCACCTAATTGGCGGTGAGGCGGTTCAGTGTTAGGAAAGCAAATATTTTTCTTTTCTCGGACATCACGGGACACAGAGCCACAGTAATTACTGATGGGTTATATAGGTATCACTAGGTATTGGACACTGGTCACACCCTAATCAGGAAGTTCAACCACCTATATAACCCCTCCCCTTCCAGGGATACCTCAGTTTTTACGCCAGTGTCTTAGGTGTTGGACGTGTAAAGATGTCCTGTGCTGAGCTCCAAAGGGAATATCCTAAGATCCTATACTGGGGCAAGCCAGGCGAACCGGATCCATTCAAAGTGTCTTTTCATGGCCGAATTGAATGGTACCCGGGCCCCGTGTCCGAAGAAACGAGGTATTACCTGTAATGCTTCTCTTTTTAGAGAGCTGGACCCGCGGATCAGAAAATGGCTTTAAACTTCCTAATTTCTGGCGAGGTGCTTTACGGTCCCAGAACTGAAGGATCCCACTATTCGTAGGGAGTCTCTGACGGTTTTTCACAAACGGAGCCCACCGTGAGAGGCGAAGGCTGGGTCTGTGTAAACTGAACCCTGCGGCCTGGATAAGGTAAGAGGACATTCCACAGAATTTTAAATTCTAGTGGCTTTTCTCCTTTAAAGTGTATGCATGCTGTGCCTATTGTGACCACCGGGGGCGGCCAAGAGCACAAACCTTCTCATGCTTGATCTGTCTCAGCGTCCGCTGCACAGGCTCTCCCACTGGCTCCAAAGGTAGATGGTGGGGGGTTTTCTCTGCTGGGATGGTCCCCCCAGGCTAGGGAAAGGCTCAGGTAGGCTGTAAGGCGGGTGAGACCGCACTGTCACAGCCGCTACCGCGCCGCCACCGAAGCAGCATTGCGATGCAGGGCCCATCACTGCCGGCCTCCTCCTTATTCCCCCAACCCCAGCCTCCCTTCAGGCTTGTCAGAAAGGGTCGGCTTGCGCGGGAAGCGCTCGTTTTTCAAAAACGAGGGGGGGATGGGGGGGCGGGGCGTCAGCACAGCGTCAGCGTGCCCAGACGCCTACAGTGCCAGAAAGCATGGCTATTTAAAGCACACTGTACAGGTGCTCTGAGCTTTGGAGAGACACAGAGCTGACAGTCACATGTAAGGTGGGACACAGGCATTCCCCTAGGCTGCATTCACTAAAGAACACCGGATTGGGCATTTGGTAGCAAGGCTTTTAGCCAGACTACATCGCTCAGCAGTCAGTGTTCGTTTTGATACCTCACACCTTGTTGCTTTGCACTATGGGTAGAAGAGGTTCAAGCACCCCTAGAACCAGAGGCACTAGGGGGTCTCGTTCAGGTTCTGAGGACCCCCCGTCTGCTACACCATCCTCTCCTGAGGGACCAGGGGCAGCTGGACAGGGAGAGCCATTGGGGTTAGGGGCTACATCTGCTGCCGGCACTTCAGCCCCTGTGTACATTACACAAGAAGTTTTTTCCTCAACTATTTCTGGATTAGAGAAAAAACTAATGGCCGCGATTACATCTTCACTGAGTGGAAGAAAACGCACAAGGCCTTCCTCTGTTCCCCAAGACCCTCAGTCAGAGGAGCTCTGGGATAAAGGAGATGAATCCCTTTCAGAGGATCGGGATGGGACAGATGATTCCTCTTCGGGGGAATCAGGTGGAGAGGGACCCTCTGCGACTTCCCAAGAGGAGAAAGTCTTAGTGCAGATCCTCACTGGTTTGGTCCGCTCCACATTTAAGTTGCCCATACCTGAAACTACTACAGAAACCTCTTCTGCTTTGGGGTCACTGAAACCTTTCCAAGCAGCACATGCTTTTCCTGTTCATAATTTACTTGAAAAGCTGCTTTACTCTGAGTGGGATCACCCAGATAAGCGATTTCTTCCGCCGAAAAAGTTTGACAGAGGACATCACAGCAGATGAGGTGGTTAAGGCTATTGATAAGCTTGCCATTAAGAAGTCGCCTGGGTCAGATGGATTGACAGCCAAGTTTTATAAGCACTTTATAGTTACTCCGGCCCCATATTTGGTGGAGGTTTTTAATGGCTGTCTGAGGTTTCTCTCTCTCCCTCCATGTGACAATCTGCGGTGATTCTTCTGTCAAAGGGTAAGGATTCATTGAGAATTGGTGGCCCATTGGCCTTCTCAATGTTGATAGGAAGATACTGGCAGAAATAATTTTCTGGGGTTTATCGTCTGTAGCGGGCAATCTACTTTCCAGCCACCAGCACTATTCGGTTCAGGGTAGAAGCACTTTTTCAGTGATGTTCGCTGTCCGGGAGGCCCAGGGCTGCAGGCTGGAGAAAGTACTTGCTGGCATTGGATTAGGCTAAAGCTTTTGATCGGGTCAATCATGAGTATATATGGCTGCTTCTTGGCAAGTATAGCCTGGAGGGGGGCTTTATCGATTGGCTGAAGACCTTGTACAGAGTGGGCTGAAAGCTTCATGCTTGTGAATGGTTGGATCGGACAGCTCTTTGAGGTTGGCTCGGGTGTGCGTCAGGGGTGTCCTTTGAGTCCTCTGCTATACGTGTTCACAATCAAACCCTTCATCCGGAGGTTAGAGAGTGGACCGTTGTGCAGAGTGCCTTTGGGCATTCCTGGTGAGCCTCCTCTGGGGGTCATGGCCTATGTTGATGATGTCTTTTCATCTCTGGGACAGAGGAGGTGGAGATGGAGTGATGGAGCAGTATGCTGAGGCATCTGGCTCAAATATCAATCAGGATAAAAGTGATGTTTTCTGGATGGGAGAGGAAGGCGATGGCCTTGAGTTTCCGGATGTCTTCCCAGAGCCCCGACAGGAAATTCAAGTTTTGGGCATCAAATTCGGTTCCGGCGATTATGGCAAATTGGGAAAGCAGGCTACAAGATGCCGATGCCAAGGTTGTCACCTGGAAGGATTGGAAACTCTCTTACAGGGAAAGGGTTGACCTGATTAAAACTTACCTGATCTCAGTATTTCTGTATGTCAGCTTTGTCTGTGTTTTGCCTGTGTCTCTCTATGCGAAGATCTACAGCTGTTTCTTCCAACTGTTATGGGGGGTAACGAACTGAATCTCGTTAAAAGGTCTGTAACCTACCTTCCCAGGCGGATGGGTGGCCTAGGTATGGTCAACCCGGTGTTTTTTGTTTTTTCTCTGATTTTTTTGAAACATAAAGAACTGCCTGGGTCGGTTGGTATTTTTCAGTCCTAGTTTAGGCCTTTTCTGGGAAGCTGGGAGAATGGTGAGCCAGTGAAAAGCCTGAGGGTCCGACATGGTGAGCTCCCAGCTTATGTTGCCCGTGCCTGAAAATCCTTCGGCAGTGGCGAGTGACGGTGGAGGAAATTAAGTCTATTCCTAGGAAGGACTTGGAGAGGAGAGTTGTTGAATTTGCCTTTAGCGAGCCACTGGCGCTGAGGGATTGCCCAGGCCCTGTTATGAGGGAGGGTCTGCGTTTGCTCAATCTAGAGAAAATCCCTTTAAAGTTTCGGGATTTGGCCTGGGGCTCATTTCATGGCAGACTCTATGTAAAGGGCAACCTGAAGCATCGATCTGCGGAGAACCGTGGTTGTCCAAGAGTGGAGTGTGGTGGGGTGGAGGAGACAATGGACCACTTCTTGCTTCAGTGCCTCTTCAATACATAGTTACATAGTAGGCGAGGTTGAAAAAAGACACAAGTCCATCAAGTCCAACCTGTGTGTTATAAAAGTATATAAGTGGGTGGGTGGGGATCTGGGTATCCTTTTCCTTTCCCACTTGAGTTATGCGGAGTGTTCGTACGGGGCCTTTGAGACACATTGGGATTTTGATACTTTTTCTAGTTAGCTTAGTTTTCTGTTTCTTCACATGGAATGCACAGTGTCAGGTTTCTATTCAGAAAAAAGTCCTTCCTGTGGAGGTGGTGGTGCACAGCATTCTGGGTGAGGTTGGGAAGATTTGGGATCTTGAGAAGGACAGGTGGCGGCTGGGGGCCTGGACAAAGGCGTGGAGGAATGTCAGGTCCCCGTAGCTGCTGTCTGTCAGTCTCTGGGGTGCGGCTTTCTTTATGTCCTTTCACATCCCCCTAGATTTTCATATAAGATTGGATTTGGGTAAAAGGCCGCATGTATGGGTTACATGTGTAATGGATTCTTACCCTGAGGCTGTGTTTTTAGGTGGAGGTTAGGGCTTTGTTTAGGTGGAGGTTAGGGCTTTGTTTAGGTGGAGGTTAGGGCTTTGTTTAGGCGGAGGTTAGGGCTTTGTTTAGGCGGAGGTTAGGGCTTTGTTTAGGCGGAGGTTAGGGTTTTGTTTAGGCGGAGGTTAGGGTTTTGTTTAGGCGGAGGTTAGGGCTTTGTTTAGGCAGACTTTAGGGCTTTGTTTAGGCGGAGGTTAGGGCTTTGTTTAGGCGGAGGTTAGGGCTGTGTTTTTAGGCGGAGGTTAGGGCTTTGTTTAGGCGGAGGTTAGGGCTTTGTTTAGGCGGAGGTTAGGGCTTTGTTTAGGGGGATGTTAGGGCTTTGTTTAGGCGGAGGTTAGGGCTTTGTTTAGGCGGAGGTTAGGGCTTTGTTTAGGCGGACTTTAGGGCTTTGTTTAGGCGGAGGTTAGGGCTTTGTTTAGGCGGAGGTTAGGGCTGTGTTTTTAGGCGGAGGTTAGGGCTTTGTTTAGGCGGAGGTTAGGGCTTTGTTTAGGGGGAGGTTAGGGCTTTGTTTAGGGGGATGTTAGGGCTTTGTTTAGGCGGAGGTTAGGGCTTTGTTTAGGCGGAGGTTAGGGCTTTGTTTAGGCAGAGGTTAGGGCTTTGTTTAGGCGGAGGTTAGGGCTTTGTTTAGGGGGAGGTTAGGGCTTTGTTTAGGGGGAGGTTAGGGCTTTGTTTAGGGGGAGGTTAGGGCTTTGTTTAGGGGGAGGTTAGGGCTTTGTTTAGGGGGAGGTTAGGGCTTTGTTTAGGGGGAGGTTAGGGCTTTGTTTAGGGGGAGGTTAGGGCTTTGTTTAGGCGGAGGTTAGGGCTTTGTTTAGGCGGAGGTTAGGGCTTTGTTTAGGGGGAGGTTAGGGCTTTGTTTAGGGGGAGGTTAGGGCTTTGTTTAGGCGGAGGTTAGGGCTTTGTTTAGGCGGAGGTTAGGGCTTTGTTTAGGCGGAGGTTAGGGCTTTGTTTAGGCGGAGGTTAGGGCTTTGTTTAGGCGGGGGTTAGGGCTTTGTTTAGGTTGATAGATTTAGTTTTATTTATGTTTTTGCTATGCTGATGTAAGCTATTTTTGTTTATATATTTTTATTTATTTTGTATATATGTGTAACACAGAGGTTTACCAAAGTCATCTCACTGAGTAATGTGTTGTTCCTTAAGTAAGGGAATGGCTCCCTCTAGTGGCCGCTACAACTTTGGCATGAACTTTTCTCTATTTTAGGAGCAAACCGTTATGCATTATGGGATTAGTAGTTTAATGAGGAAATGACTTGTGTTTAATTCAGTCTGGGAACTACTGACCCACAATGCCCAGTTCACCTACCCACAATGCCAAGTCACAGAACAGCCTGCTGGGTAAGCAGATAAAAGGGACAGGCCTGGCATGTTTCCGGTCTCTTGGGACGCCATTCAACACCTGCCTGCAGTGAGGTCTGTGAGTGTGGCTGGGCGACTGCGGCCTGTAATGCGTGGAGCGAAATCGATTGACCTCTGAGGAGTTCCAGAGCACAATCAGCTGGATCCGAGTGTGGATGAGCCTAAGGACCCAAGACACCTGGAGTTTTCCTGTATTACAGTCATCAGCCATCCGAAGGAGCGGTGCGGTGTGATGGCGCCGGCTTTTAGATCAGACTGAGATAGCAAGAAAGCAGTTCAGAAGGAATCCTACAGTATCTGGGCCTGTTGTGGTGAGCGGGCACTTGCCCAAACCAATAGAATACACTGTTTGCTGGTGAGACTTGTAGTCCCACGGAGGTGGTTCTGCTTATTCATAGGCTGTGCATAGCGGAACTCTGGGGTTTATTACAACCCATGCTGTAGAGGTGGTACTGCATTACCATTACAGTCCACAAGGAAGAGCTGCAGGAGTGTTGTCTGTTCATCACCAACAAAGGAATAGTCCTTATTACATTCATCATTCTACAGTCTGTTTCTTTATGTTCTCTTATGTTGGATTACAAATAACTGCAATTCAAATCAAAGGGCTAGCTGACGAATAAATGAAGACTTTTGTCACCCTCATCAAGGTATCGGGGTGTCACTACACTCTCTGAACATTGAATTGCAGCCTAGGGGGAGCCCTAGAGTATAGGATTCAATGTTATACTGCATTATCCTATTTATGTGATATGATTGGGTTTGGTGTGTCCACCTGTCTGTATATACCCGTCATGTGATCATCGAATTCTCAGTTCATGTACACATGTTTTCTAATGTCATTCTTTATATCTGACTTACCACAGTGTTTATTATACTAAACATCCTAAAACTTCCTAAATGGTTCATTTACAACTTGTGTGAGAATCTATTACTACAGCTGGTGAAGTGACGGGTTCCAAGGGTCCGGTAAATATACTGTGTGATGTTAGCACTGGGTCTCACACTAATATTACTATCCAGGTGTGCCAGAGGGGTATACAGGTGTGCCAGAGGGGTATACAGGTGTGCCAGGGGGGTATACAGGTGAGCCAGAGGGGTATACAGGTGTGCCAGAGGGGTATACAGGTGTGCCAGAGGGGTATACAGGTGTGCCAGGGGGGTATACAGGTGAGCCAGAGGGGTATACAGGTGAGCCAGAGGGGTATACAGGTGAGCCAGAGGGGTATACAGGTGAGCCAGAGGGGTATACAGGTGAGCCAGAGGGGTATACAGGTGAGCCAGAGGGGTATACAGGTGTGCCAGAGGGGTATACAGGTGTGCCAGGGGGGTATACAGGTGAGCCAGAGGGGTATACAGGTGTGCCAGAGGAGTATACAGGTGTGCCAGAGGGGTATACAGGTGTGCCAGAGGGGTATACAGGTGTGCCAGAGGAGTATACAGGTGTGCCAGAGGGGTATACAGGTGTGCCAGAGGAGTATACAGGTGAGCCAGAGGGGTATACAGGTGTGCCAGAGGGGTATACAGGTGTGCCAGAGGGGTATACAGGTGTGCCAGAGGAGTATAAAGGTGTGCCAGAGGAGTATACAGGTGTGCCAGAGGGGTATACAGGTGTGCCAGAGGGGTATCCAGGTGTGCCAGAGGGGTATCCAGGTGTGCCAGAGGGGTATCCAGGTGTGCCAGAGGGGTATCCAGGTGTGCCAGAGGGGTATCCAGGTGTGCCAGAGGGGTATCCAGGTGTGCCAGAGGGGTATCCAGGTGTGCCAGAGGGGTATCCAGGTGTGCCAGAGGGGTATGCAGGGGTATACAGGTGTGCCAGAGGAGTATACAGGTGTGCCAGAGGGGTATACAGGTGTGCCAGAGGGGTATCCAGGTGTGCCAGAGGGGTATACAGGTGTGCCAGAGGAGTATCCAGGTGTGCCAGAGGAGTATCCAGGTGTGCCAGAGGAGTATCCAGGTGTGCCAGAGGAGTATCCAGGTGTGCCAGAGGGGTATCCAGGTGTGCCAGAGGGGTATCCAGGTGTGCCAGAGGGGTATCCAGGTGTGCCAGAGGGGTATCCAGGTGTGCCAGAGGGGTATGCAGGTGTGCCAGAGGAGTATACAGGTGTGCCAGAGGGGTATACAGGTGTGCCAGAGGAGTATACAGGTGAGCCAGAGGGGTATACAGGTGTGCCAGAGGGGTATACAGGTGTGCCAGAGGGGTATACAGGTGTGCCAGAGGGGTATCCAGGTGTGCCAGAGGGGTATCCAGGTGTGCCAGAGGGGTATGCAGGTGTGCCAGAGGGGTATGCAGGTGTGCCAGAGGGGTATGCAGGTGTGCCAGAGGGGTATCCAGGTGTGCCAGAGGGGTATCCAGGTGTGCCAGAGGGGTATCCAGGTATGCCAGAGGGGTATGCAGGGGTATACAGGTGTGCCAGAGGCGTATACAGGTGTGCCAGAGGGGTATACAGGTGTGCCAGAGGGGTATACAGGTGTGCCAGAGGGGTATACAGGTGTGCCAGAGGGGTATACAGGTGTGCCAGAGGAGTATACAGGTGTGCCAGAGGGGTATCCAGGTGTGCCAGAGGGGTATACAGGTGTGCCAGAGGGGTATACAGGTGTGCCAGAGGAGTATCCAGGTGTGCCAGAGGGGTATCCAGGTGTGCCAGAGGGGTATCCAGGTGTGCCAGAGGAGTATCCAGGTGTGCCAGAGGGGTATCCAGGTGTGCCAGAGGAGTATCCAGGTGTGCCAGAGGGGTATCCAGGTGTGCCAGAGGGGTATCCAGGTGTGCCAGAGGGGTATGCAGGGGTATACAGGTGTGCCAGAGGAGTATACAGGTGTGCCAGAGGAGTATACAGGTGTGCCAGAGGGGTATACAGGTGTGCCAGAGGGGTATACAGGTGTGCCAGAGGGGTCCAGACCGTTCTTGGGGTTGAGGTAGGGTGCAGGATTAAACATTTATCAGCAGCTCCTTCGGGGGAGGTGCTTTTATATGTAAATATAATTTTATTAAGTCTGTAAGATTTTTAATAGACACATTTACACTGGAATGTCTATTAATGTTGCTGTAGCTCTGACATATGCAGTCAGGTTGACTCTGAAGTTGGAATTTTTCAGACTCTTTGCGGAAAGACGTGTTCTCAGCTCCTCCTCCTCCTCCTCCTCCAATGACGGAATACCCTGACTCGGAGAAATGTAAGTGAATTATTAGAAGTTGTCATTCCTAATGATGGATAATGAATTGGTGACTCCTCCTCCTGGTAAATATGGGTGGAGTTTAATATAAAGACCTACCTACCTGCTCCTGGAATCCTCCTCCATTGGAATAGACTCCATTGGATCTCATTCACCATTAAAGTGAACCTGTAGAGGGATAATGGGAACTACCAATTCTCATCCAAGTCCTGGCCAGGACACCATCTGCATGGAGTTTGCATGTTCTCCCTGTGCTGGTTTGGGTTTCCATCCTCCACTGACCTGCTGGGAGGTTAATTGGCCATAGAGAGTGTATGATACAAGGAGCTCGGATGGTAAGCTCCTAGGGTCAGGGACTGGTGTGAATGTACAGAATGTAAAGTGCTGTGTACATTGTCAGTAATATATATATACCGTATATACTCCAGTATATACTCCAGTATAAGCCGAGTTTTTCAGCACTTTTTTTGTGTTGAAAATTCCCCCCTCGGCTTATACTCGAGTCCAGCACTTCTGCAGCAGAGAATGACATTTTCCAAACTGAATTTGGGGCCCCGTATCTCGGGGCCACTTGGTACTAGGAACCCCAGCTTTGGATATGTTATAGTGCTCGTTCCACTGGGTTTGCGCATCAAATTTGGGGTTCCTAGCACCAAGTGGCCCAGAGATACGGGGCCCAAAATTCGGCCAATGGTGTCCATCTGCAGCAATGTCATTTCGGGACCCTTTGGGTCCAGAGACCCCAAATTTTGGCTGCTGCTCAGGGGGCATCTAGGAACCCTTAACTACTGAGTTTGAAGTTCAGGGGACCTATGGCTGCAAATGGGCACAGTGGGGCTGAAAATGGGCACAGTGAGGCTGCAAATGGGCACAAATGAGGCTGCAAATGGGCGTTGTTGACCCTCTTTTCCACTTACAGTAGCTGCGCATTTCTCACCCTAGGCTTATACTCGAGTCAATAAGTGTTCCCATGAAAATAAAACGGTTACATCGCTGATAGACTTGACCAAACAATAAAGTGCTAAGTGATAAATATATAAAATTAGATAAAATGTAAAAATAGTGGACTAATTAAATCACAAATATTGAGTAATAAGTGCAATCCAAACACAACTGCTAATCACCACAATGACATATATGGAGTAAAATAAATAAATACATATGAAAACCATTAGTGCTGCCCAATTGAAAAAACGAACTAAAATAAAAGCTAACAAAAGCCAATAAGCTGTTTAAAGTAAAATAAAGGTGACATCTGATCACAAGATAGAGGTATACAAATAGGAAAATAGTCCCAAAATGACTAGCACCAGCTGGACACAGGAAACTCAGACAGACAGCTTGTGATGACACAGCGGCTCCTCAATCAATAGTGTCAGTCCGTCTCTATATGATCAGACAAAAAAGTTGCTTCTATAGTGGATAGATGGATAAAATGGCTGGCATTTCAAGACAGTAGAGCCATGGACCTTGCAATTGGTCACCCAAAATAAAGAAAGGAAAAAAATATAGTGAAGTACTGCGGGATATAAAAGCCACTTGCGCTGCAAGCCGCTACTCATGCTCTCCTTGATTGCAGTCAGGCATGTCAGATGCTTCCGCGATCGCCGCTGGTAGCGTGTGTTCCACGGAGCCAGGAAGGTAAAAAGCGTCACTTGGTTGTGTAAAGGCCGGATGTGACGTCGACGCGTTTCGCCCCTCCCTCAGGGCATCATCAAAGTCCTATAGGGGTGTAGAGGGTGATGACTATGGATGTGAAGTGTGAGGTCCAGTCTATAGGGGTGTAGAGGGTGATGACTATGGATGTGAAGTGTGTGGTCCAGTCTATAGGGGTGTAGAGGGTGATGACTATGGATGTGAAGTGTGTGGTCCAGTCTATAGGGGTGTAGAGGGTGATGACTGTGGATGTGAAGTGTGTGGTCCAGTCTATAGGGGTGTAGAGGGTGATGACTATGGATGTGAAGTGTGAGGTCCTCTCTATAGGGGTGTAGAGGGTGATGACTATGGATGTGAAGTGTGAGGTCCAGTCTATAGGGGTGTAGAGGGTGATGACTATGGATGTGAAGTGTGAGGTCCAGTCTATAGAGGTGTAGAGGGTGATGACTATGGATGTGAAGTGTGAGGTCCATTCTATAGAGGTGTAGAGGGTGATGACTATGGATGTGAAGTGTGAGGTCCAGTTTATAGGGGTGTAGAGGGTGATGGCTATGGATGTGAAGTGTGTGGTCCAGTCTATAGGGGTGTAGAGGGTGATGACTATGGATGTGAAGTGTGAGGTCCAGTCTATAGGGGTGTAGAGGGTGATGACTATGGATGTGAAGTGTGAGGTCCAGTCTATAGGGGTGTAGAGGGTGATGGCTATGGATGTGAAGTGTGTGGTCCAGTCTATAGGGGTGTAGAGGGTGATGACTATGGATGTGAAGTGTGTGGTCCAGTCTATAGGAGTGTAGAGGGTGATGACTATGGATGTGAAGTGTGTGGTCCAGTCTATAGGGGTGTAGAGGGTGATGGCTATGGATGTGAAGTGTGTGGTCCAGTCTATAGGGGTGTAGAGGGTGATGACTATAGATGTGAAGTGTGAGGTCCAGTCTATAGGGGTGTGGAGGGTGATGACTATGGATGTGAAGTGTGAGGTCCAGTCTATAGGGGTGTAGAGGGTGATGACTATGGATGTGAAGTGTGAGGTCCAGTCTATAGGGGTGTAGAGGGTGATGACTATGGATGTGAAGTGTGAGGTCCAGTCTATAGGGGTGTAGAGGGTGATGGCTATGGATGTGAAGTGTGTGGTCCAGTCTATAGGGGTGTAGAGGGTGATGACTATGGATGTGAAGTGTGAGGTCCAGTCTATAGGGGTGTAGAGGGTGGTGACTATGGATGTGAAGTGTGAGGTCCAGTCTATAGGGGTGTAGAGGGTGATGGCTATGGATGTGAAGTGTGTGGTCCAGTCTATAGGGGTGTAGAGGGTGATGACTATGGATGTGAAGTGTGAGGTCCAGTCTATAGGGGTGTAGAGGGTGATGACTATGGATGTGAAGTGTGAGGTCCTCTCTATAGGGGTGTAGAGGGTGATGACTATGGATGTGAAGTGTGTGGTCCAGTCTATAGGGGTGTAGAGGGTGATGACTATGGATGTGAAGTGTGAGGTCCTCTCTGTAGGGGTGTAGAGGGTGATGGCTATGGATGTGAAGTGTGTGGTCCAGTCTATAGGGGTGTAGAGGGTGGTGACTATGGATGTGAAGTGTGTGGTCC
Organism: Lithobates septentrionalis; assembly: GCA_037952835.1. Lineage (NCBI taxonomy): Eukaryota > Metazoa > Chordata > Amphibia > Anura > Ranidae > Lithobates > Lithobates septentrionalis. The sequence continues at coordinate 65,503 of JBBDGP010004572.1, read as the reverse complement.
AGTCTATAGGGGTGTAGGAGGTGATGACTATGGATGTGAAGTGTGTGGTCCAGTCTATAGGGGTGTAGAGGGTGATGACTATGGATGTGAAGTGTGTGGTCCAGTCTATAGGGGTGTAGAGGGTGATGACTATGGATGTGAAGTGTGTGGTCCAGTCTATAGGGGTGTAGAGGGTGATGACTATGGATGTGAAGTGTGTGGTCCAGTCTATAGAGGTGTAGGAGGTGATGACTATGGATGTGAAGTGTGTGGTCCAGTCTATAGGGGTGTAGAGGGTGATGGCTATGGATGTGAAGTGTGTGGTCCAGTCTATAGGGGTGTAGAGGGTGATGACTATAGATGTGAAGTGTGAGGTCCAGTCTATAGGGGTGTAGAGGGTGATGACTATGGATGTAAAGTGTGTGGTCCAGTCTATAGGGATGTAGAGGGTGAGGACTATGGATGTGAAGTGTGAGGTCCAGTCTATAGAGGTGTAGGAGGTGATGACTATGGATGTGAAGTGTGTGGTCCAGTCTATAGGGGTGTAGGAGGTGATGACTATGGATGTGAAGTGTGAGGTCCAGTCTATAGAGGTGTAGGAGGTGATGACTATGGATGTGAAGTGTGTGGTCCAGTCTATAGGGGTGTAGAGGGTGATGACTATGGATGTGAAGTGTGAGGTCCAGTCTATAGGGTTGTAGAGGGTGATGACTATAGATGTGAAGTGTGAGGTCCAGTCTATAGGGGTGTAGAGGGTGATGACTATGGATGTGAAGTGTGAGGTCCTCTCTATAGAGGTGTAGAGGGTGGTGACTATGGATGTGAAGTGTGAGGTCCTCTCTATAGAGGTGTAGAGGGTAATGACTATGGATGTGAAGTGTGTGGTCCAGTAGTCTATAGGGGTGTAGGAGGTGATGACTATGGATGTGAAGTGTGAGGTCCAGTCTATAGGGGTGTAGAGGGTGATGACTATGGATGTGAAGTGTGTGGTCCAGTCTATAGGGATGTAGAGGGTGATGACTATGGATGTGAAGTGTGTGGTCCAGTCTATAGGGGTGTAGAGGGTGATGACTATGGATGTGAAGTTTGAGGTCCAGTCTATAGGGGTGTAGAGGGTGATGACTATGGATGTGAAGTGTGTGGTCCAGTCTATAGGGGTGTAGATGGTGATGACTATGGATGTGAAGTGTGTGGTCCAGTCTATAGGGGTGTAGAGGGTGATGACTATGGATGTGAAGTGTGTGGTTCAGTCTATAGGGGTGTAGAGGGTGATGACTATGGATGTGAAGTGTGAGGTCCTCTCTATAGGGGTGTAGAGGGTGATGACTATGGATGTGAAGTGTGAGGTCCTCTCTATAGGGGTGTAGGAGGTGATGGCTATGGATGTGAAGTGTGAGGTCCAGTCTATAGGGGTGTAGAGGATGATGACTATGGATGTGAAGTGTGAGGTCCTCTCTATAGGGGTGTAGGAGGTGATGACTATGGATGTGAAGTGTGAGGTCCTCTCTATAGGGGTGTAGAGGGTGATGACTATGGATGTGAAGTGTGAGGTCCTTTCTATAGGGGTGTAGGAGGTGATGACTATGGGTGTGAAGTGTGAGGTCCAGTCTATAGGGGTGTAGAGGGTGATGATTATGGATGTGAAGTGTGTGGTCCAGTCTATAGGGGTGTAGATGGTGATGACTATGGATGTGAAGTGTGTGGTCCAGTCTATAGGGGTGTAGAGGGTGATGACTATGGATGTGAAGTGTGAGGTCCTCTCTATAGGGGTGTAGAGGGTGATGACTATGGATGTGAAGTGTGTGGTCCAGTCTATAGAGGTGTAGAGGGTGATGACTATGGATGTGAAGTGTGTGGTCCAGTCTATAGGGGTGTAGGAGGTGATGACTATGGATGTGAAGTGTGTGGTCCAGTCTATAGGGGTGTAGAGGGTGATGACTATGGATGTGAAGAGTGTGGTCCAGTCTATAGGGGTGTAGGAGGTGATGACTATGGATGTGAAGTGTGAGGTCCAGTCTATAAGGGTGTAGAGGGTGATGACTATGGATGTGAAGTGTGTGGTCCAGTCTATAGGGGTGTAGAGAGTGATGACTATGGATGTGAAGTGTGTGGTCCATTCTATAGGGGTGTAGGAGGTGATGACTATGGATGTGAAGTGTGTGGTCCAGTCTATAGGGGTGTAGAGGGTGATGACTATGGATGTGAAGTGTGTGGTCCAGTCTATAGGGGTGTAGAGGGTGATGACTATGGATGTGAAGTGTGAGGTACAGTCTATAGGGGTGTAGAGGGTGATGACTATGGATGTGAAGTGTGAGGTCCATTCTATAGAGGTGTAGAGGGTGATGACTATGGATGTGAAGTGTGAGGTCCAGTCTATAGGGGTGTAGAGGGTGATGGCTATGGATGTGAAGTGTGTGGTCCAGTCTATAGGGGTGTAGAGGGTGATGACTATGGATGTGAAGTGTGAGGTCCAGTCTATAGGGTGTAGAGGGTGATGACTATGGATGTGAAGTGTGTGGTCCAGTCTATAGGGGTGTGGAGAGTGATGACTATGGATGTAAAGTGTGAGGTCCTCTCTATAGGGGTGTAGAGGGTGATGACTATGGATGTGAAGTGTGAGGTCCAGTCTATAGGGGTGTAGAGGGTGATGGCTATGGATGTGATGTGTGAGGTCCAGTCTATAGAGGTGTAGGAGGTGATGACTATGGATGTGAAGTGTGTGGTCCAGTCTATAGGGGTGTAGAGGGTGATGACTATGGATGTGAAGTGTGTGGTCCAGTCTATAGGGGTGTAGAGGGTGATGACTATGGATGTAAAGTGTGTGGTCCAGTCTATAGAGGTGTAGAGGGTGATGACTATGGATGTGAAGTGTGTGGTCCAGTCTATAGGGGTGTAGAGGGTGATGACTATGGATGTGAAGTGTGAGGTCCTCTCTATAGGGGTGTAGGAGGTGATGACTATGGATGTGAAGTGTGAGGTCCTCTCTATAGGGGTGTAGAGGGTGATGACTATGGATGTGAAGTGTGAGGTCCTCTCTATAGAGGTGTAGGGGATGATGACTATGGATGTGAAGTGTGAGGTCCAGTCTATAGGGGTGTAGAGGGTGATGACTATGGATGTGAAGTGTGTGGTCCAGTCTATAGGGGTGTAGGAGGTGATGACTATGGATGTGAAGTGTGTGGTCCAGTCTATAGGGGTGTAGAGGGTGATGACTATAGATGTGAAGTGTGTGGTCCAGTCTATAGGGGTGTAGAGGGTGATGACTATGGATGTGAAGTGTGTGGTCCAGTCTATAGGGCTGTAGAGGGTGGTGACTATGGATGTGAAGTGTGTGGTCCAGTCTATAGGGGTGTAGAGGGTGATGACTATGGATGTGAAGTGTGTGGTCCAGTCTATAGGGGTGTAGAGGGTGATGACTATAGATGTGAAGTGTGTGGTCCAGTCTATAGGGGTGTAGAGGGTGATGACTATGGATGTGACGTGTGTGGTCCAGTCTATAGGGGTGTAGGAGGTGATGACTATGGATGTGAAGTGTGTTGTCCAGTCTATAGGGGTGTAGAGGGTGATGGCTATGGATGTGATGTGTGAGGTCCAGTCTATAGGGGTGTAGAGGGTGATGACTATGGATGTGAAGTGTGAGGTCCAGTCTATAGGGTGTAGAGGGTGAAAACTATGGATGTGAAGTGTGTGGTCCAGTCTATAGGGGTGTAGAGGGTGATGGCTATGGATGTGATGTGTGAGGTCCAGTCTATAGGGGTGTAGAGGGTGATGGCTATGGATGTGAAGTGTGTGGTCCAGTCTATAGGGGTGTAGAGGGTGATGACTATGGATGTGAAGTGTGTGGTCCAGTCTATAGGGGTGTAAAGGGTGATGACTATGGATGTGAAGTGTGAGGTCCAGTCTATAGGGTGTAGAGGGTGATGACTATGGATGTGAAGTGTGTGGTCCAGTCTATAGAGGTGTAGGAGGTGATGACTATGGATGTGAAGTGTGTGGTCCAGTCTATAGGGGTGTAGAGGGTGATGGCTATGGATGTGATGTGTGAGGTCCAGTCTATAGGGGTGTAGAGGGTGATGGCTATGGATGTGATGTGTGAGGTCCAGTCTATAGGGGTGTAGAGGGTGATGGCTATGGATGTGATGTGTGAGGTCCAGTCTATAGGGGTGTAGAGGGTGATGACTATGGATGTGAAGTGTGTGGTCCATTCTATAGGGGTGTAGGAGGTGATGACTATGGATGTGAAGTGTGTGGTCCAGTCTATAGGGGTGTAGAGGGTGATGACTATGGATGTGAAGTGTGTGGTCCAGTCTATAGGGGTGTAGAGGGTGATGACTATGGATGTGAAGTGTGAGGTACAGTCTATAGGGGTGTAGAGGGTGATGACTATGGATGTGAAGTGTGTGGTCCAGTCTATAGGGGTGTAGAGGGTGATGGCTATGGATGTGAAGTGTGTGGTCCAGTCTATAGGGGTGTAGAGGGTGATGGCTATGGATGTGATGTGTGAGGTCCAGTCTATAGGGGTGTAGAGGGTGATGGCTATGGATGTGATGTGTGAGGTCCAGTCTATAGGGGTGTAGAGGGTGATGACTATGGATGTGAAGTGTGAGGTCCATTCTATAGAGGTGTAGAGGGTGATGACTATGGATGTGAAGTGTGAGGTCCAGTCTATAGGGGTGTAGAGGGTGATGGCTATGGATGTGAAGTGTGTGGTCCAGTCTATAGGGGTGTAGAGGGTGATGACTATGGATGTGAAGTGTGTGGTCCAGTCTATAGGGGTGTGGAGAGTGATGACTATGGATGTAAAGTGTGAGGTCCTCTCTATAGGGGTGTAGAGGGTGATGACTATGGATGTGAAGTGTGAGGTCCAGTCTATAGGGGTGTAGAGGGTGATGGCTATGGATGTGATGTGTGAGGTCCAGTCTATAGAGGTGTAGGAGGTGATGACTATGGATGTGAAGTGTGTGGTCCAGTCTATAGGGGTGTAGAGGGTGATGACTATGGATGTGAAGTGTGTGGTCCAGTCTATAGGGGTGTAGAGGGTGATGACTATGGATGTAAAGTGTGTGGTCCAGTCTATAGAGGTGTAGAGGGTGATGACTATGGATGTGAAGTGTGTGGTCCAGTCTATAGGGGTGTAGAGGGTGATGACTATGGATGTGAAGTGTGAGGTCCTCTCTATAGGGGTGTAGGAGGTGATGACTATGGATGTGAAGTGTGAGGTCCTCTCTATAGGGGTGTAGAGGGTGATGACTATGGATGTGAAGTGTGTGGTCCAGTCTATAGGGGTGTAGAGGGTGATGACTATGGATGTGAAGTGTGAGGTCCAGTCTATAGGGGTGTAGGAGGTGATGACTATGGATGTGAAGTGTGAGGTCCTCTCTATAGGGGTGTAGAGGGTGATGACTATGGATGTGAAGAGTGTGGTCCAGTCTATAGGGGTGTAGGAGGTGATGACTATGGATGTGAAGTGTGTGGTCCAGTCTATAGGGGTGTAGAGGGTGATGGCTATGGATGTGATGTGTGAGGTCCAGTCTATAGGGGTGTAGAGGGTGATGGCTATGGATGTGATGTGTGAGGTCCAGTCTATAGGGGTGTAGAGGGTGATGGCTATGGATGTGATGTGTGAGGTCCAGTCTATAGGGGTGTAGAGGGTGATGGCTATGGATGTGATGTGTGAGGTCCAGTCTATAGGGGTGTAGAGGGTGATGGCTATGGATGTGATGTGTGAGGTCAAGTCTATAGAGGTGTAGGAGGTGATGACTATGGATGTGAAGTGTGTGGTCCAGTCTATAGGGGTGTAGAGGGTGATGACTATGGATGTAAAGTGTGTGTGGTCCAGTCTATAGGGGTGTAGGAGGTGATGACTATGGATGTGAAGTGTGTGTGGTCCAGTCTATAGGGGTGTAGGAGGTGATGACTATGGATGTGAAGTGTGTGGTCCAGTCTATAGGGGTGTAGAGGGTGATGGCTATGGATGTGATGTGTGAGGTCCAGTCTATAGGGGTGTAGAGGGTGATGGCTATGGATGTGATGTGTGAGGTCCAGTCTATAGGGGTGTAGAGGGTGATGGCTATGGATGTGATGTGTGAGGTCCAGTCTATAGGGGTGTAGAGGGTGATGGCTATGGATGTGATGTGTGAGGTCCAGTCTATAGGGGTGTAGAGGGTGATGGCTATGGATGTGATGTGTGAGGTCCAGTCTATAGAGGTGTAGGAGGTGATGACTATGGATGTGAAGTGTGTGGTCCAGTCTATAGGGGTGTAGAGGGTGATGGCTATGGATGTGATGTGTGAGGTCCAGTCTATAGGGGTGTAGAGGGTGATGGCTATGGATGTGATGTGTGAGGTCCAGTCTATAGGGGTGTAGAGGGTGATGACTATGGATGTGAAGTGTGTGGTCCAGTCTATAGGGGTGTAGAGGGTGATGACTATGGATGTGAAGTGTGAGGTCCTCTCTATAGGGGTGTAGGAGGTGATGACTATGGATGTGAAGTGTGAGGTCCTCTCTATAGGGGTGTAGAGGGTGATGACTATGGATGTGAAGTGTGAGGTCCTCTCTATAGAGGTGTAGGGGATGATGACTATGGATGTGAAGTGTGAGGTCCAGTCTATAGGGGTGTAGAGGGTGATGACTATGGATGTGAAGTGTGTGGTCCAGTCTATAGGGGTGTAGGAGGTGATGACTATGGATGTGAAGTGTGTGGTCCAGTCTATAGGGGTGTAGAGGGTGATGACTATAGATGTGAAGTGTGTGGTCCAGTCTATAGGGGTGTAGAGGGTGATGACTATGGATGTGAAGTGTGTGGTCCAGTCTATAGGGCTGTAGAGGGTGGTGACTATGGATGTGAAGTGTGTGGTCCAGTCTATAGGGGTGTAGAGGGTGATGACTATGGATGTGAAGTGTGTGGTCCAGTCTATAGGGGTGTAGAGGGTGATGACTATAGATGTGAAGTGTGTGGTCCAGTCTATAGGGGTGTAGAGGGTGATGACTATGGATGTGACGTGTGTGGTCCAGTCTATAGGGGTGTAGGAGGTGATGACTATGGATGTGAAGTGTGTTGTCCAGTCTATAGGGGTGTAGAGGGTGATGGCTATGGATGTGATGTGTGAGGTCCAGTCTATAGGGGTGTAGAGGGTGATGACTATGGATGTGAAGTGTGTGGTCCAGTCTATAGGGGTGTAGAGGGTGATGGCTATGGATGTGATGTGTGAGGTCCAGTCTATAGGGGTGTAGAGGGTGATGGCTATGGATGTGAAGTGTGTGGTCCAGTCTATAGGGGTGTAGAGGGTGATGACTATGGATGTGAAGTGTGTGGTCCAGTCTATAGGGGTGTAAAGGGTGATGACTATGGATGTGAAGTGTGAGGTCCAGTCTATAGGGTGTAGAGGGTGATGACTATGGATGTGAAGTGTGTGGTCCAGTCTATAGAGGTGTAGGAGGTGATGACTATGGATGTGAAGTGTGTGGTCCAGTCTATAGGGGTGTAGAGGGTGATGGCTATGGATGTGATGTGTGAGGTCCAGTCTATAGGGGTGTAGAGGGTGATGGCTATGGATGTGATGTGTGAGGTCCAGTCTATAGGGGTGTAGAGGGTGATGGCTATGGATGTGATGTGTGAGGTCCAGTCTATAGGGGTGTAGAGGGTGATGACTATGGATGTGAAGTGTGTGGTCCAGTCTATAGGGGTGTAGAGGGTGATGACTATGGATGTGAAGTGTGAGGTCCTCTCTATAGAGGTGTAGAGGGTGATGACTATGGATGTGAAGTGTGTGGTCCAGTCTATAGGGGTGTAGAGGGTGATGACTATGGATGTGAAGTGTGTGGTCCAGTCTATAGGGGTGTAGAGGGTGATGGCTATGGATGTGATGTGTGAGGTCCAGTCTATAGGGGTGTAGAGGGTGATGACTATGGATGTGAAGTGTGAGGTCCAGTCTATAGGGTGTAGAGGGTGATGACTATGGATGTGAAGTGTGAGGTCCAGTCTATAGGGGTGTGGAGGGTGATGACTATGGATGTAAAGTGTGAGGTCCTCTCTATAGGGGTGTAGAGGGTGATGACTATGGATGTGAAGTGTGAGGTCCAGTCTATAGGGGTGTAGAGGGTGATGGCTATGGATGTGAAGTGTGTGGTCCAGTCTATAGGGGTGTAGAGGGTGATGACTATGGATGTGAAGTGTGAGGTCCAGTCTATAGGGGTGTAGAGGGTGATGACTATGGATGTGAAGTGTGAGGTCCAGTCTATAGGGGTGTAGAGGGTGATGGCTATGGATGTGAAGTGTGTGGTCCAGTCTATAGGGGTGTAGAGGGTGATGACTATGGATGTGAAGTGTGTGTGGTCCAGTCTATAGGGGTGTAGAGGGTGATGACTATGGATGTGAAGTGTGTGTGGTCCAGTCTATAGGGGTGTAGAGGGTGATGGCTATGGATGTGAAGTGTGAGGTCCTCTCTATAGGGGTGTAGAGGGTGATGCCTATGGATGTGAAGTGTGTGGTCCAGTCTATAGGGGTGTAGAGGGTGATGACTATGGATGTGAAGTGTGAGGTCCAGTCTATAGGGGTGTAGAGGGTGGTGACTATGGATGTGAAGTGTGAGGTCCAGTCTATAGAGGTGTAGAGGGTGATGACTATGGATGTGAAGTGTGAGGTCCTCTCTATAGGGGTGTAGAGGGTGATGACTATGGATGTGAAGTGTGTGGTCCAGTCTATAGGGGTGTAGAGGGTGATGACTATGGATGTGAAGTGTGAGGTCCTCTCTATAGGGGTGTAGAGGGTGATGGCTATGGATGTGAAGTGTGTGGTCCAGTCTATAGGGGTGTAGAGGGTGGTGACTATGGATGTGAAGTGTGTGGTCCAGTCTATAGGGGTGTAGGAGGTGATGACTATGGATGTGAAGTGTGTGGTCCAGTCTATAGGGGTGTAGAGGGTGATGACTATGGATGTGAAGTGTGTGGTCCAGTCTATAGGGGTGTAGAAGGTGATGACTATGGATGTGAAGTGTGTGGTCCAGTCTATAGGGGTGTAGAGGGTGATGGCTATGGATGTGAAGTGTGTGGTCCAGTCTATAGGGGTGTAGAGGGTGATGACTATAGATGTGAAGTGTGAGGTCCAGTCTATAGGGGTGTAGAGGGTGATGACTATGGATGTAAAGTGTGTGGTCCAGTCTATAGGGATGTAGAGGGTGAGGACTATGGAGGTGAAGTGTGAGGTCCAGTCTATAGGGGTGTAGAGGGTGATGACTATGGATGTGAAGTGTGAGGCCCAGTCTATAGAGGTGTAGGAGGTGATGACTATGGATGTGAAGTGTGAGGTCCAGTCTATAGGGGTGTAGAGGGTGATAGGTATATAGGTGAAGTGTGAGGTCCAGTCTATAGGGGTGTAGGAGGTGATGACTATGGATGTGAAGTGTGAGGTCCAGTCTATAGAGGTGTAGGAGGTGATGACTATGGATGTGAAGTGTGAGGTCCAGTCTATAGAGGTGTAGGAGGTGATGACTATGGATGTGAAGTGTTTGGTCCAGTCTATAGGGGTGTAGAGGGTGATGACTATGGATGTGAAGTGTGTGGTCCAGTCTATAGGGGTGTAGAGGGTGATGACTATGGATGTGAAGTGTGAGGTCCTCTCTATAGAGGTGTAGAGGGTAATGACTATGGATGTGAAGTGTGTGGTCCAGTCTATAGGGGTGTAGAGAGTGATGACTATGGATGTGAAGTGTGTGGTTCAGTCTATAGGGGTGTAGAGGGTGATGACTATGGATGTGAAGTGTGTGGTCCAGTCTATAGGGGTGTAGATGGTGATGACTATGGATGTGAAGTGTGTGGTCCAGTCTATAGGGGTGTAGAGAGTGATGACTATGGATGTGAAGTGTGTGGTTCAGTCTATAGGGGTGTAGAGGGTGATGACTATAGATGTGAAGTGTGAGGTCCTCTCTATAGGGGTGTAGAGGGTGATGACTATGGATGTGAAGTGTGAGGTCCTCTCTATAGGGGTGTAGGAGGTGATGGCTATGGATGTGAAGTGTGAGGTCCAGTCTATAGGGGTGTAGAGGATGATGACTATGGATGTGAAGTGTGAGGTCCTCTCTATAGGGGTGTAGGAGGTGATGACTGTGGATGTGAAGTGTGAGGTCCTCTCTATAGGGGTGTAGAGGGTGATGACTATGGATGTGAAGTGTGTGGTCCAGTCTATAGGGGTGTAGGAGGTGATGACTATGGATGTGAAGTGTGAGGTCCTCTCTATAGGGGTGTAGAGGGTGATGACTATGGATGTGAAGTGTGTGGTCCAGTCTATAGAGGTGTAGAGGGTGATGACTATGGATGTGAAGTGTGTGGTCCAGTCTATAGGGGTGTAGGAGGTGATGACTATGGATGTGAAGTGTGTGGTCCAGTCTATAGGGGTGTAGAGGGTGATGACTATGGATGTGAAGAGTGTGGTCCAGTCTATAGGGGTGTAGGAGGTGATGACTATGGATGTGAAGTGTGAGGTCCAGTCTATAGGGGTGTAGAGGGTGATGACTATGGATGTGAAGTGTGTGGTCCAGTCTATAGGGGTGTAGAGGGTGATGACTATGGATGTGAAGTGTGTGGTCCAGTCTATAGGGGTGTAGAGGGTGATGACTATGGATGTGAAGTGTGTGGTCCAGTCTATAGGGGTGTAGAGGGTGATGACTATGGATGTGAAGTGTGTGGTCCAGTCTATAGGGGTGTAGAGGGTGATGGCTATGGATGTGATGTGTGAGGTCCAGTCTATAGGGGTGTAGAGGGTGATGGCTATGGATGTGATGTGTGAGGTCCAGTCTATAGGGGTGTAGAGGGTGATGGCTATGGATGTGATGTGTGAGGTCCAGTCTATAGGGGTGTAGAGGGTGATGACTATGGATGTGAAGTGTGCGGTCCAGTCTATAGGGGTGTAGAGGGTGATGACTATGGATGTGAAGTGTGAGGTCCAGTCTATAGGGTGTAGAGGGTGATGACTATGGATGTGAAGTGTGTGGTCCAGTCTATAGGGGTGTGGAGAGTGATGACTATGGATGTAAAGTGTGAGGTCCTCTCTATAGGGGTGTAGAGGGTGATGACTATGGATGTGAAGTGTGAGGTCCAGTCTATAGGGGTGTAGAGGGTGATGGCTATGGATGTGATGTGTGAGGTCCAGTCTATAGAGGTGTAGGAGGTGATGACTATGGATGTGAAGTGTGTGGTTCAGTCTATAGGGGTGTAGAGGGTGATGACTATGGATGTGAAGTGTGTGGTCCAGTCTATAGGGGTGTAGAGGGTGATGACTATGGATGTGAAGTGTGTGGTCCAGTCTAAAGGGGTGTAGAGGGTGGTGACTATGGATGTGAAGTGTGAGGTCCAGTCTATAGGGGTGTAGGAGGTGATGACTATGGATGTGAAGTGTGTGGTCCAGTCTATAGGGGTGTAGGAGGTGATGACTATGGATGTGAAGTGTGAGGTCCAGTCTATAGGGGTGTAGGAGGTGATGACTATGGATGTGAAGTGTGAGGTCCAGTCTATAGAGGTGTAGAGGGTGATGACTATGGATGTGAAGTGTGAGGTCCAGTCTATAGGGATGTAGAGGGTGATGACTATGGATGTAAAGTGTGAGGTCCTCTCTATAGAGGTGTAGAGGGTGATGACTATGGATGTGAAGTGTGAGGTCCTCTCTATAGGGGTGTAGAGTGTGATGACTATGGATGTGAAGTGTGTGGTCCAGTCTATAGGGGTGTAGAGGGTGATGACTATGGATGTGAAGTGTGTGTGGTCCAGTCTATAGGGTTGTAGAGGGTGATGACTATAGATGTGAAGTGTGTGGTCCAGTCTATAATGGTGTAGGAGGTGATGACTATGGATGTGAAGTGTGAGGTCCAGTCTATAGAGGTGTAGAGGGTGATGACTATGGATGTGAAGTGTGTGGTCCAGTCTATAGAGGTGTAGGAGGTGATGACTATGGATGTGAAGTGTGTGGTCCAGTCTATAGGGGTGTAGAGGGTGATGACTATGGATGTGAAGTGTGTGGTCCAGTCTATAGGGGTGTAGAGGGTGATGACTATGGATGTGAAGTGTGAGGTCCTCTCTATAGAGGTGTAGAGGGTGATGACTATGGATGTGAAGTGTGTGGTCCAGTCTATAAGGGTGTAGAGGGTGATGACTATGGATGTGAAGTGTGAGGTCCTCTCTATAGGGGTGTAGAGGGTGATGACTATGGATGTAAAGTGTGAGGTCCTCTCTATAGAGGTGTAGAGGGTGATGACTATAGATGTGAAGTGTGAGGTCCAGTCTATAGAGGTGTAGAGGGTGATGACTATGGATGTGAAGTGTGTGGTCCAGTCTATAGGGGTGTAGAGGGTGATGACTATAGATGTGAAGTGTGAGGTCCAGTCTATAGGGGTGTAGAGGGTGATGACTATGGATGTGATGTGTGTGGTCCATTCTATAGGGGTGTAGAGGGTGATGACTATGGAGGTGAAGTGTGAGGTCCTCTCTATAGGGTGTAGAGGGTGATGACTATGGATGTGAAGTGTGTGGTCCAGTCTACAGGGGTGTAGAGGGTGATGACTATGGATGTGAAGTGTGTGGTCCAGTCTATAGGGGTGTAGGAGGTGATGACTATGGATGTGAAGTGTGAGGTCCAGTCTATAGAGGTGTAGGAGGTGATGACTATGGATGTGAAGTGTGTGTGGTCCAGTCTATAGGGGTGTAGAGGGTGATGGCTATGGATGTGAAGTGTGTGGTCCAGTCTATAGAGGTGTAGATGGTGATGACTATGGATGTGAAGTGTGTGGTCCAGTCTATAGGGGTGTAGGAGGTGATGACTATGGATGTGAAGTGTGAGGTTCAGTCTATAGGGGTGTAGAGGGTGATGACTATGGATGTGAAGTGTGAGGTCCAGTCTATAGGGATGTAGAGGGTGATGACTATGGATGTGAAGTGTGTGGTCCAGTCTATAGAGGTGTAGGAGGTGATGACTATGGATGTGAAGTGTGTGGTCCAGTCTATAGGGGTGTAGAGGGTGATGACTATGGATGTGAAGTGTGTGGTCCAGTCTATAGGGTGTAGAGGGTGATGACTATGGATGTGAAGTGTGTGGTCCAGTCTATAGGGGTGTAGGAGGTGATGACTATGGATGTGAAGTGTGTGGTCCAGTCTATAGGGTGTAGAGGGTGATGACTATGGATGTGAAGTGTGTGGTCCAGTCTATAGGGGTGTAGGAGGTGATGACTATGGATGTGAAGTGTGAGGTCCAGTCTATAGAGGTGTAGGAGGTGATGACTATGGATGTGAAGTGTGTGTGGTCCAGTCTATAGGGGTGTAGAGGGTGATGGCTATGGATGTGAAGTGTGTGGTCCAGTCTATAGAGGTGTAGATGGTGATGACTATGGATGTGAAGTGTGAGGTCCAGTCTATAGGGGTGTAGAGGGTGATGACTATGGATGTGAAGTGTGTGGTCCAGTCTATAGGGGTGTAGAGGGTGATGACTATGGATGTGAAGTGTGTGGTCCAGTCTATAGGGGTGTAGAGGGTGATGACTATGGATGTGAAGTGTGTGGTCCAGTCTATAGGGGTGTAGAGGGTGATGACTATGGATGTGAAGTGTGTGGTCCAGTCTATAGGGGTGTAGAGGGTGATGACTATGGATGTGAAGTGTGTGGTCCAGTCTATAGGGGTGTAGAGGGTGATGACTATGGATGTGAAGTGTGTGGTCCAGTCTATAGGGGTGTAGGAGGTGATGACTATGGATGTGAAGTGTGAGGTCCAGTCTATAGAGGTGTAGAGGGTGATGACTATGGATGTGAAGTGTGAGTTCCTCTCTATAGGGGTGTAGAGGGTGATGACTATGGATGTGAAGTGTGAGGTTCAGTCTATAGGGGTGTAGAGGGTGATGACTATGGATGTGAAGTGTGTGGTCCAGTCTATAGGGGTGTAGAGGGTGATGACTATGGATGTGAAGTGTGTGGTCCAGTCTATAGGGGTGTAGAGGGTGATGACTATGGATGTGAAGTGTGAGGTCCTCTCTATAGAGGTGTAGATGGTGATGACTATGGATGTGAAGTGTGTGGTCCAGTCTATAGGGGTGTAGAGGGTGATGACTATGGATGTGAAGTGTGAGGTCCTCTCTATAGGGGTGTAGGAGGTGATGACTATGGATGTGAAGTGTGAGGTCCAGTCTATAGAGGTGTAGAGGGTGATGACTATGGATGTGAAGTGTGAGGTCCAGTCTATAGGGATGTAGAGGGTGATGACTATGGATGTGAAGTGTGTGGTCCAGTCTATAGAGGTGTAGGAGGTGATGACTATGGATGTGAAGTGTGTGGTCCAGTCTATAGGGGTGTAGAGGGTGATGACTATGGATGTGAAGTGTGTGGTCCAGTCTATAGGGTGTAGAGGGTGATGACTATGGATGTGAAGTGTGTGGTCCAGTCTATAGGGGTGTAGGAGGTGATGACTATGGATGTGAAGTGTGTGGTCCAGTCTATAGGGTGTAGAGGGTGATGACTATGGATGTGAAGTGTGTGGTCCAGTCTATAGGGGTGTAGGAGGTGATGACTATGGAGGTGAAGTGTGTGGTCCAGTCTATAGGGTGTAGAGGGTGATGACTATGGATGTGAAGTGTGTGGTCCAGTCTATAGGGGTGTAGGAGGTGATGACTATGGATGTGAAGTGTGTGGTCCAGTCTATAGGGGTGTAGAGGGTGATGACTATGGATGTGAAGTGTGAGGTCCAGTCTATAGGGATATAGAGGGTGATGACTATGGATGTGAAGTGTGTGGTCCAGTCTATAGGGGTGTAGAGGGTGATGACTATGGATGTGAAGTGTGAGGTCCTCTCTATAGGGATGTAGAGGGTGATGACTATGGATGTAAAGTATGAGGTCCTCTCTATAAAGGTGTAGAGGGTGATGACTATGGATGTGAAGTGTTTGGTCCTCTCTATAGGGGTGTAGAGGGTGATGACTATGGATGTGAAGTGTGTGTGGTCCAGTCTATAGGGTTGTAGAGGGTGATGACTATGGATGTGAAGTGTGTGGTCCAGTCTATAGGGGTGTAGAGGGTGGTGACTATGGATGTGAAGTGTGTGGTCCAGTCTATAGGGGTGTAGAGGGTGATGACTATGGATGTGATGTGTGAGGTCCTCTCTATAGAGGTGTAGAGGGTGATGACTATGGATGTGAAGTGTGTGTGGTCCAGTCTATAGGGTTGTAGAGGGTGATGACTATGGATGTGAAGTGTGTGGTCCAGTCTATAGGGGTGTAGAGGGTGATGACTATGGATGTGAAGTGTGTGGTCCAGTCTATAGGGGTGTAGAGGGTGATGACTATGGATGTGAAGTGTGTGGTCCAGTCTATAGGGGTGTAGAGGGTGATGACTATGGATGTGAAGTGTGAGGTCCTCTCTATAGGGGTGTAGAGGGTGATGACTATGGATGTGAAGTGTGTGGTCCAGTCCATAGGGGTGTAGGAGGTGATGACTATGGAGGTGAAGTGTGAGGTCTAGTCTATAGGGGTGTAGAGGGTGATGACTATGGATGTGAAGTGTTTGGTCCAGTCTATAGGGGTGTAGAGGGTGATGACTATGGATGTGAAGTGTGTGGTCCAGTCTATAGGGGTGTAGAGGGTGATGACTATGGATGTGAAGTGTGAGGTCCTCTCTATAGAGGTGTAGATGGTGATGACTATGGATGTGAAGTGTGTGGTCCAGTCTATAGGGGTGTAGAGGGTGATGACTATGGATGTGAAGTGTGAGGTCCTCTCTATAGGGGTGTAGGAGGTGATGACTATGGATGTGAAGTGTGAGGTCCAGTCTATAGAGGTGTAGAGGGTGATGACTATGGATGTGAAGTGTGAGGTCCAGTCTATAGGGATGTAGAGGGTGATGACTATGGATGTGAAGTGTGAGGTCCAGTCTATAGGGATATAGAGGGTGATGACTATGGATGTGAAGTGTGAGGTCCAGTCTATAGGGGTGTAGAGGGTGATGACTATGGATGTAAAGTGTGAGGTCCTCTCTATAGAGGTGTAGAGGGTGATGACTATGGATGTGAAGTGTGAGGTCCTCTCTATAGGGGTGTAGAGTGTGATGACTATGGATGTGAAGTGTGAGGTCCAGTCTATAGGGGTGTAGAGGGTGATGACTATGGATGTGAAGTGTGTGGTCCAGTCTATAGGGGTGTAGAGGGTGATGACTATGGATGTGAAGTGTGTGTGGTCCAGTCTATAGGGGTGTAGAGGGTGATGACTATGGATGTGAAGTGTGTGTGGTCCAGTCTATAGGGGTGTAGAGGGTGATGGCTATGGATGTGAAGTGTGTGGTCCAGTCTATAGGGGTGTAGAGGGTGATGACTATGGATGTGATGTGTGAGGTCCAGTCTATAGGGGTGTAGAGGGTGATGACTATGGATGTGAAGTGTGTGGTCCAGTCTATAGAGGTGTAGAGGGTGATGACTATGGATGTGAAGTGTGTGGTCCAGTCTATAGGGGTGTAGAGGGTGATGACTATGGATGTGAAGTGTGTGGTCCAGTCTATAAGGGTGTAGAGGGTGATGACTATGGATGTGAAGTGTGAGGTCCTCTCTATAGGGGTGTAGAGGGTGATGACTATGGATGTAAAGTGTGAGGTCCTCTCTATAGAGGTGTAGAGGGTGATGACTATAGATGTGAAGTGTGAGGTCCAGTCTATAGAGGTGTAGAGGGTGATGACTATGGATGTGAAGTGTGTGGTCCAGTCTATAGGGGTGTAGAGGGTGATGACTATAGATGTGAAGTGTGAGGTCCAGTCTATAGGGGTGTAGAGGGTGATGACTATGGATGTGATGTGTGTGGTCCAGTCTATAGGGGTGTAGAGGGTGATGACTATGGAGATGAAGTGTGAGGTCCTCTCTATAGGGTGTAGAGGGTGATGACTATGGATGTGAAGTGTGAGGTCCTCTCTATAGAGGTGTAGAGGGTGATGACTATGGATGTGAAGTGTGTGGTCCAGTCTATAAGGGTGTAGAGGGTGATGACTATGGATGTGAAGTGTGAGGTCCTCTCTATAGGAGTGCAGAGGGTGATGACTATGGATGTAAAGTGTGAGGTCCTCTCTATAGAGGTGTAGAGGGTGATGACTATAGATGTGAAGTGTGAGGTCCAGTCTATAGAGGTGTAGAGGGTGATGACTATGGATGTGAAGTGTGTGGTCCAGTCTATAGGGGTGTAGAGGGTGATGACTATAGATGTGAAGTGTGAGGTCCAGTCTATAGGGGTGTAGAGGGTGATGACTATGGATGTGATGTGTGTGGTCCAGTCTATAGGGGTGTAGAGGGTGATGACTATGGAGGTGAAGTGTGAGGTCCTCTCTATAGGGTGTAGAGGGTGATGACTATGGATGTGAATTTTTTTGGCCAGTCTATAGGGGTGTAGAGGGTGATGACTATGGATGTGAAGTGTGAGGTCCAGTCTATAGGGGTGTAGAGGGTGATGACTATGGATGTGATGTGTGAGGTCCAGTCTATAGGGGTGTAAAGGGTGATGACTATGGATGTGAAGTGTGAGGTCCAGTCTATAGGGGTGTAGAGGGTGATGACTATGGATGTGAAGTGTGAGGTCCTCTCTATAGAGGTGTAGAGGGTGATGACTATGGATGTGAAGTGTGAGGTCCAGTCTATAGGGGTGTAGAGGGTGATGACTATGGATGTGAAGTGTGAGGTCCTCTGTATAGAGGTGTAGAGGGTGATGACTATGGATGTGAAGTGTGTGGTCCAGTCTATAGGGATGTAGAGGGTGATGACTATGGATGTGAAGTGTGAGGTCCTCTCTATAGAGGTGTAGAGGGTGATGACTATGGATGTGAAGTGTGAGGTCCAGTCTATAGGGGTGTAGAGGGTGATGACTATGGATGTGAAGTGTGAGGTCCTCTGTATAGAGGTGTAGAGGGTGATGACTATGGATGTGAAGTGTGTGGTCCAGTCTATAGGGGTGTAGAGGGTGATGACTATGGATGTGAAGTGTGAGGTCCTCTGTATAGAGGTGTAGAGGGTGATGACTATGGATGTGAAGTGTGTGGTCCAGTCTATAGGGGTGTAGAGGGTGATGACTATGGATGTGAAGTGTGTGGTCCAGTCTATAGGGGTGTAGGAGGTGATGGCTATGGATGTGATGTGTGAGGTCCAGTCTATAGGGGTGTAGAGGGTGATGACTATGGATGTGAAGTGTGAGGTCCTCTCTATAGAGGTGTAGAGGGTGATGACTATGGATGTGAAGTGTGTGGTCCAGTCTATAGGGATGTAGAGGGTGATGACTATGGATGTGAAGTGTGTGGTCCAGTCTATAGGGTTGACTCGGTTAAATTGATGATAGGCAACTCCTATCCTCATATTGATTAGTGGTTCCAAATTAATAATAACTACTGCAGTAGGGAACAGACACAAAAGATACACTCAGCATCTTTCCAAATAACTGTTCTGCTTTATTATGACGCAATTGAAGGTTTTTATGCACATGATTACGTAGGTATCACATTAATATTACAATTGTACGTTTATCGTAACAAGGGGCGTTACATAGGCAGGCTAATTCTAATCAGGACTCGAAAGAATGTAAACATTTACTGAAAACATTATTAGTGCTGTGTGCACAGTGAGGGCAGTGTGCAATACATACAAAATACAATACAATTATATACAGAACGTACAAATTTCCATTACAGGGTGTAGGGGGTGATAAGTATATGAAGTGTGAGGTACAGTCTATAGGGGTGTAGAGGGGGATGACTATGGATGTGAAGTGTGTGTGGTCCAGTCTATAGGGTTGTAGAGGGTGATGACTATAGATGTGAAGTGTGAGGTCCTCTCTATAGGGGTGTAGAGTGTGATGGCTATGGATGTGAAGTGTGTGTGGTCCAGTCTATAGGGTTGTAGAGGGTGATGACTATAGATGTGAAGTGTGTGTGGTCCAGTCTATAGGGGTGTAGAGGGTGATGACTATGGATGTGAAGTGTGTGTGGTCCAGTCTATAGGGGTGTAGAGGGTGATGACTGTAGATGTGAAGTGTGTGTGGTCCAGTCTATAGGGGTGTAGAGGGTGATGACTATGGATGTGAAGTGTGTGTGGTCCAGTCTATAGGGGTGTAGAGGGTGATGACTATGGATGTGAAGTGTGTGGTCCAGTCTATAGGGGTGTAGGAGGTGATGACTATGGATGTGAAGTGTGAGGTCCTCTCTATAGGGGTGTAGGAGGTGATGACTATGGATGTGAAGTGTGTGTGGTCCAGTCTATAGAGGTGTAGAGGGTATGACTATGGATGTGAAGTGTGAGGTCCAGTCTATAGGGGTGTAGAGGATGATGACTATGGATGTGAAGTGTGAGGTCCTCTCTATAGGGGTGTAGAGGGTGATGACTATGGATGTGAAGTGTGAGGTCCTCTCTATAGAGGTGTAGAGGGTGATGACTATGGATGTGAAGTGTGTGGTCCAGTCTATAGGGGTGTAGAGGGTGATGACTATGGATGTGAAGTGTGTGGTCAAGTCTATAGGGGTGCAGAGGGTGATGACTATGGATGTGAAGTGTGTGGTCCAGTTTATAGGGTGTAGGGGGTGACAAGTATATGAAGTGTGAGGTCCAGTCTATAGGGGTGTAGAGGGTGATGACTATGGATGTGAAGTGTGTGGTCCAGTCTATAGGGATGTAGAGGGTGATGACTATGGATGTGAAGTGTGTGTGGTCCAGTCTATAATGGTGTAGGAGGTGATGACTATGGATGTGAAGTGTGTGGTCCAGTCTATAGAGGTGTAGAGGGTGATGACTATGGATGTGAAGTGTGTGGTCCAGTCTATAGGGGTGTAG
Organism: Lithobates septentrionalis; assembly: GCA_037952835.1. Taxonomy (NCBI): domain Eukaryota; kingdom Metazoa; phylum Chordata; class Amphibia; order Anura; family Ranidae; genus Lithobates; species Lithobates septentrionalis. The sequence continues at coordinate 45,715 of JBBDGP010004572.1, read as the reverse complement.
AGGATGATGACTATGGATGTGAAGTGTGAGGTCCTCTCTATAGGGGTGTAGAGGGTGATGACTATGGATGTGAAGTGTGAGGTCCTCTCTATAGAGGTGTAGAGGGTGATGACTATGGATGTGAAGTGTGTGGTCCAGTCTATAAGGGTGTAGAGGGTGATGACTATGGATGTGAAGTGTGTGGTCCAGTTTATAGGGTGTAGGGGGTGACAAGTATATGAAGTGTGAGGTCCAGTCTATAGGGGTGTAGAGGGTGATGACTATGGATGTGAAGTGTGAGGTCCAGTCTATAGGGGTGTAGAGGGTGATGACTATGGATGTGAAGTGTGAGGTCCAGTCTATAGGGTGTAGAGGGTGATGACTATGGATGTGAAGTGTGTGGTCCAGTCTATAGGGGTGTAGAAGGTGATGACTATGGATGTGAAGTGTGTGGTCCAGTCTATAGGGGTGTAGAGGGTGATGACTATGGATGTGAAGTGTGTGGTCCAGTCTATAGGGGTGTAGAGGGTGATGACTATGGATGTGAAGTGTGTGGTCCAGTCTATAAGGGTGTAGAGGGTGATGACTATGGATGTGAAGTGTGAGGTCCAGTCTATAGGGGTGTAGAGGGTGATGACTATGGATGTGATGTGTGAGGTCCAGTCTATAGGGGTGTAGAGGGTGATGACTATGGATGTGATGTGTGTGGTCCAGTCTATAGGGGTGTAGAGGGTGATGACTATGGAGGTGAAGTGTGAGGTCCTCTCTATAGGGTGTAGAGGGTGATGACTATGGATGTGAAGTGTGAGGTCCTCTCTATAGAGGTGTAGAGGGTGATGACTATGGATGTGAAGTGTGTGGTCCAGTCTATAAGGGTGTAGAGGGTGATGACTATGGATGTGAAGTGTGAGGTCCTCTCTATAGGAGTGCAGAGGGTGATGACTATGGATGTAAAGTGTGAGGTCCTCTCTATAGAGGTGTAGAGGGTGATGACTATGGATGTGAAGTGTGAGGTCCAGTCTATAGGGGTGTAGGAGGTGATGACTATAGATGTGAAGTGTGAGGTCCAGTCTATAGAGGTGTAGAGGGTGATGACTATGGATGTGAAGTGTGTGGTCCAGTCTATAGGGGTGTAGAGGGTGATGACTATAGATGTGAAGTGTGAGGTCCAGTCTATAGGGGTGTAGAGGGTGATGACTATGGATGTGATGTGTGTGGTCCAGTCTATAGGGGTGTAGAGGGTGATGACTATGGAGGTGAAGTGTGAGGTCCTCTCTATAGGGTGTAGAGGGTGATGACTATGGATGTGAATTTTTTTGGCCAGTCTATAGGGGTGTAGAGGGTGATGACTATAGATGTGAAGTGTGAGGTCCAGTCTATAGAGGTGTAGAGGGTGATGACTATGGATGTGATGTGTGAGGTCCAGTCTATAGGGGTGTAAAGGGTGATGACTATGGATGTGAAGTGTGAGGTCCAGTCTATAGGGGTGTAGAGGGTGATGACTATGGATGTGAAGTGTGAGGTCCTCTCTATAGAGGTGTAGAGGGTGATGACTATGGATGTGAAGTGTGAGGTCCAGTCTATAGGGGTGTAGAGGGTGATGACTATGGATGTGAAGTGTGAGGTCCTCTCTATAGAGGTGTAGAGGGTGATGACTATGGATGTGAAGTGTGTGGTCCAGTCTATAGGGATGTAGAGGGTGATGACTATGGATGTGAAGTGTGAGGTCCTCTCTATAGAGGTGTAGAGGGTGATGACTATGGATGTGAAGTGTGAGGTCCTCTCTATAGGGGTGTAGAGGGTGATGACTATGGATGTGAAGTGTGAGGTCCAGTCTATAGGGGTGTAGGAGGTGATGACTATGGATGTGAAGTGTGAGGTCCAGTCTATAGAGGTGTAGAGGGTGATGACTATGGATGTGAAGTGTGAGGTCCAGTCTATAGAGGTGTAGAGGGTGATGACTATGGATGTGAAGTGTGAGGTCCAGTCTATAGGGATGTAGAGGGTGATGACTATGGATGTAAAGTGTGAGGTCCAGTCTATAGGGGTGTAGGAGGTGATGACTATGGATGTGAAGTGTGAGGTCCAGTCTATAGGGGTGTAGGAGGTGATGACTATGGATGTGAAGTGTGTGGTCCAGTCTATAGGGGTGTAGGAGGTGATGACTATGGATGTGAAGTGTGAGGTCCAGTCTATAGGGGTGTAGGAGGTGATGACTATGGATGTGAAGTGTGAGGTCCAGTCTATAGAGGTGTAGAGGGTGATGACTATGGATGTGAAATGTGAGGTCCAGTCTATAGGGATGTAGAGGGTGATGACTATGGATGTAAAGTGTGAGGTCCTCTCTATAGAGGTGTAGAGGGTGATGACTATGGATGTGAAGTGTGAGGTCCTCTCTATAGGGGTGTAGAGTGTGATGACTATGGATGTGAAGTGTGTGGTCCAGTCTATAGGGGTGTAGAGGGTGATGACTATGGATGTGAAGTGTGTGTGGTCCAGTCTATAGGGTTGTAGAGGGTGATGACTATAGATGTGAAGTGTGTGGTCCAGTCTATAGGGGTGTAGAGGGTGATGACTATGGATGTGAAGTGTGAGGTCCAGTCTATAATGGTGTAGGAGGTGATGACTATGGATGTGAAGTGTGAGGTCCTCTCTATAGAGGTGTAGAGGGTGATGACTATGGATGTGAAGTGTGTGGTCCAGTCTATAAGGGTGTAGAGGGTGATGACTATGGATGTGAAGTGTGAGGTCCTCTCTATAGGGGTGTAGAGGGTGATGACTATGGATGTAAAGTGTGAGGTCCTCTCTATAGAGGTGTAGAGGGTGATGACTATAGATGTGAAGTGTGAGGTCCAGTCTATAGAGGTGTAGAGGGTGATGACTATGGATGTGAAGTGTGTGGTCCAGTCTATAGGGGTGTAGAGGGTGATGACTATAGATGTGAAGTGTGAGGTCCAGTCTATAGGGGTGTAGAGGGTGATGACTATGGATGTGATGTGTGTGGTCCAGTCTATAGGGGTGTAGAGGGTGATGACTATGGAGGTGAAGTGTGAGGTCCTCTCTATAGGGTGTAGAGGGTGATGACTATGGATGTGAAGTGTGTGGTCCAGTCTACAGGGGTGTAGAGGGTGATGACTATAGATGTGAAGTGTGAGGTCCAGTCTATAGAGGTGTAGAGGGTGATGACTATGGATGTGATGTGTGAGGTCCAGTCTATAGGGGTGTAAAGGGTGATGACTATGGATGTGAAGTGTGAGGTCCAGTCTATAGGGGTGTAGAGGGTGATGACTATGGATGTGAAGTGTGAGGTCCAGTCTATAGGGGTGTAGAGGGTGATGGCTATGGATGTGATGTGTGAGGTCCAGTCTATAGGGGTGTAGAGGGTGATGACTATGGATGTGAAGTGTGTGGTCCAGTCTATAGGGGTGTAGAGGGTGATGACTATGGATGTGAAGTGTGTGGTCCAGTCTATAGGGGTGTAGGAGGTGATGACTATGGATGTGAAGTGTGAGGTCCAGTCTATAGAGGTGTAGGAGGTGATGACTATGGATGTGAAGTGTGTGTGGTCCAGTCTATAGGGGTGTAGAGGGTGATGGCTATGGATGTGAAGTGTGTGGTCCAGTCTATAGAGGTGTAGATGGTGATGACTATGGATGTGAAGTGTGTGGTCCAGTCTATAGAGGTGTAGGAGGTGATGACTATGGATGTGAAGTGTGAGGTCCTCTCTATAGGGGTGTAGGAGGTGATGACTATGGATGTGAAGTGTGAGGTCCTCTCTATAGGGGTGTAGGAGGTGATGACTATGGATGTGAAGTGTGAGTTCCTCTCTATAGGGGTGTAGAGGGTGATGACTATGGATGTGAAGTGTGAGGTTCAGTCTATAGGGGTGTAGAGGGTGATGACTATGGATGTGAAGTGTGAGGTCCAGTCTATAGGGGTGTAGAGGGTGATGACTATGGATGTGAAGTGTGTGGTCCAGTCTATAGAGGTGTAGGAGGTGATGACTATGGATGTGAAGTGTGTGGTCCAGTCTATAGGGGTGTAGAGGGTGATTACTATGGATGTGAAGTGTGTGGTCCAGTCTATAGAGGTGTAGAGGGTGATGACTATGGATGTGAAGTGTGAGTTCCTCTCTATAGGGGTGTAGAGGGTGATGACTATGGATGTGAAGTGTGAGGTTCAGTCTATAGGGGTGTAGAGGGTGATGACTATGGATGTGAAGTGTGAGGTCCAGTCTATAGGGATGTAGAGGGTGATGACTATGGATGTGAAGTGTGTGGTCCAGTCTATAGAGGTGTAGGAGGTGATGACTATGGATGTGAAGTGTGTGGTCCAGTCTATAGGGGTGTAGAGGGTGATGACTATGGATGTGAAGTGTGAGGTCCAGTCTATAGGGATGTAGAGGGTGATGACTATGGATGTGAAGTGTGAGGTCCAGTCTATAGAGGTGTAGGAGGTGATGACTATGGATGTGAAGTGTGTGGTCCAGTCTATAGGGGTGTAGAGGGTGATGACTATGGATGTGAAGTGTGTGGTCCAGTCTATAGGGGTGTAGAGGGTGATGACTATGGATGTGAAGTGTGTGGTCCAGTCTATAGGGGTGTAGAGGGTGATGACTATGGATGTGAAGTGTGAGGTCCAGTCTATAGGGATATAGAGGGTGATGACTATGGATGTGAAGTGTGTGGTCCAGTCTATAGGGGTGTAGAGGGTGATGACTATGGATGTGAAGTGTGAGGTCCTCTCTATAGGGATGTAGAGGGTGATGACTATGGATGTAAAGTATGAGGTCCTCTCTATAGAGGTGTAGAGGGTGATGACTATGGATGTGAAGTGTGTGGTCCAGTCTATAAGGGTGTAGAGGGTGATGACTATGGATGTGAAATGTTTGGTCCAGTCTATAGGGGTGTAGAGGGTGATGACTATGGATGTGAAGTGTGAGGTCCAGTCTATAGGGGTGTAGAGGGTGATGGCTATGGATGTGATGTGTGAGGTCCAGTCTATAGGGGTGTAGAGGGTGATGACTATGGATGTGAAGTGTGTGGTCCAGTCTATAGGGGTGTAGAGGGTGATGACTATGGATGTGAAGTGTGTGGTCCAGTCTATAGGGGTGTAGGAGGTCATGACTATGGATGTGAAGTGTGAGGTCCAGTCTATAGGGGTGTAGAGGGTGATGACTATGGATGTGAAGTGTGTGTGGTCCAGTCTATAGGGGTGTAGAGGGTGATGGCTATGGATGTGAAGTGTGTGGTCCAGTCTATAGAGGTGTAGATGGTGATGACTATGGATGTGAAGTGTGTGGTCCAGTCTATAGAGGTGTAGGAGGTGATGACTATGGATGTGAAGTGTGAGGTCCTCTCTATAGGGGTGTAGGAGGTGATGACTATGGATGTGAAGTGTGAGTTCCTCTCTATAGGGGTGTAGAGGGTGATGACTATGGATGTGAAGTGTGAGGTTCAGTCTATAGGGGTGTAGAGGGTGATGACTATGGATGTGAAGTGTGAGGTCCAGTCTATAGGGGTGTAGAGGGTGGTGACTATGGATGTGAAGTGTGAGGTCCTCTCTATAGAGGTGTAGGGGATGATGACTATGGATGTGAAGTGTGAGGTCCTCTCTATAGGGGTGTAGGAGGTGATGACTATGGATGTGAAGTGTGTGTGGTCCAGTCTATAGGGATGTAGAGGATGATGACTATGGATGTGAAGTGTGAGGTCCTCTCTATAGGGGTGTAGAGGGTGATGACTATGGATGTGAAGTGTGAGGTCCTCTCTATAGGGGTGTAGAGGGTGATGACTATGGATGTGAAGTGTGAGGTCCAGTCTATAGGGGTGTAGAGGGTGATGACTATGGATGTGATGTGTGTGTGGTCCAGTCTATAGGGGTGTAGGAGGTGATGACTATGGATGTGAAGTGTGAGGTCCTCTCTATAGAGGTGTAGGGGAATTATGACTATGGATGTGAAGTGTGAGGTCCTCTCTATAGGGGTGTAGAGGGTGATGACTATGGATGTGATGTGTGAGGTCCAGTCTATAGGGGTGTAGAGGGTGATGACTATGGATGTGAAGTGTGAGGTCCTCTCTATAGGGGTGTAGAGGGTGATGACTATGGATGTGAAGTGTGAGGTCCAGTCTATAGGGGTGTAGAGGGTGATGACTATGGATGTGAAGTGTGTGGTCCAGTCTATAGGGGTGTAGAGGGTGATGACTATGGATGTGAAGTGTGTGGTCCAGTCTATAGGGGTGTAGGAGGTGATGACTATGGATGTGAAGTGTGAGGTCCAGTCTATAGGGGTGTAGAGGGTGATGACTATGGATGTGATGTGTGTGGTCCAGTCTATAGGGGTGTAGGAGGTGATGACTATGGATGTGAAGTGTGAGGTCCAGTCTATAGGGGTGTAGAGGGTGATGGCTATGGATGTGATGTGTGAGGTCCAGTCTATAGGGGTGTAGAGGGTGATGACTATGGATGTGAAGTGTGTGGTCCAGTCTATAGGGGTGTAGAGGGTGATGACTATGGATGTGAAGTGTGTGGTCCAGTCTATAGGGGTGTAGAAGGTGATGACTATGGATGTGAAGTGTGAGGTCCAGTCTATAGAGGTGTAGATGGTGATGACTATGGATGTGAAGTGTGTGGTCCAGTCTATAGAGGTGTAGGAGGTGATGACTATGGATGTGAAGTGTGAGGTTCAGTCTATAGGGGTGTAGAGGGTGATGGCTATGGATGTGAAGTGTGAGGCCCAGTCTATAGAGGTGTAGGAGGTGATGACTATGGATGTGAAGTGTGTGGTCCAGTCTATAGGGGTGTAGAGGGTGATGACTATGGATGTGAAGTGTGAGGTCCAGTCTATAGGGGTGTAGAGGGTGATGGCTATGGATGTGATGTGTGAGGTCCAGTCTATAGGGGTGTAGAGGGTGATGACTATGGATGTGAAGTGTGTGGTCCAGTCTATAGGGGTGTAGAGGGTGATGACTATGGATGTGAAGTGTGTGGTCCAGTCTATAGGGGTGTAGGAGGTGATGACTATGGATGTGAAGTGTGAGGTCCAGTCTATAGGGGTGTAGAGGGTGATGACTATGGATGTGAAGTGTGTGTGGTCCAGTCTATAGGGGTGTAGAGGGTGATGGCTATGGATGTGAAGTGTGTGGTCCAGTCTATAGAGGTGTAGATGTTGATGACTATGGATGTGAAGTGTGTGGTCCAGTCTATAGAGGTGTAGGAGGTGATGACTATGGATGTGAAGTGTGAGTTCCTCTCTATAGGGGTGTAGAGGGTGATGACTATGGATGTGAAGTGTGAGGTTCAGTCTATAGGGGTGTAGAGGGTGATGACTATGGATGTGAAGTGTGAGGTCCAGTCTATAGGGATATAGAGGGTGATGACTATGGATGTGAAGTGTGTTGTCCAGTCTATAGGGGTGTAGAGGGTGATGACTATGGATGTAAAGTGTGAGGTCCTCTCTATAGGGTGTAGAGGGTGATGACTATGGATGTAAAGTGTGAGGTCCTCTCTATAGAGGTGTAGAGGGTGATGACTATGGATGTGAAGTGTTTGGTCCTCTCTATAGGGGTGTAGAGGGTGATGACTATGGATGTGAAGTGTGTGTGGTCCAGTCTATAGGGTTGTAGAGGGTGATGACTATGGATGTGAAGTGTGTGGTCCAGTCTATAGGGGTGTAGAGGGTGGTGACTATGGATGTGAAGTGTGTGGTCCAGTCTATAGGGGTGTAGAGGGTGATGACTATGGATGTGATGTGTGAGGTCCTCTCTATAGAGGTGTAGAGGGTGATGACTATGGATGTGAAGTTTGTGTGGTCCAGTCTATAGGGTTGTAGAGGGTGATGACTATGGATGTGAAGTGTGTGGTCCAGTCTATAGGGGTGTAGGAGGTGATGACTATGGATGTGAAGTGTGAGGTCCAGTCTATAGAGGTGTAGAGGGTGATGACTATGGATGTGAAATGTGAGGTCCAGTCTATAGGGATGTAGAGGGTGATGACTATGGATGTAAAGTGTGAGGTCCTCTCTATAGAGGTGTAGAGGGTGATGACTATGGATGTGAAGTGTGAGGTCCTCTCTATAGGGGTGTAGAGTGTGATGACTATGGATGTGAAGTGTGTGGTCCAGTCTATAGGGGTGTAGAGGGTGATGACTATGGATGTGAAGTGTGTGTGGTCCAGTCTATAGGGTTGTAGAGGGTGATGACTATAGATGTGAAGTGTGTGGTCCAGTCTATAGGGGTGTAGAGGGTGATGACTATGGATGTGAAGTGTGAGGTCCAGTCTATAATGGTGTAGGAGGTGATGACTATGGATGTGAAGTGTGAGGTCCTCTCTATAGAGGTGTAGAGGGTGATGACTATGGATGTGAAGTGTGTGGTCCAGTCTATAAGGGTGTAGAGGGTGATGACTATGGATGTGAAGTGTGAGGTCCTCTCTATAGGGGTGTAGAGGGTGATGACTATGGATGTAAAGTGTGAGGTCCTCTCTATAGAGGTGTAGAGGGTGATGACTATAGATGTGAAGTGTGAGGTCCAGTCTATAGAGGTGTAGAGGGTGATGACTATGGATGTGAAGTGTGTGGTCCAGTCTATAGGGGTGTAGAGGGTGATGACTATAGATGTGAAGTGTGAGGTCCAGTCTATAGGGGTGTAGAGGGTGATGACTATGGGTGTGAAGTGTGTGGCCCAGTCTATAGGGGTGTAGAGGGTGATGACTATGGATGTGATGTGTGTGGTCCAGTCTATAGGGGTGTAGAGGGTGATGACTATGGAGGTGAAGTGTGAGGTCCTCTCTATAGGGTGTAGAGGGTGATGACTATGGATGTGAAGTGTGTGGTCCAGTCTACAGGGGTGTAGAGGGTGATGACTATAGATGTGAAGTGTGAGGTCCAGTCTATAGAGGTGTAGAGGGTGATGACTATGGATGTGATGTGTGAGGTCCAGTCTATAGGGGTGTAAAGGGTGATGACTATGGATGTGAAGTGTGAGGTCCAGTCTATAGGGGTGTAGAGGGTGATGACTATGGATGTGAAGTGTGAGGTCCAGTCTATAGGGGTGTAGAGGGTGATGGCTATGGATGTGATGTGTGAGGTCCAGTCTATAGGGGTGTAGAGGGTGATGACTATGGATGTGAAGTGTGTGGTCCAGTCTATAGGGGTGTAGAGGGTGATGACTATGGATGTGAAGTGTGTGGTCCAGTCTATAGGGGTGTAGGAGGTGATGACTATGGATGTGAAGTGTGAGGTCCAGTCTATAGAGGTGTAGGAGGTGATGACTATGGATGTGAAGTGTGTGTGGTCCAGTCTATAGGGGTGTAGAGGGTGATGGCTATGGATGTGAAGTGTGTGGTCCAGTCTATAGAGGTGTAGATGGTGATGACTATGGATGTGAAGTGTGTGGTCCAGTCTATAGAGGTGTAGGAGGTGATGACTATGGATGTGAAGTGTGAGGTCCTCTCTATAGGGGTGTAGGAGGTGATGACTATGGATGTGAAGTGTGAGGTCCTCTCTATAGGGGTGTAGGAGGTGATGACTATGGATGTGAAGTGTGAGTTCCTCTCTATAGGGGTGTAGAGGGTGATGACTATGGATGTGAAGTGTGAGGTTCAGTCTATAGGGGTGTAGAGGGTGATGACTATGGATGTGAAGTGTGAGGTCCAGTCTATAGGGGTGTAGAGGGTGATGACTATGGATGTGAAGTGTGTGGTCCAGTCTATAGAGGTGTAGGAGGTGATGACTATGGATGTGAAGTGTGTGGTCCAGTCTATAGGGGTGTAGAGGGTGATTACTATGGATGTGAAGTGTGTGGTCCAGTCTATAGAGGTGTAGAGGGTGATGACTATGGATGTGAAGTGTGAGTTCCTCTCTATAGGGGTGTAGAGGGTGATGACTATGGATGTGAAGTGTGAGGTTCAGTCTATAGGGGTGTAGAGGGTGATGACTATGGATGTGAAGTGTGAGGTCCAGTCTATAGGGATGTAGAGGGTGATGACTATGGATGTGAAGTGTGTGGTCCAGTCTATAGAGGTGTAGGAGGTGATGACTATGGATGTGAAGTGTGTGGTCCAGTCTATAGGGGTGTAGAGGGTGATGACTATGGATGTGAAGTGTGAGGTCCAGTCTATAGGGATGTAGAGGGTGATGACTATGGATGTGAAGTGTGAGGTCCAGTCTATAGAGGTGTAGGAGGTGATGACTATGGATGTGAAGTGTGTGGTCCAGTCTATAGGGGTGTAGAGGGTGATGACTATGGATGTGAAGTGTGTGGTCCAGTCTATAGGGGTGTAGAGGGTGATGACTATGGATGTGAAGTGTGTGGTCCAGTCTATAGGGGTGTAGAGGGTGATGACTATGGATGTGAAGTGTGAGGTCCAGTCTATAGGGATATAGAGGGTGATGACTATGGATGTGAAGTGTGTGGTCCAGTCTATAGGGGTGTAGAGGGTGATGACTATGGATGTGAAGTGTGAGGTCCTCTCTATAGGGATGTAGAGGGTGATGACTATGGATGTAAAGTATGAGGTCCTCTCTATAGAGGTGTAGAGGGTGATGACTATGGATGTGAAGTGTGTGGTCCAGTCTATAAGGGTGTAGAGGGTGATGACTATGGATGTGAAATGTTTGGTCCAGTCTATAGGGGTGTAGAGGGTGATGACTATGGATGTGAAGTGTGAGGTCCAGTCTATAGGGGTGTAGAGGGTGATGGCTATGGATGTGATGTGTGAGGTCCAGTCTATAGGGGTGTAGAGGGTGATGACTATGGATGTGAAGTGTGTGGTCCAGTCTATAGGGGTGTAGAGGGTGATGACTATGGATGTGAAGTGTGTGGTCCAGTCTATAGGGGTGTAGGAGGTCATGACTATGGATGTGAAGTGTGAGGTCCAGTCTATAGGGGTGTAGAGGGTGATGACTATGGATGTGAAGTGTGTGTGGTCCAGTCTATAGGGGTGTAGAGGGTGATGGCTATGGATGTGAAGTGTGTGGTCCAGTCTATAGAGGTGTAGATGGTGATGACTATGGATGTGAAGTGTGTGGTCCAGTCTATAGAGGTGTAGGAGGTGATGACTATGGATGTGAAGTGTGAGGTCCTCTCTATAGGGGTGTAGGAGGTGATGACTATGGATGTGAAGTGTGAGTTCCTCTCTATAGGGGTGTAGAGGGTGATGACTATGGATGTGAAGTGTGAGGTTCAGTCTATAGGGGTGTAGAGGGTGATGACTATGGATGTGAAGTGTGAGGTCCAGTCTATAGGGGTGTAGAGGGTGGTGACTATGGATGTGAAGTGTGAGGTCCTCTCTATAGAGGTGTAGGGGATGATGACTATGGATGTGAAGTGTGAGGTCCTCTCTATAGGGGTGTAGGAGGTGATGACTATGGATGTGAAGTGTGTGTGGTCCAGTCTATAGGGATGTAGAGGATGATGACTATGGATGTGAAGTGTGAGGTCCTCTCTATAGGGGTGTAGAGGGTGATGACTATGGATGTGAAGTGTGAGGTCCTCTCTATAGGGGTGTAGAGGGTGATGACTATGGATGTGAAGTGTGAGGTCCAGTCTATAGGGGTGTAGAGGGTGATGACTATGGATGTGATGTGTGTGTGGTCCAGTCTATAGGGGTGTAGGAGGTGATGACTATGGATGTGAAGTGTGAGGTCCTCTCTATAGAGGTGTAGGGGAATTATGACTATGGATGTGAAGTGTGAGGTCCTCTCTATAGGGGTGTAGAGGGTGATGACTATGGATGTGATGTGTGAGGTCCAGTCTATAGGGGTGTAGAGGGTGATGACTATGGATGTGAAGTGTGAGGTCCTCTCTATAGGGGTGTAGAGGGTGATGACTATGGATGTGAAGTGTGTGGTCCAGTCTATAGGGGTGTAGAGGGTGATGACTATGGATGTGAAGTGTGTGGTCCAGTCTATAGGGGTGTAGGAGGTGATGACTATGGATGTGAAGTGTGAGGTCCAGTCTATAGGGGTGTAGAGGGTGATGACTATGGATGTGATGTGTGTGGTCCAGTCTATAGGGGTGTAGGAGGTGATGACTATGGATGTGAAGTGTGAGGTCCAGTCTATAGGGGTGTAGAGGGTGATGGCTATGGATGTGATGTGTGAGGTCCAGTCTATAGGGGTGTAGAGGGTGATGACTATGGATGTGAAGTGTGTGGTCCAGTCTATAGGGGTGTAGAGGGTGATGACTATGGATGTGAAGTGTGTGGTCCAGTCTATAGGGGTGTAGAAGGTGATGACTATGGATGTGAAGTGTGAGGTCCAGTCTATAGAGGTGTAGATGGTGATGACTATGGATGTGAAGTGTGTGGTCCAGTCTATAGAGGTGTAGGAGGTGATGACTATGGATGTGAAGTGTGAGGTTCAGTCTATAGGGGTGTAGAGGGTGATGGCTATGGATGTGAAGTGTGAGGTCCAGTCTATAGAGGTGTAGGAGGTGATGACTATGGATGTGAAGTGTGTGGTCCAGTCTATAGGGGTGTAGAGGGTGATGACTATGGATGTGAAGTGTGAGGTCCAGTCTATAGGGGTGTAGAGGGTGATGGCTATGGATGTGATGTGTGAGGTCCAGTCTATAGGGGTGTAGAGGGTGATGACTATGGATGTGAAGTGTGTGGTCCAGTCTATAGGGGTGTAGAGGGTGATGACTATGGATGTGAAGTGTGTGGTCCAGTCTATAGGGGTGTAGGAGGTGATGACTATGGATGTGAAGTGTGAGGTCCAGTCTATAGGGGTGTAGAGGGTGATGACTATGGATGTGAAGTGTGTGTGGTCCAGTCTATAGGGGTGTAGAGGGTGATGGCTATGGATGTGAAGTGTGTGGTCCAGTCTATAGAGGTGTAGATGTTGATGACTATGGATGTGAAGTGTGTGGTCCAGTCTATAGAGGTGTAGGAGGTGATGACTATGGATGTGAAGTGTGAGTTCCTCTCTATAGGGGTGTAGAGGGTGATGACTATGGATGTGAAGTGTGAGGTTCAGTCTATAGGGGTGTAGAGGGTGATGACTATGGATGTGAAGTGTGAGGTCCAGTCTATAGGGATATAGAGGGTGATGACTATGGATGTGAAGTGTGTTGTCCAGTCTATAGGGGTGTAGAGGGTGATGACTATGGATGTAAAGTGTGAGGTCCTCTCTATAGGGTGTAGAGGGTGATGACTATGGATGTAAAGTGTGAGGTCCTCTCTATAGAGGTGTAGAGGGTGATGACTATGGATGTGAAGTGTTTGGTCCTCTCTATAGGGGTGTAGAGGGTGATGACTATGGATGTGAAGTGTGTGTGGTCCAGTCTATAGGGTTGTAGAGGGTGATGACTATGGATGTGAAGTGTGTGGTCCAGTCTATAGGGGTGTAGAGGGTGGTGACTATGGATGTGAAGTGTGTGGTCCAGTCTATAGGGGTGTAGAGGGTGATGACTATGGATGTGATGTGTGAGGTCCTCTCTATAGAGGTGTAGAGGGTGATGACTATGGATGTGAAGTTTGTGTGGTCCAGTCTATAGGGTTGTAGAGGGTGATGACTATGGATGTGAAGTGTGTGGTCCAGTCTATAGGGGTGTAGGAGGTGATGACTATGGAGGTGAAGTGTGAGGTCCAGTCTATAGGGGTGTAGAGGGTGATGACTATGGATGTGAAGTGTTTGGTCCAGTCTATAGGGGTGTAGAGGGTGATGACTATGGATGTGAAGTGTGTGGTCCAGTCTATAGGGGTGTAGAGGGTGATGACTATGGATGTGAAGTGTGTGGTCCAGTCTATAGGGGTGTAGAGGGTGATGACTATGGATGTGAAGTGTGAGGTCCTCTCTATAGGGGTGTAGAGGGTGATGACTATGGATGTGAAGTGTGTGGTCCAGTCTATAGGGGTGTAGGAGGTGATGACTATGGAGGTGAAGTGTGAGGTCCAGTCTATAGGGGTGTAGAGGGTGATGACTATGGATGTGAAGTGTGTGGTCCAGTCTATAGGGATGTAGAGGGTGATGACTATGGATGTGAAGTGTGAGGTCCAGTCTATAGAGGTGTAGAAGGTGATGACTATGGATGTGAAATGTGTGGTCCAGTCTATAGGGGTGTAGAGGGTGATGACTATGGATGTGAAGTGTGAGGTCCAGTCTATAGGGGTGTAGAGGGTGATGACTATGGATGTGATGTGTGTGTGGTCCAGTCTATAGGGGTGTAGGAGGTGATGACTATGGATGTGAAGTGTGAGGTCCTCTCTATAGAGGTGTAGGGGAATTATGACTATGGATGTGAAGTGTGAGGTCCTCTCTATAGGGGTGTAGAGGGTGATGACTATGGATGTGATGTGTGAGGTCCAGTCTATAGGGGTGTAGAGGGTGATGACTATGGATGTGAAGTGTGAGGTCCTCTCTATAGGGGTGTAGAGGGTGATGACTATGGATGTGAAGTGTGTGGTCCAGTCTATAGGGGTGTAGAGGGTGATGACTATGGATGTGAAGTGTGTGGTCCAGTCTATAGGGGTGTAGGAGGTGATGACTATGGATGTGAAGTGTGAGGTCCAGTCTATAGGGGTGTAGAGGGTGATGACTATGGATGTGATGTGTGTGGTCCAGTCTATAGGGGTGTAGGAGGTGATGACTATGGATGTGAAGTGTGAGGTCCAGTCTATAGGGGTGTAGAGGGTGATGGCTATGGATGTGATGTGTGAGGTCCAGTCTATAGGGGTGTAGAGGGTGATGACTATGGATGTGAAGTGTGTGGTCCAGTCTATAGGGGTGTAGAGGGTGATGACTATGGATGTGAAGTGTGTGGTCCAGTCTATAGGGGTGTAGAAGGTGATGACTATGGATGTGAAGTGTGAGGTCCAGTCTATAGAGGTGTAGATGGTGATGACTATGGATGTGAAGTGTGTGGTCCAGTCTATAGAGGTGTAGGAGGTGATGACTATGGATGTGAAGTGTGAGGTTCAGTCTATAGGGGTGTAGAGGGTGATGGCTATGGATGTGAAGTGTGAGGTCCAGTCTATAGAGGTGTAGGAGGTGATGACTATGGATGTGAAGTGTGTGGTCCAGTCTATAGGGGTGTAGAGGGTGATGACTATGGATGTGAAGTGTGAGGTCCAGTCTATAGGGGTGTAGAGGGTGATGGCTATGGATGTGATGTGTGAGGTCCAGTCTATAGGGGTGTAGAGGGTGATGACTATGGATGTGAAGTGTGTGGTCCAGTCTATAGGGGTGTAGAGGGTGATGACTATGGATGTGAAGTGTGTGGTCCAGTCTATAGGGGTGTAGGAGGTGATGACTATGGATGTGAAGTGTGAGGTCCAGTCTATAGGGGTGTAGAGGGTGATGACTATGGATGTGAAGTGTGTGTGGTCCAGTCTATAGGGGTGTAGAGGGTGATGGCTATGGATGTGAAGTGTGTGGTCCAGTCTATAGAGGTGTAGATGTTGATGACTATGGATGTGAAGTGTGTGGTCCAGTCTATAGAGGTGTAGATGTTGATGACTATGGATGTGAAGTGTGTGGTCCAGTCTATAGAGGTGTAGGAGGTGATGACTATGGATGTGAAGTGTGAGTTCCTCTCTATAGGGGTGTAGAGGGTGATGACTATGGATGTGAAGTGTGAGGTTCAGTCTATAGGGGTGTAGAGGGTGATGACTATGGATGTGAAGTGTGAGGTCCAGTCTATAGGGATATAGAGGGTGATGACTATGGATGTGAAGTGTGTTGTCCAGTCTATAGGGGTGTAGAGGGTGATGACTATGGATGTAAAGTGTGAGGTCCTCTCTATAGGGTGTAGAGGGTGATGACTATGGATGTAAAGTGTGAGGTCCTCTCTATAGAGGTGTAGAGGGTGATGACTATGGATGTGAAGTGTTTGGTCCTCTCTATAGGGGTGTAGAGGGTGATGACTATGGATGTGAAGTGTGTGTGGTCCAGTCTATAGGGTTGTAGAGGGTGATGACTATGGATGTGAAGTGTGTGGTCCAGTCTATAGGGGTGTAGAGGGTGGTGACTATGGATGTGAAGTGTGTGGTCCAGTCTATAGGGGTGTAGAGGGTGATGACTATGGATGTGATGTGTGAGGTCCTCTCTATAGAGGTGTAGAGGGTGATGACTATGGATGTGAAGTTTGTGTGGTCCAGTCTATAGGGTTGTAGAGGGTGATGACTATGGATGTGAAGTGTGTGGTCCAGTCTATAGGGGTGTAGGAGGTGATGACTATGGAGGTGAAGTGTGAGGTCCAGTCTATAGGGGTGTAGAGGGTGATGACTATGGATGTGAAGTGTTTGGTCCAGTCTATAGGGGTGTAGAGGGTGATGACTATGGATGTGAAGTGTGTGGTCCAGTCTATAGGGGTGTAGAGGGTGATGACTATGGATGTGAAGTGTGTGGTCCAGTCTATAGGGGTGTAGAGGGTGATGACTATGGATGTGAAGTGTGAGGTCCTCTCTATAGGGGTGTAGAGGGTGATGACTATGGATGTGAAGTGTGTGGTCCAGTCTATAGGGGTGTAGGAGGTGATGACTATGGAGGTGAAGTGTGAGGTCCAGTCTATAGGGGTGTAGAGGGTGATGACTATGGATGTGAAGTGTGTGGTCCAGTCTATAGGGATGTAGAGGGTGATGACTATGGATGTGAAGTGTGAGGTCCAGTCTATAGGGATGTAGAGGGTGATGACTATGGATGTGAAGTGTGTGGTCCAGTCTATAGGGATGTAGAGGGTGATGACTATGGATGTGAAGTGTGAGGTCCAGTCTATAGAGGTGTAGAAGGTGATGACTATGGATGTGAAATGTGTGGTCCAGTCTATAGGGGTGTAGAGGGTGATGACTATGGATGTGAAGTGTGAGGTCCAGTCTATAGGGGTGTAGAGGGTGATGACTATGGATGTGAAGTGTGAGGTCCAGTCTATAGGGGTGTAGGAGGTGATGACTATGGATGTGAAGTGTGAGGTACAGTCTATAGGGGTGTAGAGGGTGATGACTATGGATGTGAAGTGTGTTGTCCAGTCTATAGAGGTGTAGGAGGTGATGACTATGGATGTGAAGTGTTTGGTCCAGTCTATAGGGGTGTAGAGGGTGATGACTATGGATGTGAAGTGTGAGGTCCAGTCTATAAGGGTGTAGAGGGTGATGACTATAGATGTGAAGTGTGTGGTCCAGTCTATAGGGGTGTAGAGGGTGATGACTATGGATGTGAAGTGTGTGGTCCAGTCTATAGGGGTGTAGAGGGTGATGACTATGGATGTGAAGTGTGTTGTCCAGTCTATAGGGGTGTAGGAGGTGATGACTATGGATGTGAAGTGTGAGGTCCAGTCTATAGAGGTGTAGATGGTGATGACTATGGATGTGAAGTGTGTGGTCCAGTCTATAGGGGTGTAGAGGGTGATGACTATGGATGTGAAGTGTGTGGTCCTCTCTATAGAGGTGTAGAGGGTGATGACTATGGATGTGAAGTGTGAGGTCCAGTCTATAGGGGTGTAGAGGGTGATGACTATGGATGTGAAGTGTGTGGTCCAGTCTATAGGGGTGTAGAGGGTGATGACTATGGATGTGAAGTGTGAGGTCCTCTCTATAGGGTGTAGAGGGTGGTGACTATGGATGTGAAGTGTGTGGTCCTCTCTATAGAGGTGTAGAGGGTGATGACTATGGATGTGAAGTGTGAGGTCCAGTCTATAGGGGTGTAGAGGGTGATGACTATGGATGTGAAGTGTGAGGTCCAGTCTATAGGGGTGTAGAGGGTGATGACTATAGATGTGAAGTGTGTGGTCCAGTCTATAGGGGTGTAGGAGGTGATGACTATGGATGTGAAGTGTGTGGTCCATTCTATAGAGGTGTAGAGGGTGATGACTATGGATGTGAAGTGTGAGGTCCAGTCTATAGGGGTGTAGAGGGTGATGACTATGGATGTGAAGTGTGTGGTCCAGTCTATAGGGGTGTAGAGGGTGATGACTATGGATGTGAAGTGTGAGGTCCTCTCTATAGGGTGTAGAGGGTGGTGACTATGGATGTGAAGTGTGTGGTCCTCTCTATAGAGGTGTAGAGGGTGATGACTATGGATGTGAAGTGTGAGGTCCAGTCTATAGGGGTGTAGAGGGTGATGACTATGGATGTGAAGTGTGAGGTCCAGTCTATAGGGGTGTAGAGGGTGATGACTATAGATGTGAAGTGTGTGGTCCAGTCTATAGGGGTGTAGAGGGTGATGACTATGGATGTGAAGTGTGTGGTCCAGTCTATAGGGGTGTAGAGGGTGATGACTATGGATGTGAAGTGTGAGGTCCTCTCTATAGAGGTGTAGAGGGTGATGACTATGGATGTGAAGTGTTTGGTCCAGTCTATAGGGGTGTAGAGGGTGATGACTATGGATGTGAAATGTGTGGTCCAGTCTATAGGGGTGTAGAGGGTGATGACTATGGATGTGAAGTGTGAGGTCCTCTCTATAGAGGTGTAGAGGGTGATGACTATGGATGTGAAGTGTTTGGTCCAGTCTATAGAGGTGTAGAGGGTGATGACTATGGATGTGAAGTGTGTGGTCCAGTCTATAGGGGTGTAGAGGGTGATGACTATGGATGTGATGTGTGTGGTCCAGTCTATAGGGGTGTAGAGGGTGATGACTATGGAGGTGAAGTGTGAGGTCCTCTCTATAGGGTGTAGAGGGTGATGACTATGGATGTGAAGTGTGAGGTCCTCTCTATAGAGGTGTAGAGGGTGGTGACTATGGATGTGAAGTGTGTGGTCCAGTCTATAAGGGTGTAGAGGGTGATGACTATGGATGTGAAGTGTTTGGTCCAGTCTATAGGGGTGTAGAGGGTGATGACTATGGATGTGAAGTGTGAGGTCCTCTCTATAGAGGTGTAGAGGATGATGACTATGGATGTGAAGTGTGAGGTCCAGTCTATAGGGGTGTAGAGGGTGATGACTATGGATGTGAAGTGTGAGGTCCTCTCTATAGGGGTGTAGAGGGTGATGACTATGGATGTGAAGTGTGTGGTCCAGTCTATAGGGGTGTAGAGGGTGATGACTATGGATGTGAAGTGTGTGGTCCAGTCTATAGGGGTGTAGGAGGTGATGACTATGGATGTGAAGTGTGAGGTCCAGTCTATAGGGGTGTAGGAGGTGATGACTATGGATGTGAAGTGTGAGGTCCAGTCTATAGGGGTGTAGAGGGTGATGGCTATGGATGTGATGTGTGAGGTCCAGTCTATAGGGGTGTAGAGGGTGATGACTATGGATGTGAAGTGTGAGGTCCAGTCTATAGGGGTGTAGAGGGTGATGACTATGGATGTGAAGTGTGTGGTCCAGTCTATAGAGGTGTAGATGGTGATGACTATGGATGTGAAGTGTGTGGTCCAGTCTATAGGGGTGTAGAGGGTGATGACTATGGATGTGAAGTGTGTGGTCCAGTCTATAGGGGTGTAGAGGGTGATGACTATGGATGTGAAGTGTGAGGTCCTCTCTATAGAGGTGTAGAGGGTGATGACTATGGATGTGAAGTGTTTGGTCCAGTCTATAGGGGTGTAGAGGGTGATGACTATGGATGTGAAATGTGTGGTCCAGTCTATAGGGGTGTAGAGGGTGATGACTATGGATGTGAAGTGTGAGGTCCTCTCTATAGAGGTGTAGAGGGTGATGACTATGGATGTGAAGTGTTTGGTCCAGTCTATAGAGGTGTAGAGGGTGATGACTATGGATGTGAAGTGTGTGGTCCAGTCTATAGGGGTGTAGAAGGTGATGACTATGGATGTGATGTGTGTGGTCCAGTCTATAGGGGTGTAGAGGGTGATGACTATGGAGGTGAAGTGTGAGGTCCTCTCTATAGGGTGTAGAGGGTGATGACTATGGATGTGAAGTGTGAGGTCCTCTCTATAGAGGTGTAGAGGGTGGTGACTATGGATGTGAAGTGTGTGGTCCAGTCTATAAGGGTGTAGAGGGTGATGACTATGGATGTGAAGTGTTTGGTCCAGTCTATAGGGGTGTAGAGGGTAATGACTATGGATGTGAAGTGTGAGGTCCTCTCTATAGAGGTGTAGAGGATGATGACTATGGATGTGAAGTGTGAGGTCCAGTCTATAGGGGTGTAGAGGGTGATGACTATGGATGTGAAGTGTGAGGTCCTCTCTATAGGGGTGTAGAGGGTGATGACTATGGATGTGAAGTGTGTGGTCCAGTCTATAGGGGTGTAGAGGGTGATGACTATGGATGTGAAGTGTGTGGTCCAGTCTATAGGGGTGTAGGAGGTGATGACTATGGATGTGAAGTGTGAGGTCCAGTCTATAGGGGTGTAGGAGGTGATGACTATGGATGTGAAGTGTGAGGTCCAGTCTATAGGGGTGTAGAGGGTGATGGCTATGGATGTGATGTGTGAGGTCCAGTCTATAGGGGTGTAGAGGGTGATGACTATGGATGTGAAGTGTGTGGTCCTCTCTATAGAGGTGTAGAGGGTGATGACTATGGATGTGAAGTGTGAGGTCCAGTCTATAAGGGTGTAGAGGGTGATGGCTATGGATGTGATGTGTGAGGTCCAGTCTATAGGGGTGTAGAGGGTGATGACTATGGATGTGAAGTGTGTGGTCCAGTCTATAGGGGTGTAGAGGGTGATGACTATGGATGTGATGTGTGTGGTCCAGTCTATAGGGGTGTAGGAGGTGATGACTATGGATGTGAAGTGTTTGGTCCTCTCTATAGGGGTGTAGAGGGTGATGACTATGGATGTGAAGTGTGAGGTCCAGTCTATAGGGGTGTAGAGGGTGATGGCTATGGATGTGATGTGTGAGGTCCAGTCTATAGGGGTGTAGAGGGTGATGACTATGGATGTGAAGTGTGTGGTCCAGTCTATAGGGGTGTAGAGGGTGATGACTATGGATGTGAAGTGTGTGGTCCAGTCTATAGGGGTGTAGGAGGTCATGACTATGGATGTGAAGTGTGAGGTCCAGTCTATAGGGGTGTAGAGGGTGATGACTATGGATGTGAAGTGTGTGTGGTCCAGTCTATAGGGGTGTAGAGGGTGATGGCTATGGATGTGAAGTGTGTGGTCCAGTCTATAGAGGTGTAGATGGTGATGACTATGGATGTGAAGTGTGTGGTCCAGTCTATAGAGGTGTAGGAGGTGATGACTATGGATGTGAAGTGTGAGGTCCTCTCTATAGGGGTGTAGGAGGTGATGACTATGGATGTGAAGTGTGAGTTCCTCTCTATAGGGGTGTAGAGGGTGATGACTATGGATGTGAAGTGTGAGGTTCAGTCTATAGGGGTGTAGAGGGTGATGACTATGGATGTGAAGTGTGAGGTCCAGTCTATAGGGGTGTAGAGGGTGGTGACTATGGATGTGAAGTGTGAGGTCCTCTCTATAGAGGTGTAGGGGATGATGACTATGGATGTGAAGTGTGAGGTCCTCTCTATAGGGGTGTAGGAGGTGATGACTATGGATGTGAAGTGTGTGTGGTCCAGTCTATAGGGATGTAGAGGATGATGACTATGGATGTGAAGTGTGAGGTCCTCTCTATAGGGGTGTAGAGGGTGATGACTATGGATGTGAAGTGTGAGGTCCTCTCTATAGGGGTGTAGAGGGTGATGACTATGGATGTGAAGTGTGAGGTCCAGTCTATAGGGGTGTAGAGGGTGATGGCTATGGATGTGATGTGTGAGGTCCAGTCTATAGGGGTGTAGAGGGTGATGACTATGGATGTGAAGTGTGTGGTCCAGTCTATAGGGGTGTAGAGGGTGATGACTATGGATGTGAAGTGTGTGGTCCAGTCTATAGGGGTGTAGGAGGTGATGACTATGGATGTGAAGTGTGAGGTCCAGTCTATAGGGGTGTAGAGGGTGATGACTATGGATGTGAAGTGTGTGTGGTCCAGTCTATAGGGGTGTAGAGGGTGATGGCTATGGATGTGAAGTGTGTGGTCCAGTCTATAGAGGTGTAGATGTTGATGACTATGGATGTGAAGTGTGTGGTCCAGTCTATAGAGGTGTAGGAGGTGATGACTATGGATGTGAAGTGTGAGTTCCTCTCTATAGGGGTGTAGAGGGTGATGACTATGGATGTGAAGTGTGAGGTTCAGTCTATAGGGGTGTAGAGGGTGATGACTATGGATGTGAAGTGTGAGGTCCAGTCTATAGGGATATAGAGGGTGATGACTATGGATGTGAAGTGTGTTGTCCAGTCTATAGGGGTGTAGAGGGTGATGACTATGGATGTAAAGTGTGAGGTCCTCTCTATAGGGTGTAGAGGGTGATGACTATGGATGTAAAGTGTGAGGTCCTCTCTATAGAGGTATAGAGGGTGATGACTATGGATGTGAAGTGTTTGGTCCTCTCTATAGGGGTGTAGAGGGTGATGACTATGGATGTGAAGTGTGTGTGGTCCAGTCTATAGGGTTGTAGAGGGTGATGACTATGGATGTGAAGTGTGTGGTCCAGTCTATAGTGGTGTAGAGGGTGGTGACTATGGATGTGAAGTGTGTGGTCCAGTCTATAGGGGTGTAGAGGGTGATGATTATGGATGTGATGTGTGAGGTCCTCTCTATAGAGGTGTAGAGGGTGATGACTATGGATGTGAAGTTTGTGTGGTCCAGTCTATAGGGTTGTAGAGGGTGATGACTATGGATGTGAAGTGTGTGGTCCAGTCTATAGGGGTGTAGGAGGTGATGACTATGGAGGTGAAGTGTGAGGTCCAGTCTATAGGGGTGTAGAGGGTGATGACTATGGATGTGAAGTGTTTGGTCCAGTCTATAGGGGTGTAGAGGGTGATGACTATGGATGTGAAGTGTGTGGTCCAGTCTATAGGGGTGTAGAGGGTGATGACTATGGATGTGAAGTGTGAGGTCCAGTCTATAGAGGTGTAGAGGGTGATGACTATGGATGTGAAGTGTGAGGTCCTCTCTATAGGGGTGTAGAGGGTGATGACTATGGATGTGAAGTGTGTGGTCCAGTCTATAGGGGTGTAGGAGGTGATGACTATGGAGGTGAAGTGTGAGGTCCAGTCTATAGGGGTGTAGAGGGTGATGACTATGGATGTGAAGTGTGTGGTCCAGTCTATAGGGATGTAGAGGGTGATGACTATGGATGTGAAGTGTGAGGTCCAGTCTATAGAGGTGTAGAAGGTGATGACTATGGATGTGAAATGTGTGGTCCAGTCTATAGGGGTGTAGAGGGTGATGACTATGGATGTGAAGTGTGAGGTCCAGTCTATAGGGGTGTAGAGGGTGATGACTATGGATGTGAAGTGTGAGGTCCAGTCTATAGGGGTGTAGAGGGTGATGACTATGGATGTGAAGTGTGTGGTCCAGTCTATAGAGGTGTAGAGGGTGATGACTATGGATGTGAAGTGTGAGGTCCAGTCTATAGGGGTGTAGGAGGTGATGACTATGGATGTGAAGTGTGAGGTACAGTCTATAGGGGTGTAGAGGGTGATGACTATGGATGTGAAGTGTGTTGTCCAGTCTATAGAGGTGTAGGAGGTGATGACTATGGATGTGAAGTGTTTGGTCCAGTCTATAGGGGTGTAGAGGGTGATGACTATGGATGTGAAGTGTGAGGTCCAGTCTATAGGGGTGTAGAGGGTGATGACTATGGATGTGAAGTGTGTTGTCCAGTCTATAGGGGTGTAGGAGGTGATGACTATGGATGTGAAGTGTGAGGTCCAGTCTATAGAGGTGTAGATGGTGATGACTATGGATGTGAAGTGTGTGGTCCAGTCTATAGGGGTGTAGAGGGTGATGACTATGGATGTGAAGTGTGTGGTCCTCTCTATAGAGGTGTAGAGGGTGATGACTATGGATGTGAAGTGTGAGGTCCAGTCTATAGGGGTGTAGAGGGTGATGACTATGGATGTGAAGTGTGT
Source organism: Lithobates septentrionalis (assembly GCA_037952835.1). Lineage (NCBI taxonomy): Eukaryota > Metazoa > Chordata > Amphibia > Anura > Ranidae > Lithobates > Lithobates septentrionalis. The sequence continues at coordinate 21,936 of JBBDGP010004572.1, read as the reverse complement.
GGTCCAGTCTATAGGGGTGTAGAGGGTGATGACTATGGATGGGAAGTGTGAGGTCCTCTCTATAGGGTGTAGAGGGTGGTGACTATGGATGTGAAGTGTGTGGTCCTCTCTATAGAGGTGTAGAGGGTGATGACTATGGATGTGAAGTGTGAGGTCCAGTCTATAGGGGTGTAGAGGGTGATGACTATGGATGTGAAGTGTGAGGTCCAGTCTATAGGGGTGTAGAGGGTGATGACTATAGATGTGAAGTGTGTGGTCCAGTCTATAGGGGTGTAGGAGGTGATGACTATGGATGTGAAGTGTGTGGTCCATTCTATAGAGGTGTAGAGGGTGATGACTATGGATGTGAAGTGTGAGGTCCAGTCTATAGGGGTGTAGAGGGTGATGACTATGGATGTGAAGTGTGTGGTCCAGTCTATAGGGGTGTAGAGGGTGATGACTATGGATGTGAAGTGTGAGGTCCTCTCTATAGGGTGTAGAGGGTGGTGACTATGGATGTGAAGTGTGTGGTCCTCTCTATAGAGGTGTAGAGGGTGATGACTATGGATGTGAAGTGTGAGGTCCAGTCTATAGGGGTGTAGAGGGTGATGACTATGGATGTGAAGTGTGAGGTCCAGTCTATAGGGGTGTAGAGGGTGATGACTATAGATGTGAAGTGTGTGGTCCAGTCTATAGGGGTGTAGAGGGTGATGACTATGGATGTGAAGTGTGTGGTCCAGTCTATAGGGGTGTAGAGGGTGATGACTATGGATGTGAAGTGTGAGGTCCTCTCTATAGAGGTGTAGAGGGTGATGACTATGGATGTGAAGTGTTTGGTCCAGTCTATAGGGGTGTAGAGGGTGATGACTATGGATGTGAAATGTGTGGTCCAGTCTATAGGGGTGTAGAGGGTGATGACTATGGATGTGAAGTGTGTGGTCCAGTCTATAGGGGTGTAGAGGGTGATGACTATGGATGTGATGTGTGTGGTCCAGTCTATAGGGGTGTAGAGGGTGATGACTATGGAGGTGAAGTGTGAGGTCCTCTCTATAGGGTGTAGAGGGTGATGACTATGGATGTGAAGTGTGAGGTCCTCTCTATAGAGGTGTAGAGGGTGGTGACTATGGATGTGAAGTGTGTGGTCCAGTCTATAAGGGTGTAGAGGGTGATGACTATGGATGTGAAGTGTTTGGTCCAGTCTATAGGGGTGTAGAGGGTGATGACTATGGATGTGAAGTGTGAGGTCCTCTCTATAGAGGTGTAGAGGGTGATGACTATGGATGTGAAGTGTGAGGTCCAGTCTATAGGGGTGTAGAGGGTGATGACTATGGATGTGAAGTGTGTGGTCCAGTCTATAGGGGTGTAGAGGGTGATGACTATGGATGTGAAGTGTGTGGTCCAGTCTATAGGGGTGTAGCAGGTGATGACTATGGATGTGAAGTGTGAGGTCCAGTCTATAGGGGTGTAGGAGGTGATGACTATGGATGTGAAGTGTGAGGTCCAGTCTATAGGGGTGTAGAGGGTGATGGCTATGGATGTGATGTGTGAGGTCCAGTCTATAGGGGTGTAGAGGGTGATGACTATGGATGTGATGTGTGTGGTCCAGTCTATAGGGGTGTAGGAGGTGATGACTATGGATGTGAAGTGTTTGGTCCTCTCTATAGGGGTGTAGAGGGTGATGACTATGGATGTGAAGTGTGAGGTCCAGTCTATAGGGGTGTAGAGGGTGATGGCTATGGATGTGATGTGTGAGGTCCAGTCTATAGGGGTGTAGAGGGTGATGACTATGGATGTGAAGTGTGTGGTCCAGTCTATAGGGGTGTAGAGGGTGATGACTATGGATGTGAAGTGTGTGGTCCAGTCTATAGGGGTGTAGGAGGTCATGACTATGGATGTGAAGTGTGAGGTCCAGTCTATAGGGGTGTAGAGGGTGATGACTATGGATGTGAAGTGTGTGGTCCAGTCTATAGAGGTGTAGATGGTGATGACTATGGATGTGAAGTGTGTGGTCCAGTCTATAGAGGTGTAGGAGGTGATGACTATGGATGTGAAGTGTGAGGTCCTCTCTATAGGGGTGTAGGAGGTGATGACTATGGATGTGAAGTGTGAGTTCCTCTCTATAGGGGTGTAGAGGGTGATGACTATGGATGTGAAGTGTGAGGTTCAGTCTATAGGGGTGTAGAGGGTGGTGACTATGGATGTGAAGTGTGAGGTCCTCTCTATAGAGGTGTAGGGGATGATGACTATGGATGTGAAGTGTGAGGTCCTCTCTATAGGGGTGTAGGAGGTGATGACTATGGATGTGAAGTGTGTGTGGTCCAGTCTATAGGGATGTAGAGGATGATGACTATGGATGTGAAGTGTGAGGTCCTCTCTATAGGGGTGTAGAGGGTGATGACTATGGATGTGAAGTGTGAGGTCCTCTCTATAGGGGTGTAGAGGGTGATGACTATGGATGTGAAGTGTGAGGTCCAGTCTATAGGGGTGTAGAGGGTGATGACTATGGATGTGATGTGTGTGTGGTCCAGTCTATAGGGGTGTAGGAGGTGATGACTATGGATGTGAAGTGTGAGGTCCTCTCTATAGAGGTGTAGGGGAATTATGACTATGGATGTGAAGTGTGAGGTCCTCTCTATAGGGGTGTAGAGGGTGATGACTATGGATGTGATGTGAGAGGTCCAGTCTATAGGGGTGTAGAGGGTGATGACTATGGATGTGAAGTGTGAGGTCCTCTCTATAGGGGTGTAGAGGGTGATGACTATGGATGTGAAGTGTGTGGTCCAGTCTATAGGGGTGTATAGGGTGATGACTATGGATGTGAAGTGTGTGGTCCAGTCTATAGGGGTGTAGGAGGTGATGACTATGGATGTGAAGTGTGAGGTCCAGTCTATAGGGGTGTAGAGGGTGATGACTATGGATGTGATGTGTGTGGTCCAGTCTATAGGGGTGTAGGAGGTGATGACTATGGATGTGAAGTGTGAGGTCCAGTCTATAGGGGTGTAGAGGGTGATGGCTATGGATGTGATGTGTGAGGTCCAGTCTATAGGGGTGTAGAGGGTGATGACTATGGATGTGAAGTGTGTGGTCCAGTCTATAGGGGTGTAGAGGGTGATGACTATGGATGTGAAGTGTGTGGTCCAGTCTATAGGGGTGTAGGAGGTGATGACTATGGATGTGAAGTGTGAGGTTCAGTCTATAGGGGTGTAGAGGGTGATGGCTATGGATGTGAAGTGTGAGGTCCAGTCTATAGAGGTGTAGGAGGTGATGACTATGGATGTGAAGTGTGTGGTCCAGTCTATAGGGGTGTAGAGGGTGATGACTATGGATGTGAAGTGTGAGGTCCAGTCTATAGGGGTGTAGAGGGTGATGGCTATGGATGTGATGTGTGAGGTCCAGTCTATAGGGGTGTAGAGGGTGATGACTATGGATGTGAAGTGTGTGGTCCAGTCTATAGGGGTGTAGAGGGTGATGACTATGGATGTGAAGTGTGTGGTCCAGTCTATAGGGGTGTAGAGGGTGATGACTATGGATGTGAAGTGTGAGGTCCAGTCTATAGGGGTGTAGAGGGTGATGACTATGGATGTGAAGTGTGTGTGGTCCAGTCTATAGGGGTGTAGAGGGTGATGGCTATGGATGTGAAGTGTGTGGTCCAGTCTATAGAGGTGTAGATGGTGATGACTATGGATGTGAAGTGTGTGGTTCAGTCTATAGAGGTGTAGGAGGTGATGACTATGGATGTGAAGTGTGAGTTCCTCTCTATAGGGGTGTAGAGGGTGATGACTATGGATGTGAAGTGTGAGGTTCAGTCTATAGGGGTGTAGAGTGTGATGACTATGGATGTGAAGTGTGAGGTCCAGTCTATAGGGGTGTAGAGGGTGATGACTATGGATGTGAAGTGTGAGGTCCAGTCTATAGGGATATAGAGGGTGATGACTATGGATGTGAAGTGTGTTGTCCAGTCTATAGGGGTGTAGAGGGTGATGACTATGGATGTAAAGTGTGAGGTCCTCTCTATAGGGTGTAGAGGGTGATGACTATGGATGTAAAGTGTGAGGTCCTCTCTATAGAGGTGTAGAGGGTGATGACTATGGATGTGAAGTGTGTGGTCCAGTCTATAGGGGTGTAGAGGGTGGTGACTATGGATGTGATGTGTGAGGTCCTCTCTATAGAGGTGTAGAGGGTGATGACTTTGGATGTGAAGTTTGTGTGGTCCAGTCTATAGGGTTGTAGAGGGTGATGACTATGGATGTGAAGTGTGTGGTCCAGTCTATAGGGGTGTAGAGGGTGATGGCTATGGATGTGAAGTGTGTGGTCCAGTCTATAGAGGTGTAGGAGGTGATGACTATGGAGGTGAAGTGTGAGGTCCAGTCTATAGGGGTGTAGAGGGTGATGACTATGGATGTGAAGTGTTTGGTCCAGTCTATAGGGGTGTAGAGGGTGATGACTATGGATGTGAAGTGTGTGGTCCAGTCTATAGGGGTGTAGAGGGTGATGACTATGGATGTGAAGTGTGAGGTCCTCTCTATAGGGGTGTAGGAGGTGATGACTATGGATGTGAAGTGTGAGGTCCTCTCTATAGAGGTGTAGAGGGTGATGACTATGGATGTGAAGTGTGTGGTCCAGTCTATAGGGGTGTAGGAGGTGATGACTATGGAGGTGAAGTGTGAGGTCCAGTCTATAGGGGTGTAGAGGGTGATGACTATGGATGTGAAGTGTGTGGTCCAGTCTATAGGGATGTAGAGGGTGATGACTATGGATGTGAAGTGTGAGGTCCAGTCTATAGAGGTGTAGAAGGTGATGACTATGGATGTGAAATGTGTGGTCCAGCCTATAGGGGTGTAGAGGGTGATGACTATGGATGTGAAGTGTGAGGTCCAGTCTATAGGGGTGTAGAGGGTGATGACTATGGATGTGAAGTGTGAGGTCCAGTCTATAGGGGTGTAGAGGGTGATGACTATGGATGTGAAGTGTGTGGTCCAGTCTATAGAGGTGTAGAGGGTGATGACTATGGATGTGAAGTGTGAGGTCCAGTCTATAGGGGTGTAGGAGGTGATGACTATGGATGTGAAGTGTGAGGTACAGTCTATAGGGGTGTAGAGGGTGATGACTATGGATGTGAAGTGTGTTGTCCAGTCTATAGAGGTGTAGGAGGTGATGACTATGGATGTGAAGTGTTTGGTCCAGTCTATAGGGGTGTAGAGGGTGATGACTATAGATGTGAAGTGTGAGGTCCAGTCTATAGGGGTGTAGAGGGTGATGACTATGGATGTGAAGTGTGTTGTCCAGTCTATAGGGGTGTAGGAGGTGATGACTATGGATGTGAAGTGTGAGGTCCAGTCTATAGAGGTGTAGATGGTGATGACTATGGATGTGAAGTGTGTGGTCCAGTCTATACGGGTGTAGAGGGTGATGACTATGGATGTGAAGTGTGAGGTCCAGTCTATAAGGGTGTAGAGGGTGATGACTATAGATGTGAAGTGTGTGGTCCAGTCTATAGGGGTGTAGGAGGTGATGACTATGGATGTGAAGTGTGAGGTCCAGTCTATAGGGGTGTAGAGGGTGATGACTATAGATGTGAAGTGTGAGGTCCAGTCTATAGGGGTGTAGAGGGTGATGACTATGGATGTGAAGTGTGTTGTCCAGTCTATAGGGGTGTAGGAGGTGATGACTATGGATGTGAAGTGTGAGGTCCAGTCTATAGAGGTGTAGATGGTGATGACTATGGATGTGAAGTGTGTGGTCCAGTCTATACGGGTGTAGAGGGTGATGACTATGGATGTGAAGTGTGAGGTCCTCTCTATAGGGGTGTAGATGGTGATGACTATGGATGTGAAGTGTGTGGTCCTCTCTATAGAGGTGTAGAGGGTGGTGACTATGGATGTGAAGTGTGTGGTCCTCTCTATAGAGGTGTAGAGGGTGATGACTATGGATGTGAAGTGTGAGGTCCTCTCTATAGGGTGTAGAGGGTGGTGACTATGGATGTGAAGTGTGTGGTCCTCTCTATAGAGGTGTAGAGGGTGATGACTATGGATGTGAAGTGTGAGGTCCAGTCTATAGGGATGTAGAGGGTGATGACTATGGATGTGAAGTGTGAGGTCCAGTCTATAGGGGTGTAGAGGGTGATGACTATGGATGTGAAGTGTGTGGTCCAGTCTATAGGGGTGTAGAGGGTGATGACTATGGATGTGAAGTGTGTGGTCCAGTCTATAGGGGTGTAGAGGGTGATGACTATGGGTGTGAAGTGTGTGGCCCAGTCTATAGGGGTGTAGGCAGTGATAAGTATATGAAGTGTGAGGTCCAGTCTATAGGGGTGTAGAGGGTGATGACTATGGATGTGAAGTGTGAGGTCCAGTCTATAGGGGTGTAGAGGGTGATGACTATGGATGTGAAGTGTGAGGTCCTCTCTATAGGGGTGTAGAGGGTGATGACTATGGATGTGAAGTGTGAGGTCCAGTCTATAGGGGTGTAGAGGGTGATGACTATGGATGTGAAGTGTGAGGTCCAGTCTATAGGGGTGTAGAGGGTGATGACTATGGATGTGAAGTGTGAGGTCCAGTCTATAGGGGTGTAGAGGGTGATGACTATGGATGTGAAGTGTGAGGTCCAGTCTATAGGGGTGTAGAGGGTGATGACTATGGATGTGAAGTGTGAGGTCCAGTCTATAGGGGTGTAGGAGGTGATGACTATGGAGGTGAAGTGTGAGGTCCAGTCTATAGGGGTGTAGAGGGTGATGACTATGGATGTGAAGTGTGTGGTCCAGTCTATAGGGGTGTAGGAGGTGATGACTATGGGTGTGAAGTGTGAGGTCCTCTCTATAGGGGTGTAGAGGGTGATGACTATGGATGTGAAGTGTGTGGTCCAGTCTATAGGGGTGTAGAGGGTGATGACTATGGATGTGAAGTGTGTGGTCCAGTCTATAGGTGTGTAGAGGGTGATGACTATGGATGTGAAGTGTGTGGTCCAGTCTATAGGGGTGTAGAGGGTGATGACTATGGGTGTGAAGTGTGTGGCCCAGTCTATAGGGGTGTAGAGGGTGATGACTATGGATGTGAAGTGTGTGGTCCAGTCTATAGGGGTGTAGAGGGTGATGACTATGGGTGTGAAGTGTGTGGCCCAGTCTATAGGGGTGTAGGCAGTGATAAGTATATGAAGTGTGAGGTCCAGTCTATAGGGGTGTAGAGGGTGATGACTATGGATGTGAAGTGTGAGGTCCAGTCTATAGGGGTGTAGAGGGTGATGACTATGGATGTGAAGTGTGAGGTCCTCTCTATAGGGATGTAGAGGGTGATGACTATGGATGTGAAGTGTGAGGTCCTCTCTATAGGGGTGTAGAGGGTGATGACTATGGATGTGAAGTGTGTGGTCCAGTCTATAGGGGTGTAGGGGGTGATAAGTATATGAAGTGTGAGGTCCAGTCTATAGGGGTGAAGAGGGTGATGACTATGGGTGTGAAGTGTGTGGTCCAGTTTATAGGGTGTAGGGGGTGATAAGTATATGAAGATCTGTAGATGTTGGTGTTTCTGATGGATAATTCTCTTCTTGCTTGTCTTGTAGCATCAGCTGGATCTCGGGGCTCTTCTAGTACCTCCTCTGGGGAGCACAACTGGTATGAGAATTACAGATACCCGGGTGAAGGTAAGTGGTCTTATGTGATACTATAACCTTACAGACGAGTTCTGTGCCTTGTCATGTCAATTCATCCACAATCTGCCACATCTTCCAAAACCTCGTATAAGTCTCTTCTGAACAATTCCACAATGGAGGAAGCCGGTACTGACACATATAGGAAGACAATTCCCGATCGAATTCTGAACCTGCTGAATGTCGTTCTGTGTCTGCCTTCAGGGATTAGAACCAGGACATCTGATCCTCATACCTAATCCAGAACTCAATGTACTTAAAGCAGACAATCACCAAATGAACCCGGACATTGGCATTTTCATAAAGAAAGGTCAGCAGTGGGGTGGCGTGGCCTGACCTAGCAGGAAGATGGAAGCCTAATCCCTGAGCTCCTGCCACCACAGGGAAAAGCTGACTGGAATCTGAGGTAAAATTGCCCCTAAATCCCTCCAAATCATGGGGACTGCATCACGGAACTCTTCTGCTTCCCGCTCCCGCTCCCCCCGCGAACAATTAGGGGACGAGGGTTATAATATTCCTGAAATGCTTCATACCAGCAGAGGGAACACGGGGCCTTCCCGCCACAGACACTCACACTCTCAGGCTTCTGAGGCAGCCCTGACAGAACCACCACACACAGGATCTCCAAACCCTCACAGGGATAGAAATGTCATTGAACTCTCACCACAGCCGCAATTAAACATGCAGGACCTGCGCACCATCGCAGAGGATATCAAAGACACCTTATCTGCCGCCATTTCAGAGCTCAGGCTCGATATCCGTGCGCTCAGTGACAGAGTTCTCACAGTTGAAAGAGTGACTGAACGCCATGATGTGACTATCCGCAAAGCTGCGAATCGCATTGACTCCCACACATTACAAATGAGAGATATGCAACGCCATCTGGAAAACCTCGACAACAGAGGTCGGCGCCATAATCTCAGAGTCAGAGGACTACCAGAGGCCATCGAGGGAGAACAAATAGCCCCCACTGTGACTGGAATCTTCAATGGTCTGCTTAATAGACCACCTCATACACCCATTGATATGGAAAGGATCCACCGGGCCTTACGTCCCAAGGGAAGGGAGACGGATCTCCCGAGGGACATCATTTGCTGTATAATAGACTTCAAACTGAAGGAAGAAATTATCAGACAAGCAAGAAGCAGACCTCAAATTCTCCATGATGGGAGAGCAATTCAAATCTATCAGGACCTCTCAGGAATCACCTTACAGCACCGCCGTGATCTGAGGCCTCTGTTGGACGCCCTTCGCACGAAAGGTATTCAATATAAATGGAAATTCCCGTTTTGCCTTTCTGCCTCCACCCAGGGCCGCACGGCTCTCCTGAGAGTACCAGAGGATCTCCCTCACTTCTGTGGAACCCTGGGCATACCCCTGGTAGATGTCCCTAACTGGTATGCAGAGTTTCGTCACTCAGTGACAAGCAAAGAATCACCTCAGGAAGAACCCATGGAGGCGCAGGATACCAGGTACCGTAGGAGAAGGTCCCCATCCTCCCCCAGGCACCTTACCGGTACCCACATTCACTACCAGGGGGGCAGCCCCACAAACTCACCGAGGCTCAGGAGAGCTCGCCGAAACCGCTAGCCGGCCTCAGATACACGCTACCATGCAATCTCAGTTTGCCCTGTTCAGCTTTAATCAGTTCTTTCACACTGTTAACCTTTAATTCAATGTTTATGTGACTGACTTTCTTCAAGAGATATTCAGCACAATAGATGTTTTTCTTCTTGTACTGGGTTCAGATTGTGTCCCTGTCATGGACATTGCAAGTGTAGCTAGAAAGCAGCAGCACTTGCCTATGGAATGAACACCGCCCATATGTCTAGTGGAGTGTTCTAAAACTACATGACCCACAACACCCTGCGGTTTGTACCCGCCCCTGACCTGGCAGCAGTTCTGTACAGTGTCACTTCCGCCCACAATCTCCCTGACACCAAGGAAAAGCCTCAAGAATGTCCGACGTACACTGCGACTGTTACCTGGACAACGCCTCAGATCATCACACTCAATGCTGACTTCCAAAGCTGTGTCTCACATGGACTCTTCTATTCCATCGCTGGCGGCAACCACTCGTGTACTGACTGAGGAGCCTACAGGGGCTACCCCTCCATCTACATGTCCTGTACAGACACTCAACTGATGTGACACCTACCTGAAAACTTATACACAGTACACTACATCCATCTACATGTCCTGTACAGACACTCAACTGATGTGACACCTACCTGAAGACTTATACACAGTACACTACATCCATCTACATGTCCTGTACAGACACTCAACTGATGTGACACCTACCTGAAAACTTATACACAGTACACTACATCCATCTACATGTCCTGTACAGACACTCAACTGATGTGACACCTACCTGAAGACTTATACACAGTACACTACATCCATTTACATGTCCTGTACAGACACTCAACTGATGTGACACCTACCTGAAAACTTATATACAGTACACTACATCCATCTACATGTCCTGTACAGACACTCAACTGATGTGACACCTACCTGAAGACTTATATACAGTACACTACATTCATCTACATGTCCTGTACAGACACTCAACTGATGTGACACCTACCTGAAAACTTATACACAGTACACTACATCCATCTACATGTCCTGTACAGACACTCATCTGATGTGACACCTACCTGAAGACTTATACACAGTACACTACATCCATCTACATGTCCTGTACAGACACTCAACTGATGTGACACCTACCTGAAGACTTATACACAGTACACTACATCCATCTACATGTCCTGTACAGACACTCAACTGATGTGACACCTACCTGAAAACTTATATACAGTACACTACATCCATCTACATGTCCTGTACAGACACTCAACTGATGTGACACCTACCTGAAGACTTATATACAGTACACTACATCCATCTACATGTCCTGTACAGACACTCAACTGTTGTGACACCTACCTGAAAACTTATACACAGTACACTACATCCATCTACATGTCCTGTACAGACACTCAACTGATGTGACACCTACCTGAAAACTTATACACAGTACACTACATCCATCTACATGTCCTGTACAGACACTCAACTGATGTGATACCTACCTGAAGACTTATATACAGTAAACTACATCCATCTACATGTCCTGTACAGACACTCAACTGTTGTGACACCTACCTGAAAACTTATACACAGTACACTACATCCATCTACATGTCCTGTACAGACACTCAACTGATGTGACACCTACCTGAAAACTTATACACAGTACACTACATCCATCTACATGTCCTGTACAGACACTCAACTGATGTGACACCTACCTGAAGACTTATATACAGTACACTACATCCATCTACATGTCATGTACAGACACTCAACTGATGTGACACCTACCTGAAGACTTATACACAGTACACTACATTCATCTACATGTCCTGTACAGACACTCAACTGATGTGACACCTACCTGAAAACTTATACACAGTACACTACATCCATCTACATGTCCTGTACAGACACTCAACTGATGTGACACCTACCTGAAGACTTATACACAGTACACTACATCCATCTACATGTCCTGTACAGACACTCAACTGATGTGACACCTACCTGAAGACTTATACACAGTACACTACATCCATCTACATGTCCTGTACAGACACTCAACTGATGTGACACCTACCTGAAAACTTATATACAGTACACTACATCCATCTACATGTCCTGTACAGACACTCAACTGATGTGACACCTACCTGAAAACTTATATACAGTACACTACATTCATCTACATGTCCTGTACAGACACTCACTGCTGAGAACTGATGTGACACCTACCTGAAGACTTATACACAGTACACTACATCCATCTACATGTCCTGTACAGACACTCAACTGATGTGACACCTACCTGAAGACTTATACACAGTACACTACATCCATCTACATGTCCTGTACAGACACTCAACTGATGTGACACCTACCTGAAGACTTATACACAGTACACTACATCCATCTACATGTCCTGTACAGACACTCAACTGATGTGACACCTACCTGAAGACTTATACACAGTACACTACATCCATCTACATGTCCTGTACAGACACTCAACTGATGTGACACCTACCTGAAGACTTATACACAGTACACTACATCCATCTACATGTCCTGTACAGACACTCACTGCTGGGAACTGATGTGATACCTACCTGAAGACTTCTACACAGTGCACTACATCCATCTACATGTCTTGTACAGACACTCAACTGATGTGACACCTACCTGCAGACTTATACACAGTACACTACATCCATCTACATGTCCTGTACAGACACTCACTGCTGGGAACTGATGTGATACCTACCTGAAGACTTATACACAGTACACTACATCCATCTACATGTCCTGTACAGACACTCAACTGATGTGACACCTACCTGAAGACTTATACACAGTACACTACATCCATCTACATGTCCTGTACAGACACTCACTGCTGGGAACTGATGTGATACCTACCTGAAGACTTATACACAGTACACTACATCCATCTACATGTCCTGTACAGACACTCAACTGATGTGACACCTACCTGAAAACTTATATACAGTACACTACATCCATCTACATGTCCTGTACAGACACTCACTGCTGAGAACTGATGTGATATCTACCTGAAGACTTATACACAGTACACTACATCCATCTACATGTCCTGTACAGACACTCACTGCTGGGAACTGATGTGACACCTACCTGAAGACTTATACACAGTACACTACATCCATCTACATGTCCTGTACAGACACTCACTGCTGGGAACTGATGTGACACCTACCTGAAGACTTATACACAGTACACTACATCCATCTACATGTCCTGTACAGACACTCACTGCTGAGAACTGATGTGATATCTACCTGAAGACTTATACACAGTACACTACATCCATCTACATGTCCTGTACAGACACTCACTGCTGGGAACTGATGTGATACCTACCTGAAGACTTATACACAGTGCACTACATCCATCTACATGTCTTGTACAGACACTCAACTGATGTGACACCTACCTGAAGACTTATACACAGTAAACTACATCCATCTACATGTCCTGTACAGACACTCACTGCTGGGAACTAATGTGACACCTACCTGAAGACTTATACACAGTACACTACATCCATCTACATGTCCTGTACAGACACTCCACTGATGTGACACCTACCTGAAGACTTATACACAGTACACTACATCCATCTACATGTCCTGTACAGACACTCACTGCTGGGAACTAATGTGACACCTACCTGAAGACTTATACACAGTGCACTACATCCATCTACATGTCCTGTACAGACACTCAACTGATGTGACACCTACCTGAAGACTTATACACAGTAAACTACATCCATCTACATGTCCTGTACAGACACTCACTGCTGGGAACTGATGTGATACCTACCTGAAGACTTATACACAGTACACTACATCCATCTACATGTCCTGTACAGACACTCACTGCTGGGAACTAATGTGACACCTACCTGAAGACTTATACACAGTACACTACATCCATCTACATGTCCTGTACAGACACTCCACTGATGTGACACCTACCTGCAGGCTTATGCAGAGTGCACTACCGCCATCTACTGGCCTGTAACTTTACCCAATCACACTTGCTGGCATGTTAGGTTGCACGGCGAGGTATGAGGTATATTCCACACTCTCTCTATGGGAAATCTTCTAGTCTATAAGTTTAGTATTCCTCAGACTTTCTAGTTGGAGATCTGTCACTGATTGCATGGTCAGCTTGCTGACTGATTTACTTGTTTATTTACATGTTACTCCGGTTACAGTGTTCTATCCCTCTTTTGAGATTTTTGTGCTGTTTTTAGGCCCTATAAATGTCCTCTGTTTAATTACCTCACACGTTCTGAGGCCGACACTTGACCCATAAGAGGGCACCCACCTTTACAAATCCCACATTTAGCCGTGATAGTATTTAATGGCGTTTTGGGTGCCTTCTGGTATGGGAGCTGGGTGGTGGTATCATAACTTCCAATATTTCTATATGATGGTTCTTGTATGCTGTTTGTGTAATGATGCATTTACTCACCCAAATCCCACCACTCAGCACTCACGTTTCTTTGAGAGTATCCCCTCGCCCTATTATTATATATCCCCCAGAAAATACGTTCTCCAAAACCTCCTCCTTTTATCACCTGAAGACCCTGTGGTGGCGGACTATACCGTTCTTTCCTTTACCTATAGTCCTCCTTCACTGCTTAGTGATTGCCAACCCCCACACAGTTGTGAGTCACGGTGCTGTTACACCCCTCGGGGTACACACATCGTACCCGCACTGTACCTTACCGATACTCTACAGTTTAGAGGTACGGGAGCAAGTCACCCCCAAACCTCATCGGTTTCACCCCAGTTACCCCAACATTACACTTAAGCCTGCCATACACTGAACAGACCCACATTCTGATCGCCTAGGTCATCCCTCTCCCTTCACTCATACTTATGGCGGATGACACAGACCCCCGGGCCTCACCGCCTGACCTACATAAGTACCTACAGACACTCAAACTCTGCTCAATCAATATACAAGGCCTTAACATCCCAGAGAAAAGGTCTAAACTGTTCTATTTCCTACAACGATCAAAAATACATGTAGCACTTATACAGGAAACGCACTTCAGGACAGATAGCATCCCTAAACTGTATAATCGCCAATTCCCACTGGTGTACCACGCTTCCAACACCGAGGCTAAATCCAAAGGAGTCTCAATCTTAATTTCTAAACAATGCCCCCTGCAGGTGACAGAAGTCCAAAGAGACTCCCAAGGGAGATTCCTATTCATTAAAGGCACTCTGCACCACAGGCCTGTCACAATAGCTAACATTTACGCCCCTAACTCGCAACAAGTGGCCTTTTTTAGAGACACCTTCCAACAACTTCTCAGCTTCCAATCAGGTACTCTGATAGTAGGAGGCGACTTCAATGTCGCTCTGAATCCCTCCCTTGACACATCCAATGGTTCTTCCTCCCTAACCTACAGAGCCTTACGAGCTATTAAATTGCAACTCAGCAACCTGTTACTTCACAATGCCTGGCGCACATTACACCCCAACACTAAGGACTTCACCTTCTTTTCTGCACCTCATAACAAATACTCCAGAATAGACCACTTTTTCTTATCCCAAAATGATCTCACACACCTCTCAAAAGCCACGATTGAACCCATGGTTCTTTCTGATCACAACCCCATATTTATAACTCTAACCCTTCCGACGACCCATGGTAGGTCCAACATATGGCGACTTGATAATTCTCTACTGACCGACCTGGACCATATTCAACAAATTACCACGAGCCTCACCCAATACTTTGCAGAAAATACAACAGAAGACACCTCTCCTATCTCCGTTTGGGCAGCACACAAATGCGTCATAAGGGGGAAATTTATCACCCTTGCGGCCCAACGAAACAAAATCAGAAAAGCACGAATTAATGAGCTGACCGACCGCATACTAACACTTGAGCAAGCACACAAAGCGTCGCTAGCAGCTTCCACATTAACAGAACTAACTCAGACCAGAGAAGAACTTCTAGAGGAACTTAACCATACACTAAAACGTAACTACGCCATGACCCAAAAATTATTCTATGAATTCGGCAACAAGTCGGGTAAACTTTTAGCCAGAGCGCTTCAAGTTAAGAAAGCGGCCCATACCATTCACAAAATTACAACACCGACTGGCGACGCCCTTGTTACTACAGATGATATCTCTGACCATTTTGTTCAGTACTTCTCCAAACTATACAACCTCCCCACCACGCACCCCCCTGCAGCCACCTCGGACCGAATGGCAGCCATTACCGACTTCCTTGCACAATACTGTCCCTCCCCCCTCTCTTCAGATGAATCCTCAGACCTTGATCTCCCACTCTCAGGAGAAGAAATTTTAACTGCATTAAAACAAATGAAACAGGGCAAAAGCCCTGGCCCAGATGGCCTGTCAGTTAGCTATTATAAGTCCTTCCCAGACACCCTCATTCCCCACCTCACCAAAGCCTTCAATAATCTCTCACCAACCTCTAATACGATGAGGGACATCCTTGAAGCACACGTCACTCTCATTCCCAAACAAGGCAAAGACCCCTCATTGGTCTCTAATTACCGCCCGATTTCACTTCTGAACGTAGACCTAAAGCTCTACGCCAAAGTGTTGGCAAACCGCATTCTCCCTCTGCTACCCAAATTAATCTCCCTTGATCAAGTAGGTTTTGTCCCTGGCAGGGAGGCCAGGGACAATACTATCAAGGCTCTAAATATCCATCACTGGCTCTCCAAAACATCCACAAAAGGTTTTTTCCTGTCTTTGGACGCAGAGAAGGCGTTCGACAGGGTGGCCTGGGACTATATGGAAGCGACTTTAAGAGTAATGGGTTTCCCATCGCATCTACTCCAAATGATCCTGGCGCTATACTCTGCACCTACAGCTAAACTTAGGATCAATGGCCGCCTGTCGAATGCCTTCTCTGTCTCAAACGGAACCCGTCAGGGATGCCCCCTATCCCCGCTCATATTCATCCTTACTATGGAACCAATGCTTCGCAGATTAAGAGACAACCCGGACGTCAAAGGCATTAACATTGGTGATAACCACTATAAATTAGCAGCCTATGCGGATGACGTTTTAGGGCTCTTTCACACGGGGCGGATCAGTCATGATCCGCCCCGTGAACATCCGCTTGCTCAGTGGGGATAGCTCCGCCGATCCCCGCTGAGCAGGAAGATGACAGGTGCATCGCTGCACACTGTGCAGCGACGGACCTGTCAGAGCGCCGCTCTCCCCTATGGGGGGATCGGATGATGACGGTCCGTAGTGTCTGTCGTCATCCGATCCGATCCGAAAACGGATGGAAAAGTAGGTTTTTCCTCCGTTACACTTTTTGGATCGGAGCGGGTCGGATGTCAGCGGACATGTCACCGCTGACATCCGACGCTCCATAGGGATACATGTATGTCCGTTTTTCATCCGAAAACGGAAGGATGAAAAACGGACATACGGATCCCTCGTGTGAAAGAGGCCTTACTCTTCCTCACGGACCCTATAGTCACTATCCCCAATCTTCTTAAAGATTTCTCATTATTCAAAACCTTGTCAAACCTTCAAATTAACTTTACAAAATCGAAAGCACTGAACATCACCCTACCAGCCACACTGGTCACCCAATGCAAACAGAACTTCCCCTTTACATGGGAATTACAGGACATTACATACAGGGCCGGACTGGCCTACCGGGATACCGGGAGATTTCCCGGTAGGCCGCCTGAGTTGCTGCGGCTGCAGTGCTCCCCTCCTGCTCCTGTGTGTCACGGAGCTGGCTGGGTCTGTGTTCGGCGGCCGCGCTGTAACATGGTCCCGCCCCCCTAGACCGGCTCGTGTGATAGTGGATATAATCAGTGTTCCGCCTATCACACGAGCCGGTCTAGGGGGGCGGGACCATGTTACAGCGCGGCCGCCGAACACAGACCCAGCCAGCTCCGTGACACACAGGAGCAGGAGAGAGGGACGGAGCAGGAGAGAGGGATACTGTAGATGCCCGCCCGTACAGTCCGCCCTGTGTGCCTGTATAGGAGGATCGGCGGGGGGGCGCATATAGAGGAAATGAGCTTTTTATATTCCTCCATGCAGCCGCTGAATACTTGCAGGAGGGAGAGGAGGAGAATCAAGTATTCAGCGGCTGCATGGAGGAATATAGAAAGCTAATTTCCTCTATATGCGGCCCCCCAGCCGATCCTCCTATCCAACTTCTTTTACTGGCCCCCCCAGTTCTCCTTGTGCTCCCTGGTTCCCCCCATGCTCTCCTCCCCTCACCACACTCTCCAGCCCCCCCCCTCACAGTTCTCTCCACCCCTGTTCTTTCTCCCCCCCCCAGTGCTCTCCAGCTCTCCCCATCCTACTCTAGCCACCATCCCAGTGCTCTTCACTCCCCCAGTGCTCTCCACCCATGTTCTTTCTCCCCCCCCCCCCAGTGCTCTCCAGCTCTCCCCATCACTCTCCAGCCCCCACCCCAGTGCTCTCCGTCCCCCACAGTGCTCTCCAGCCCCCCATTCTCCGCACCCCTGTTTTCGGTCCCCCCGGTGCTCTCAAGCTCCACCCATCACTCTCCAGCCCCCCCCCCCCGTGCTCTCCAGTCCCTCGTGCTTTCCACCCCTGTTCTTTCTGGCCCCCACTGGTGCTTTCAAGCTCCCCCCATTGCTCTCCACTCCCCCCTGCTCTTTGTACCCCCCAGTGCTCTCCACCCCTGTTTTTCTGCCCCTCCCCCAGTACTCTTCGCCACCCCACACTCTTAGCCCCCACAGTGCTCTCCACCTCTGTTCTTTTTGGACCCCCCGTGCTCTCAAGTCCCCCCCCCCCCCCCAGCGCTCTCTGCTCCCCATCCCTGTGATTTCCACTCCCCCCTGCTCTTTGTACCCCCCAGTGCTCTCCACCCCTGTTTTTCTGCCCCTCCCCCAGTACTCTTCGCCACCCCACACTCTTAGCCCCCACAGTGCTCTCCACCTCTGTTCTTTTTGGACCCCCAGTGCTCTCAAGTTCCCCCCCCAGCGCTCTCCGCTCCCCATCCCTGTGATTTCCACTCCCCCCTGCTCTTTGTACCCCCCAGTGCTCTCCACCCCTGTTTTTCTGCCCCTCCCCAGTACTCTTCGCCACCCCACACTCTTAGCCCCCACAGTGCTCTCCACCTCTGTTCTTTTTGGACCCCCAGTGCTCTCAAGTCCCCCCCCAGCGCTCTCCACTCCCCATCCCTGTGATTTCCACTCCCCCCTGCTCTTTGCCCCCACCCATGTGCTCTCCAACTCCGCCAGTACTCTCTGCTCCACCTTCTTTCCAGCTCCCACCCAGTGCTCTCCACTTCCCCAGGACCAGAGGACAGGCTGACTGGGGCTGGAAAATGAGGATGGCTGAAGGTGCAGGTGGCCAGGGACCACTCCATCTCACAGCAAACAGATCCTCTGGAAGGAGCACTGTCCCCATCCAAAACGAGAACAGACCCTGCCTGCTGTTGGCCATCATGGATATCCTGCTGGCATGCAAGGTACCATACCGAGCATCAACAACACACCTTCCCACAGACAGGGACTGCTGACTGGGCCATGGGGCACAGGAGGGGCTGCAATGATGGGCACAGTGAAGCTGCATTCCTGGGCACAGTGAGACTACATTCATGGGCACAGTGAGACTGCATTCACTGGCACAGTGAGACTGCATTTGATGGGCACAGTGAGACTGCATTTGATGGGCACAGTGAGGCTGCATTTATGGGCACAGTGAGGCTGCAATGGTGGGCACAGTGAGGCTGCAATGGTGGGCACAGTGAGGCTGCAATGGTGGGCACAGTGAGGCTGCATTGATGGGCACAGTGAGCGCTGCATTGATGGGCACAGTGAGGCTGCATTGATGGGCACAGTGAGGCTGCAATGGTGGGCACAGTGAGGCTGCAATGGTGGGCACAGTGAGGCTGCATTGATGGGCACAGTGAGGCTGCATTGATGGGCACAGTGAGGCTGCATTGATGGGCACAGTGAGGCTGCATTGATGGGCACAGTGAGGCTGCATTGATGGGCACAGTGAGGCTGCATTGATGGGCACAGTGAGGCTGCATTGATGGGCACAGTGAGGCTGCATTGATGGGCACGGTGAGGCTGCATTGATGGGCACGGTGAGGCTGCATTGATGGGCACGGTGAGGCTGCATTGATGGGCACGGTGAGGCTGCATTGATGGGCACAGTGAGGCTGCATTTGATTGGTACTGATGAGGCTGCATTTGATGGGCTCTGGTGAGGCTGCATTTGATGGGCTCTGGTGAGGCTGCATTTGATTGGTACTGATGAGGCTGCATTTGATGGGCTCTGGTGAGGCTGCATTTGATGGGCACTGGTGAGGCTGAATTGAGCTCCTGTATCATGTCTGCAGTCTCTGACCATCTCCTGTATCATGTCTGCAGTCTCTGACCATCTCCTGTATCATGTCTGCAGTCTCTGACCATCTCCTGTATCATGTCTGCAGTCTCTGACCATCTCCTGTATCATGTCTGCAGTCTCTGACCATCTCCTGTATCATGTCTGCAGTCTCTGACCATCTCCTGTATCATGTCTGCAGTCTCTGACCATCTCCTGTATCATGTCTGCAGTCACTGAGGGAGTCTGCAGAGGAGTCAAGAGTGGGAGCACCGCCGGGATGGGGGTCATGGGAGAAGTCAGACAAGTGTGGACTGTGGAGAGGAGACTATAGGATAAAACCAGAGCACCGAGCTGGAGCCAACTGACTGATCCCTGCATGGTGCACCTGAGAGGAGGTCAGTGACAGCACCGCTAGGCCAGTCTGAAGGGGGGGTCACTGATGTAAGGGGGGAGTGAATACGATAATGTAAGGGGGCACCGATATAAAGCACAGCCTTATATCAGTGACCCACCCCCCCTTACCTTAGTGTATTCTTTCTGCGGAAGGTGGTTCCCCCCCCCACGTTCTGAGTTCCTGGGGTCCCCCTTGATGATTGATCACTTACCACTTTTAACTGGAATTTGCTTATATATATATATATATATATATATATATATGTATATATATATATATATATAAGCCCTATGTGATTTCATATCTGTCTTATCTATATATATACACTCTTCAAATGTGCATTTTATGGTTTTCCCTTTCATGAACAAGAAATCAATGATGTTATTGCTGTTGCGGTGGTATAATAATGCTGTGGGGCTGGTATGAAATTTTTCCAGGGCTGGATGTTATTCCCAGTCCGGCCCTGATTACATACCTGGGCATCAAAATACCTACTAAACTACAGGATCTCTACATGAGAAACTTCCAACCCGCACTTCAAAACATACAAGCTGATTTCAATAAATGGCATTTCGGGTCCTTCTCCTGGTTGGGTAGGACAGCCCATATTAAAAATGAATGTACTGCCCAGACTTCTTTACCTTTTTCAGGCAATCCCCATAAAGCTACCCACCTCCTTTTTTACATCATACAAGCGTATGTGCAGGACTTTTATCTGGGCGTCCAAGACCCCCCGACTAAGCTGGGATAGGCTAGTACTCCCCAAGCTATTAGGGGGCCTTGGCCTCCCCGACATTCAAAAATACCACTGGGCATGTCATTTAACTAGGATTGTAGATTGGCATCTGCATCGTTCCAATAAAGCCTGGATTACACTTGAAGACTCTTTCACTAAAACCCCCGCTGTCACATCTACCCTGGATCAATCACAACTCCATTCCTAGAGATTTGGTGACACATCCCTTTATTGGAGCCACATTGTCCCACCTTAAATTAGCCGGCAAAGCACTGGATTACACAGCGCACCCAGGCCTATGACCCCTTTGGTCCGTAATCCTGACTTCCTGCCAGGCCTTGCCTTAAGAGATCTGCACAGGGAATCATGCACAGCCCCCATCAGGGCACACCACTTCTTCCAAAATGGTGAACTCCTCCCCCACCAAGCCATGGCAGCCAAACTCACGGAATACAACATCCCCTTTTACAAGTACCTACAATTAAGACACTTTTTTACTGACGCCAAATCCATCTCACTGTGGTACCGAGAGCGTACACCCTTTGAATTGCTATGTGATAGTTCAGAACCCCAACGTCATGTGATCTCTACTGTTTACACATTCTTATTTTCAAATTGCAAAATTAAAGATGATAAGCTTGTCCGTCGTTGGGAATCAGAACTGTCTATAGACTTAACCTCCACTGAATGGGAACGTATACACAACCATATTCATAAGGGCTCCATTAATGTATCCACCCAGGAAAACAGATACAAAATATTCACCAACTGGTACAGGACACCTGATAAGATCCACAAAATGCACCCCTCGGTCCCCCCGACATGCTGGCGTTGCAATGCGGCGCTTGGCACCCTCATTGGTGGGAATGTCCTCTTATCATACCGTACTGGACGGAAATTCACCGCCTTATCACCCAAATGACCTCTTACACCCCAGACTTCACTCCGGCCCAATACATGCTCCATCACACCTCCATGCCCCTCTCCTCCTACAAAAAATCCCTTACCCTACACCTTATCAATGCAGCCAACCTCTGTGTCCCGGTTCACTGGAGGAGTTCCACACCACCCACAGTGGCTGAATGGTTCAAAAGAGTCGATAGAACGGCCAAGATGGAAAAACTCATTTACCAAGCAAAAGACAATCCCACAAAATTTAATACAACATGGGCTTGCTGGTTACACTT